>WAAF01012073.1:6194-63451 GCA_013400475.1 Tricholaema leucomelas
CAGCTCCTCTCTCCCAGCACCCCCAGGTTCCTCTCTGCCTGGCTGCTCTCAGCCGCTCTGTCCCCAGCCTGTAGCACTGCTTGGGGTTGTTGTGGCTGAATTGTAGGACCCTGCATTTGGCCTTGTTCAATCTCATCCCATTGGCCTCTGCCCACCCATCCAGTTTGTCAAGGTGCCTCTGCAGGGCTCTCCTACTCTCCAACAGATCCACAGCTGCTCCTAGCTTGGTGCTATCTGCAAACTTACTGATGCTGAACTCAATCCCCTCACTGAGATCACCAATAAAGATACTGAACAGGACTGGGCCTAGCAGTGGGGGACACCACTAGTGCCAGCTGCCAACTGGATGTGGCACCATTCACCCCACATAGATAAGGGAAGGGGTGGGGGGGAAAAAAAAAAAAAAGGTAGAAAGGTGGTTGAGAGCCCTTCTTGGGCAGTCTGGCTGCTGGGAGGGGTTTTATATCTCTGTATTACTTTTGCCTTGTATATAGCTGTAGATATTTGTAACCTACCGTACATACAACCTTGTAAACTGTGCCAAGCTGTGGTATAGCTCCCTTAACTTCCAACCAGCTGAGTTTAGTCTGGTGAATTCATGGGGAGGAGGAGGAGGGGGGGTGCAGGTTAATTCCTAAACCACTACAGGGGGAAAGTGCTTACCCCATCCCACCTTGCCCTGGAGCTGCACTTACGGCTGGGAGTGCGCCGTCTCGTAGCGCTCGAAGGAGTGGGACAGGTCATGCTTGTTGTTCATGTAGCACTGCGTGCACAGGTCGTAGTCAAAGCACATCTTGCACTTCCAGCGCATCCCCCGGATGCCATGCTTCTTGCAGCAGTCACAGATGATGTTGGGGTGACGGACACCTAGGAGAGGAGGAAAGGAATGCAAGATCCACAGGAAATCTGGAGAAGCCAGAGGGTAACAGGTTCAGAGGATGTCAGGGGGTAGAAAGGACCCAAAGAGATCATCAAGACTAACCTCCCTGCCAGAGCAGGACCATCCAATACAGCTCAGGGCACACAGGAACACATCCAGACAGGCACTGAAAGGCTCCAGAGGAGACTCCACAACATCTCTGGGAAGCCTGTGCCAGTGCTCTGGGACCCTTCCAGTCAAGAAGTTTCCCCTTGTGTTGAGCTGGAACCTTCTGTGGTGGAGCTTCCATCCATTGCTCTTTGTCCTATCCCAGGCAGCAGTGAGCAGAGCCTGTCCCACCTCCTCCTGACCCCCAGCCCTCAGGTAGTTATAGACATTGATTAAATTCCCTGTCAGTCTTCTCTTCTCCAGACTAAGCAGCCCCAGGTCCCTCAGCCTCTCCTCATCAGGCAGTGCTGCAGTCCTCTCATCATCACAGAATCATAGAATGGTTTAGGTTGGAAGGGACCTCAAGGATCATCCAGCTCCAACCCCCTGCCATAGGCAGGGACACTTCGTATCCCTCTATTGGACTCTCTCCAGCAGATCCCTGTAGGTCCACGCTCTTAGAACTACATCAGCAAGTTCAGAGGCTCACAGGATGTCAGGAGTTGGAAGGGACCCAAAGAGATCATCGAGTCAAACCCCTCTGCCAGAGCAAGACCATCCAATATAGCTCAGGTCACACAGGAACACATCCAGACAGACCTTGAAAGTCTCCAGAGGAGACTCCACAACCTTTCTGGGGAGCCTTTCAGTGCTCTGGGACCCTTACAGTCAAGAAGTTCCCCCTTGTGCTGAAGTGGAACCTAAACACAATGTTGTTAAGAAAAATCCACTCATCTAGTGTGTGTACTGAAGAGAATGCAACCATGTAGTAAGACTGAGAGGGGATCTTCTCAATGCTGACCAATAGCTAAAGGGTGGGTGACAAGGTTATGGGACCAGTGTGTTCTCACTGGTACCCAGTGATAGGACAAAGGGCAGTGGATACAAACCGGAACCCAGGAAGTTCCACTTCATCAACAGGAGAATTGTATTTGCTGTGTGTGTGATGGAGAACTGGAACAGGCTGCCCAGAAAGGCTGTAAAGTCTCCTTCTCTAGGCTTTCAAAACCCACCTGGACATGTTACTGTGACCTGCCCTACGTGACCCTGCTTTGCCAAGGGAGCTGAACTAGATGATTTCCACAAGTCCCTTCCAACCCCTACCACACTATGATTCAATGAAGTGAGATGTGCAATATCACAGAATGGTTTAGGTTGGAAGTGACCTCAAAGATCATCTAGTTCCAACCCCCTGCCATAGGCAGGGACACCTCCCACTAGAACAGGTCACTCAAGGCTTTATCCAGCCTAGCCCTGAACACCTGAAATCTCCTCTTCCTGGCTAAGGGACTCTCAGCCTAACAGAACAAGTTGGTAAAACTGAGGCTCAGAATAAAGAAAGGCCTTTGCATGGAGGCAAGCAGGAATTTCCTTGCCATGAAGTGGCTAAGCATATCCTGCTGCTCAGTGCCAGACCAGAGAAAGCTGCAAGAGAGCCTCCAGCTAGCAGGTGCGGCAGGTATCACACATGCTGGAGGAGCTGGGTTCACACCATCACTGCCCTCGCCACACTCACCTATTTGTGCGTTATCGTACAGCAGGAGGTCGTAAGCCCCTTGGAATCCAGTCCTGTAATTGGTCCTGTTGCCTTGATCCCACTGCACCACCACAGTCTTATCCGGGGTGGTTGGGCTGCCTGTGCGACCAATCTCGACCACAGTCCCGACATTCCCTTCTCCATTGTCCTGGCTGCCCCACTTCCAGTCCACTCCACGGACGACCCGCATCCCGACCTGCATGCTGGCACAGGGCTCCACGTCCATCCACCTGGGCACCAACCTCTACAGCTGCTCCAGCTGAGGGGGCTTGCAAACAGGCAGTATCACCAGCAACACGCTCAGCATCCTCAGCAGCATGTTCAGCACACCTAAGGAGACAACACACATGAGGGATGCCACTCAACACATCACATTTTTGCCCCAGAATGAGCTGGCTGCAGAAGAGGCCTGAGCTGCTGAGTAGATAAATCTGTGCTTCATTTAAAGCAGGGATCCTCACAGCTTTAGATGGGACAGGCAGGCAAAGCAGCCAGATTTCCAAGGCACAGAAACATCTGCATGTATCCAAACCACTTATCCCAGAGCACTGGGGATGAGGGAGGAGGTGTGCTAGTTTGAGCCTAGCTGGGATATTTTGGTGAGAGGAATCAGATGCCAGGCTGTGAAAAGGAAACAGTGGGGATGTCTGCTTCACTCATAGGCTTGCTGAGATGGATAAAAACAAGAACATAAAACATGGATAATGGAGTTTGCCCTCTGGCTTTGGGCTGCACTTTTCTCTCTCTCTAACTTGCTGCCTGACTAATCCCTCTGCTTCCTAACCCCCTCTAGCTGGCTGACTCTCCAAACTCACTTTGAACCTAAGGCAAAGTCTGGGGTAAGCTAGAGAGGTGGGAGGAAGATGGAAGGGTGGTTGGGAGCCCCTCCTGGGGACTCTGGTTTCTGGGAGGGCTGTTGTGTTTCTGTATGATCTTTTCAACTTGTCTATTTCTGTCTCTAGCTGTATAGATTGTAACTATCTGCTTGGATCTTGTGCTAAGCTGTAAAGATAAAGCTTCCTTCTTCAATTTCCAGCTGGGCTGAGTCTAGTCTGGGTGATTTTCTTAAGTGTTGGTTGGGGCAGGTAAAAACAAGAACATAAACACAGATAAGACAGTGTCAGTGTGTGTGTGTCTGTTGAATTGCTGCCCTGGCCTTCTTCTGTTTTCTAACTCCCCTTGCTGATCCGCACAGCTCACCTTGATCATAAAGCAGACTCTGGGATAAGCTAGAGGGGTGGAAAGAAGGTGGAAGGGTGGTTGGGAGCT
This sequence comes from Tricholaema leucomelas, assembly GCA_013400475.1. Classification (NCBI taxonomy): domain Eukaryota; kingdom Metazoa; phylum Chordata; class Aves; order Piciformes; family Lybiidae; genus Tricholaema lacrymosa; species Tricholaema leucomelas. Next base: position 10,028 of record WAAF01012073.1, read on the forward strand.
CCTCCTAGGGACTCTGATTTCTGGGAGGGATATTCTGTGTTTCTGTCTTACTTTCAACTTGTCTATTTCTGTATATAGCTGTATATATTGTGATAAAATGCAAATATCTGCCTGTCTATTGTGCTAAGCTGTAAATGCAAAGCTTCATTCCTTACCCTCCAGCTGGCTGAGTCTAGTCTGGGTGATTTTATAAGAGTAGGGGGGGGCAGGTAACTCCCAGACCATCACAGGAGGACTGGATGAGAAGTCTTGACCAGGACCAGCCCTTGATTTCCAATTCAGCAATGAGTTTGATGGCCATCAGAGACACAGTGGCAACAGAAACACAAAAAAGCATGGTAAAGAGAGCTGAAACACAACAAGGAGAACAGCAGCAACATGATTTTGGCAATAAAAAGTCAGTATCAGTCTGTTTCCCAGGAAGACTTTTCACATGCACCTTATTAATACTGCTGTGCTGAGTTCCACTTGCCCAGTTAGGTTCGGGTTTGATTTGGGCATGCAGGAAGCTTTAAAGATGCAGATGAAAGATGTTTGTCTGTTTTCTCCAAAGAGAAATGTCAGCCCTTTGCTGCTCTTTATCAATGCCAGCGCTGAGAGGAACAGGGAAGGATTATTGCTTACCTACAGAGAGCTCTCCAGACTTTGGGCTAGGATCAATAAAAGCTTGGAATAACCTTTCTAATTGTTGCCATGGCAATGGGTAGATGAGGTGAATACCACACAGATACAGCACAGCCACAACTCTCAATTAAATCAAGTAAATTGACTAAGCCTGGTTTATCTCTCTGCCAGAACAAGGCAAAGCAGTGAAGCTTTCAACATGTGGGGCCAAGTGGCTGCTTTAACTTCTGGAAAAACCTTCTGTGGCATCCTTTTACCTGTGGGCATTCCTGGGCCTTCCTCATCCTCTCCAAGTTACAGAATCACAGAAACATCCAGGTTGGAAGAGTCCCTCAGGAGCACCAAGTCCAACCTAGAACCCTACTCTACAAGAGTCACCTTAAACCATAGCCCCAAGCACCACATCCAAACCACCCCAAAACACATCCCAAGGTTGGTGACTCCAGCACCAACCTGGGCAGCTCATTCCCATCCCTGACCACTCTCTCCATGAAAAACTTCTTCCTAATGTTCAATCTAAACCTCCCCAGCCTCAGCTTGAGGCCATTCCCCCTTGTTCTGTCTCCAAGTCCCTGTGAGCAGAGCCCAGCAGCCTCTCCACAACATCCCTCTAAGTAGCTGTAAACAGCAATGTGGTCTCCTCTTTTTCAAACTGAAGTCTTCCATCCCAAATTATTTCTCTACTTTAACATGCAAACAGAAATACCTCAGCCCTTGCCCTGGGTGTGTTTTGCAGTGCAGGGATCAGAGATTTCTTGGTAGCTGTACTTACTGTCTTGCAATGCCTTCTTTTTTTGAGCCCAGAATTTTCTCAACATTCAAAAGACCCAAACCCCAACATAAATGCCAAGGGCCAAAGAGTGCAGTTCCCAGAAGCACAGCAAATCTCACCAACCCCCACAACACGGAACCAGCCCAAACCAGGCTGCCAAACCTGGTTTAGCTGACAAGCTAATAGGATGTGTCCTCAGACATGGCAATAGGAGCAGCTCTGAGCCTTGTGACACGCTGTTAACTCTCCCACCCAGCAATAAAGCAACTGAAACCACTGAGCCCTAAAAATAAACTCTTCCTCCAGCCAAGCATCCCCTTTTAAATGTATGGAGGAGTAGTTTGATGCAAGAAAAAAGAATGAAATCGAGTTTCTAGCGTGCAAGAACTCGTTCTCTGTTCAGCTTCAGCAGCAAGCTAGCTTCAGACTTTCCCTGCTGCACATCACAGTGACATCCAAACACCTGTCAGATGAGAGCAACATCAAACCCAGATGTCCTTGTGAACTTCATGCCACCCTTCATTCCAATAGCCACTAGAAGATGCCCAGGGCGACACTTTGATTTAGACTTCTGTGGAGGTGGATGTAACAGTGCTGAGTTTCAAGCGCACCATGTTTGCTGTCTTCATGAAAGCAGAAATGGTCTTTCTGTTTGGGGAGGGGGGGAGGGGGTTAATGTTTTTTTTTTTTGCATTGCAGAGCCTAATCAGATTTCTCAGATCCTCCCCTTCTTCCTTCTGATCAGCGATGAGTAAAACAGACACTTTATTGCTGTAAGAGGCAGAACTGCTTTAAAAGTGGCTATCAGTCAGGCAAGACACTCAAACCTGCTGCAGAGAAAACAAATGGCAGCATCCAACAATATAAAGGTAGAAGAAAAGCAAAACTCAGTTACTGCTATCTGGCTTTTCCCTAAAAACAACCACCACCAGCCTCCTGTTTGATCCATATGGAAGGTGGGGGGAGGTAATAACTGTGGGCAAAGGAATTGCACGCTCAGAGAAAGAAACATCATCATCACAGGGGTTTTTAGATGAGGATTAGAGAGCTGCTCCTCAACCTAGAGAGCTTTATGCTATTTCAGTGGGCCTTTTCTCTCTCCCCAGGAATGAGCGAACCATCACAGGCTTCAGAACTTGCAGCACTTCAAGGAAAGCAAGGCCAGCTGCAGAAATTATTCATCATGTAAGATTATTCCAGGCTGTGCCCCAAACCCATAAAATTTAAGGCACTGCAGTATGAAGGAGAACGATCCCTTGCTACCTGGAAGCAGAAGAGCAGGCTGACAAACACTCAAACAGCAAAGAACCAACCTCAGGTCAGAACTGCCTTGGTCCTAGAAATGTGTGACCTACATAGAGGCAAAAATCACACTTCTCTCCCACTACTTTTCTGACACGGATGCTGCAGAGATGCCTCCTTCAAGCTGCCAGTGAAACACAAAGCTACGTGAAGAACACTGTAGAAAGAGTCCTGGAGAAACGCTTCAGTGCACTGTGAATTCACTGTATGGATGCAACATGACAAGCCAACATCAGGTGTCTTGTTGCAGAGCTGCCAACGGGCAGCGATCTCTGTCAATATCACAGGTACTGAGCTGCAAGGACAAAAAAAACCCATTTAATCAGTAGCCCATAGTAAGCTGGATCCAGATGGGAACAGACTTCCACTGCTGCCACAAGCATCAAGCTCCCCTTGGTTCTGCAAGTCCCTACCACTCACAGGGGAGCTGCACAGTTCCTCATCCCACAGCTCTAGGAGCTGTTTTGACTCCACTATGCAGTTGCGCTGCTGTGTAGCAGTTAATGGAGCTGTCCACGCTGCAATGACCTTCATGCAATCCCTGCTCACCGATCTGAAGGCCATCTTCTTTATGTGGACACACAGGAAGGCACCAGAGGCAATCTACATTCCCCTCTAATCTGCAGAAGTGATGCACTGGAAGAGTAAAGGACCGTTCCAAACCATCACGAGATGGATTACAATGCCCATGCAGTCTGAACCTCACCAGAGATCAGCATTATTCACTTCCTAAATGGAAATGTTTCCCTCACTGAAGCAAATACTCCTCCTTGATGCTGCCTGGGTTGTAATTACTCCAGAGAAGGATAGGTGTAGCTGCCAGAAAGTATTCTCAAGGAGAACAGCAGTTCTCCCATGGGAGTTTAAAGTAACTACAAACAAATAATCCATTATGAGACAGAAGCATACTTCTGAATCTTGACCTAATGTTCTGACCTCATCTCCTGTGACACAGGAAAGAACAGCCCAGGTGTAATCTATGAAATCCCAACTGGAACAAAAGGAAAATGCTTCAACACCTTCAGCCCACAATGTTTTAGTTCCAACAATTGTGGCTACTCTCTGCCAATATTCAAACTGCGCTGTTGGTAGAAGGTGCTCTAGAGGCAGCTCAACACCTGCCTCCTAGGAGGCAAAGGTTGTTGCTGCACTGGATACACAGCAAACAGAACTGAAGAGAGGTGTAAGCAGATTGACAAAATCTCTCTGTGTAACTGGGTGAGGGAGTTATTTGAACAGCATGGCAAACAGAAGAAGATACAGGTGAATTGGTTTCATTGCTGCTCGGTTTTCATCAAAGCAGCTTTCCCCCGCCCTGTACACATGCTGCAGTTTGAACTGTCTTCTAGGATGAATTATTCCACCTTAGAGAGCTCTGCCTATCCTAGGATGCTTCTTTTAAGTGCTAAGGCAAGTGCAACTCACATTACTTCAAAAGCTTGTGGAGCTCTGATTTTGATATTCCCCCAGTTTCTACTTTCTGAACATCCTTCATTAAAGAATTGTTTAGGCTGGAAAAGACCTTCGAGATGAAGTTCAACCACTAGCCAAGTCTGCTGCTAGACCACATCCCTCAGGACCATATCTACACAGCTTTTAAACCCCACCAGGGGTGGAGACTGAATCACTGCCGTGGGCAGCCTGTTCCAGGGCTTGACAATCTGTGAATGCACATGGAAACGGTTGCAGCAGAACTTTTATTACAGGGACTTTTCCACAGCAGCTCACCTGAGCCCCAAATGCCCAGCTCTCCCAACTGTCAATCTCCAAGTCCCAAAATAAGTCATTATTATGCTAAGCACTTTGGAAAATAACTTCATCCCCCATTTCTTACTATTTTCAACCTCTCTGACTCTTCCTTCTCATCGGGTACAGCCTGTTATCCTGTATAATTAGATCGTTAGTAACTCGAGACCTGCAGCATCCTACCGAAGAGCTCACACCATCTACTCACACTTTCACCCTCTCGCTCTTGGGTGGCTTCCCAGCGAATACAAAGCACAAGCAGGCTACAAACCTCTAGACCTGGCACAACTCCTCCGTCCTCTGGACACCGTCCGGCAGGTTAGAGCACTGCTCCCGCTGGAAATCGGACTGGAGGCTACGGGGACAGCTCCCCAAGGAGCAAGGGGCCTGCTACCATCGCCCCTCGGCAGCTCCTGACACCGCCCGTCCGCCTCTCCCGCGGCCCCAGCCCCGGCCCGGCCTCCCCCGCTCCCGCCCCGCGGTACCTGCCGGTAGCAGCTGCTGCCTCGGCGCCCGGAGGGGTCCTGCCCCCCGGCACTCCCCAGCCGGGAGCTTCCTCGGGCACGGGGCTGCCGGCGGCGAGGCGGCTCCGCTCGCCGGCAGACGCCCTCGGCCCGTCCCCGGCTCTGCGGTGCGGTCACAGCAGCGGCAGCACGGCCCAGCCGGGACACGCGGGGCGGCTCCCGGGCGGAGCCAGCCTCTGCCGGTCCCGGCCCCGCTTCGGGCGGCCCCGGGAGCGCGGCCCCGCCACCCCCGCATCGCCCTGTCCGGGCTGGAGGACCGCAGAGAGAACGCTCAGAGCACCCTGGCGACAGGCAGCGGCACGGCGGAGCTGCAGGGGCGGCCGCAGGAGGAAGATCAACCCTAGATGGGGACAAACCTCCCAGTTCCCCACTGAACCAGCGGCTCAGCCCGGCCCCGGGGCACCGGCTGGCCTGTTTGCACGGCCCTCCGATTAAAGTCTCGTCTCCTTCCCAGAGCCGAGGAGCCTACGCAGGGCCTGAACCTGCCTCTTGCAGTCAGCTGCATCAGGCCACCTTGTTCCCTGCAGCCAGCCCCAGGAGCCTCCCTGCTGGGCTCTCCAGCCAGCTGCAGACAGACACGTCTAGGACAGACTCCCGGGGGAACGGCCACAGGAGCATCGCTCTTTTAAAGCATAAAAAGCCGTGAATTCTGCCCAGACATCCACACTGCCAGACCACGCTCAATGCCCTCACAATCATGTTTCGTGTCCTCCTTAAGGCTCCAGCTCATGTGCACGTTCCGAAGCCAGGTGCTCTGGTGTGAACTTGCCCATGCAGCTGGGTACACCGGAGCAGGGCTAGGGTCTAGAAAGCAAAATCTGAATCCTGGGTGGTCTGGGCAGTCATAAGACGACTCAAGATTTCCTCCCTAAATTCTCATTCAGAAAGAGAAGATGCAGAACAGCACCAAGAGCAGAAAACAGTGTCCTCTGCCTGACAAAACCAGGCAGACCAAGGCTTCCTGAAGCTCAGTATTTGTTTACTCCACACATACTGTGGACACGCTGCCTCCGTGGCACCACCCTGGAGCTATAAATCCTCCCTTCCATGCTACCTTTTGCACATGGTATACAATGCAACCAGTAAGAGAATTAAGCTTTGGCCTTCTCAGCACAACTCAGCAGTGGGCAAAGAGGCTTATTTTAATTAGAAGAGGATTTAAAGAGTTTTCCAGCCTGTCTTCTGAGACCCCCCCACTCTGCCCTGAGCTCCCCTCTTGTACAAAGAGTGCAAGAACAGGCTTGAGTTTATCGAACTAACCTGCTGCAAACTAGAAGTTAGCTCATATCTCAGTTACCTCTACAGTCAGAGAATCGATAAGGTTGGAAAAGCCCTCCAAGACCATCAAGTCCATCCATCAACACACCACCACTGTGCCAAAGTAGTAACAGCAGCACAGTAAATTAATGCTGATGAGATTCTGCTATTGAAAAGCAACAGAAAGCCTTGAGAGGATTAGGAAAAGAGAATCTAACAGAGCCATACCAAGCCAGACGTTGGACTGGTGGTAACCAGCTGCATCTCCTCACACTAGGAACAGAGATTTAAACGAGTTAGGTGGTAATGGCTAAATGAAGCCAGCTTGAACTGGCTTAAGGATGCCTGCTGTGGCTCTGCAGCTGGTTCGGAGCAGAACTTTGTGTAAAGATACACCACTCCTGTGGGCGTTTGTCCTACAGGAATAAGGCTTGCCAGGGTTTTCCTCCTTTCCTGCCACAAGCAATGTTTCTGGGAAAGCAGCACAAGTTGAATAGCTGAATGCCTGGCCAACTCTTACAGACACAATTAAGCACTGTTCCCCACTCCACTAACCCTACCTGCAAAGCAGAAAGAAACACTACTGTGTTTTTTAGTAACAGAGAGCAGCTCGGATCAAATACCTCTGAGCAAAACACTCAACGGTGCTAAGTCAGTTCATGCCAACAAACTCCAATTCACACTCATCCCTCACTATTTTTTTTCCTCTCCTCAGCAAACAGCAAGGCCCCAGGACAGCACAGCAGCACCTGCTCTCACTAATAGGATGCAGGCTAATTGCTCTCACAAAAATATTCACTACTAAATGAAAGCAGACCAGAAAAAAAAAAACCCTCCAACAAAACACCACAGAAAAGCACACAATAAATAACTCCTTTTGACTTGCTGGCTGTATTACATAAACAGAGTAAAGCAGGTAATTAATGTGCTCAGGGATTAATATCTTGTTGTTTCAGCTTCTCTGTGCAAGAGCAGCCACACATCCTGAAATGCAGAGACACAGAGTGAGGGAATGCTAAAAATAACCAGCCAGGAGCTATACTTAAAGAGGGTCCCTTTGAGTGCATTTTATCTCTCCAGCCAAGACTTCTCCTTTACAAATGCCAGCCCATTGATCTGTTTTGCCTGAACTGGATTTGACATTCCATTTACACCAATTGTATGCCAGCACTGACTTGTCAATGGTGAGAGGGGAACGTTCCCTTTCAGGCTGCAGGAGTGATACTTTCAGTAGTTACAATACTGCCTTACTCTCTGTTCTTCCACCTTGTTAGAGGATGCAAGCCTCAAAGAAGAATCAGCAAATTTATTGGTAGTCAGCAACAGCATTTTTGTGCAAAGCTTTCTGAGAGGCTTGACTCCATCATTCTGGTTTCCTAACAATCTCAGAATAGAACCTAAAGATGGAAGAGGTTATAGGAGAAGTTATCCATCTTACATTTTCAGGTTCATTATGTGCAAGTATGGCAGTACCTAATAGCCTCAGTAGACACAAAAGCCAACAGAGCCAGCTGCTGCATGAAACAGAGTCAAAGATGGGCTCTGCTTAGCTAAGGAAAAGCACAAGAGCTAACTGGACAGTAGCCAAGATCCTCATTCAGAATTCTGACAGAGAAACACTCAGTGATGCTCCTGAGACTGTCTATGGCAATGCCAGAAGCACCAGATTACAGTAATGCCAGTGGAGTGACTCAGTCTCAAGGCCATGCTGTCTTCATCCTGTAAAAGCCATCACCAGAAGAAGAAAATGCGTCACAGCCAACAAGAAACTGAAATGCACAGGCACTGCCACTTGTCCCTTAGGGGGAAAGGCACTACCTCTGCTGGACTCTCATCTGGACTGCAAGGAGACAGTTTCTTCCCATTGCATCCCATATACTTCCAAAGGCATTTAAAAGACCCTGCAGGCTTATCTTCTGTTTTCCTTGATGGCAAATTTCAATTTGGTGGGTGTAAGCACAGATGTTGGGGCCAAGAGTCTTTTGTGTTTGTAGCTGAATGCTGTGAAGACAGACAAGTACTTCACAGAATCAACCAGGTTGGAAAAGACCTCTGAGATCATCCAGTCCAACTTATCACCTAACACCTTCTAATTAACTAAACCCTGGCACTAAGTGCCTCATCCAGCTTGCTTTTAAACACCTCCAGGAACAGTGACTCCACCACCTCCCCAGGCAGCCCATTCCAATGCCAATCACTCTTGCTGTGTTGAACTTCTTCCTAACATCCAGCCTGAACCTGCCCTGGTGCAGCTTGAGGCTGTGTCCTCTTGTTCAATCTCTGGTTGCTTGGCAGAAGAGACCAACCCCACCTGGCTACAATCTCCCTTCAGGTAGTTGTGGAGTGCAATGAGCTCTGTCCTGAGCCTCCTCTTCTGCAGGCTGCACACCCCCAGCTCCCTCAGCCTCCCCTCACAGGGCTGTGCTCCAGGCCCCTCAGCAGCCCTGGTGCCCTTCTCTGAACACATTCAAACATCTCAACATCTTTCTTAAATTGAGGAGCCCACAACTGGACACAGCACTCAAGGTGTGGCCTGAGCAGTGCTGAGTCCAGGGACAGGTCTTCCCTGGTCCTGCTCCTGGTCATGCTGTTCCTGATACAGGCCAGAATGCCTTATCAGGAATCATGCTTCCTGCTCTCAGATCCAGGACCACCCCTCCTGAAGTCTCAGATAAAATATACCTCATCTTGACTTAGATCACAGATGGGATTAAAAACCTCACAGCTTCAATAAGGCTGAAATGTCAAGACATAAATTAATCAGAGAACTTCTTGCACTTGGGTATGAAAGCATGCAAAGCCTGTAGCCTTCCAGACGTATCAAATTGGAACTCAGCTGGCCTTGGAACTTTAATTCTCACTTGTCTCAAACTTCAACCCACCTGTGATTATAAGAGACACAGAGAAGAGAGCCTGCTTCAAACTCATCTGTATAGCCTCAATCCAAACTGGTGCTGTCAACAAGTTCTATGGACCCAAAAGGGATTTTTGTCAGCTAGGAGTGTTGATTGGATAGGGTTGGGTGCTAGGTTGGACTGGATGATCCTGGAGGTCTCTTCCAACCTGGTTGATTCTATGATTCTGTGACCTAAACCACTCTATGAAAGCAGGTTAAACAAAAAGTCACAGCACCATCCAAATGATCTACCAGGAGCAAAGACACAGCACAGTGCTTTTAATGGATCAGCCTCCTGCTAAGTGATGGACTAGTCCCACAAAATGCACTGGATTGCACAGCAGGTCAATATTTGCTTTAAACCATGCAAACACAACCTCTGGGAAACACCACCAGTAAGGCACAGCTAAGCAGCTGTCACAGAGTGCCAAAACCAACTTGTGTTACACCACGGGGCACTGGTTTTGGCTGGGATAGAGTTTTCTTCATAGTAGCTCATATGGTGATGTTTGGGATCTGTGAGCAAAAAGTCACTCTGATGTTTTAGCTGTTGCTGGACAGCATTTACCAAAGCCTCTTCTGCTCCTCACGCTGCCCTGCCTGTAGGATAGGCTGAGGGGACACAAGAATTTGGATGGCAGCACAGCCAAGACAATTAACCTCAACTGGCCAAAGGGACAGTTGATATGGCATCACACTCAGCAATAAAAGCTGAGGGAAAGAAACAGCAAGGGGAGGATGTCTGGAGAAATGTTATTTGCCCTCCCAAGCAACCTCCACTCCTGACAAAGCCCTCGCAAGCAACCTCCGCTCCTGACGAAGCCCTCCCTGCTTTCTCATTGTGACCCTTTCAGTTCTCTCCCCTATCCCACTGGAGGGGAATTAAGCAAGCAGCTAGTGTGGTGCCTACCTGGGTTAACCCATAGCACAGAGAAAGGTGAAACACCTTCTGCCAGGTCAGAGATGTTAGAAATTCAGATTTACATGTCAGATCCTATATAAAAGAACAAGTTCACTCTACCAGGTTTCTACTGGACAGCAAAACTTCAGGCTTTAAGTGGGTGAGATCAGTGCTCATCTGTCCACTGGAGAATTAAGAGTGATTGTAAGTGAAAGTTCACACTGGGCATCTAGTGGATCTTCCTCATTACATCCCACAAGATAATTGCTCATAAGCACGATGAAATTTCCTTCTGGCTTTCCATGAACTGTGTTCTCTCCAGGAGGGAGAAAAACAGCTCCAGCCATTTGCTTTAATTGGACCTGACAGTTTGCAGATTGCTGCCTCAAGCCTCAGAAAGCTCAGTAGCTGGGGCTGATGAGAATCCACTGTTTTCCTCAACAGCAGATTTCAGAGTTGAATTTACATGGCATTACGGCAGAAACAAACACACACAGAGCCCCAAACCACACACAGCCACCAGGTGATGTTGTTTTATAACACACAAAAAAAATCCCCCTAACAATTGTTGGTTTTTTTCTTTATCCACTTTACATAGGGAGGAAAAAAAAAGAGTAAGGCAAGAGAATGGTATTTTAACTTCCCCACACACTCCATGGGAGATCTCTGTGGCTTAAGGAAAACAAACATAACCTCAGTATTGTACTGAGTGACTCCCCCACTCTCACCTGCCAACAATCACCAATGCTTTCCTGGCCATTAGCATTAAGAGGTCAACAGTCAAGCACCTGGTACTGGTTGGCAGATCTTTTTGTGCCCATTCAGAACACTGAGAACACTGACAAAAAGCACAATATTAATAACAAAAAAAAAAAACCTCTCGACCCAACCCAAACAAACCTCAAATAGCTTAGTACAGCTCACCCAGGGAACCTAGAAAATCTCCCTTACCTAAAGAAGCAGCAGAGGGGTTGGACTCTATCTATGGAGGTCTCTTCCAACCCTAACATACCTATCAGGAATGGTTTTGGTGTAGTTTACCAAGCCCTGTGGAAAAGGACAGACTAGGTGGCCTTATCAAAATGCCTTCCAGATCTATTTTCAGTCACCTAGAAAAGGAGGACCACACAGAAATATGTTCCAACAGTGCCCAGAAACGTGTCTGGGCAGCAGATTTCAACTGTACTCTTACTTAGACACTGCCCTAATACATTTCTCAGAGGCAAGACCTTCTTGCCCAGAGCTGATGGTGCTGAGCTTTCAGTGAAGCTCAGCTCCATACTATCTTTTACACCATTTATCAACTCCTGTTTATCAGGAAAATCTAGATTAAATTTCTTCAAAGCTCATAATCCTCCAATTAATTTACACAAGAGCTTTTCTGGACAGGTAAGTTCCCCCACAAGTCATTAACAATCAGAAGGCTTCAGAAGCAAAAAAAAAAAAAGGACATTAAATCGAGAGAAATTAACACTGAAGTCCTGCTGGCAGACATGTGGTTGACTAGAAAAGGGTTGGGGAACACACAGTACTGTGATGTGGCTGTTCAGAGGTATTTAGCCTCTGGTACCCTCAGCAATGCTGACACAATAGGATTACAAATCATCTGAGTTAGGAACACAACTTCCCCTCAACTTCCCAAAATGAAAAGTAATTGCTTCAGACTCTGGCACAAGACAAGCTGGAGCATTAAAACCTCTGGTGAGCCTTGGTAACTCATCCTACCAGCTTTCAGATTTCCCCTGCTGGCTTTCAGAAGGGTCAGCATTGCACTCCTGTCAGTTTTCCGCCTGAAACTTGACCTTTCTGTGCTCTGAAAACAGATCAAAAGATTTAAGTCTAATCTATCTTGACGTGCCTTTGGCTAGAGAGACATCAGCTGCGTAGGAGCAGGATGAATTGAGTAGTTCACTGTTGCTCTCCTCCCTGATACTTAGAGAAGGTTTGAGGGTCAGCACGTACACCAATCCACTTGCAAGCCTGTACATTTCAGAAGTACAGATGTTGTCTTTCAGCCCCGGATAGCTCAGTACTTTGAAGGACTCATTTTACAGATGCCAAATGGAACCACAGCTCTGTGTGGGATTGGTGTTAGAGCCCAGAATCAAGCTCACATACATACCCTAGCTCCAAGCTCAGTCCTCCACAGCCTGGCCCATGCTACTCACAGAGGAGTTAAAGAGCAGTTTCACCCCATGGTCCAGTATGCATCCTTCCATTCCCTGGGTTCACATCAAAGAATGTGGATTGAGGTCTAAGCTCACACACATATCCTAGCTCCAAGCTCAGTCCTCCACAGCCTGGCCCATGCTACTCACAGAGGAGTTAAAGAGCAGTTTCACCCCATGGTCCAGTATGCATCCTTCCATTCCCTGGGTTCACATCAAAGAATGTGGATTGAGGTCTAAGCTCACACACATATCCTAGCTCCAAGCTCAGTCCTCCACAGCCTGGCCCATGCTACTCACAGAGGAGTTAAAGAGCAGTTTCACCCCATGGTCCAGTATGCATCCTTCCATTCCCTGGGTTCACATCAAAGAACGTGGATTGAGGTCTAAGGTGAAGCACACACCTGCCGATGCCAACTTCTACATACAGCCAGTCTAGATGCTACAAGAGTTGTTCCACTGCAGCTCTCATTACAGAGGGTATAGAAGCATTTAAATTCTAAGCCTCCCAAAACACAAAAGACTCCCCTTCCTCACTCCATGCTTCAGCAGAGAAGAACATCCAATCACCCCTCTGCAACCAGAGAGTCTAGCGAGGGTGTACTGAAAGCCACATTTGCTTCCCTCTAAGCACACTGCACTGCAAGACCCTGGCCCCTCCATAAATGCCCTTGATAAGACATGAACTTAAACCTTTGAAAAACAACTAGGACTCAAAGAGTGTGCTCACAGGACTTTGCATTCTATTCCTGGATCCCTGGAAAACAGCAACTCAAAATGAAAGGGCATGATCAGTACTGTCGCAAGTGGTATGGTCACATTCAGCATGACCCTGAATTCTGCCAGAGCCCAGGAGCAGTTCTGTATCAGAGATGATGAGCAAGGCAAACAGATTTGATGAGAACAGGCAGGCAGGAGCAACATGACCTAGGAGAGCTTAATTATCAAGTTGGAAAAAGCTTCCAACTCCAACAAAACCACAGGAAACCAAGACCAGTCCCTGCAAGCAACTACATCAATGCAAGCCGAGAGACGAGCTTCTGCCACAGCTCTGATCAGCCCGTGGTGGTCAGGTAGCCACACACGTGACAATCAAAGCAGCTTACAAAGCTCTGAACACCAGGGAAAATGGAAGGAGACAACCAATTCTGTTTAACAATACCCTGAAACCATGGATGAAAGATTTTAACAGGCAATCAAATGTGGAAGAAGGACCAACAACAGCATTTTCTTCACGAGGAATACAAACAGTGTCCCATCTGAGCCGAATCAACTCCTCCTGTGGCAACAGAGAGGTGCAGAGGATGTAATGAGGCTCTTAGCCAAGAAGAGAGGAGGTTGAGCAGTCAATCCAAGCTGAAGTGACCTCTGTGAAGGTGAGACAGAGCTCACTTGTTTCTCAACGAGGTAGAAATTAGGGATGTGTTGCATTCACAAAGGGAATTCTGGAGCTGAGTGTCCGTGGGGTAATTAGAACAAACATGTGGCGCTTCCAATGCAGCTGTACCATCTTCCCTGGGTTTAATTTTGGCCCTTGTTTTTCATCACTCTTTTTCAGTTCAGGGAGATTGCAGATGCCACAGAAACACAGGAGAGAGCAAAAGCCACTTGTGCTTCAGCTCCAAGTTACATTCAGCATATGGCACAGGCTCCAGCCATACAAAATGCCCAGCAGCAATCGCTGCCAACGTTTCAGCTCTCACCCCAGCACGTAAGGGCTTACCTGCAGTACCTGTTTGGGAACAGGAAACCAGGCTGCACGTTTAGAGAGCAGCCAGCACTCGCCATCCAGAAAAACGAATTCAACATGGGGCAGGAGCAAGCAGACAAACCCCAGCAAGAGCTCAACCCTGGCTAAGCGTGGCAGAAAGAAAACCTAGAGCAGACCTATTTCCACCTTAACCCAAGGAAGGAAAAAGGCGGAGGGGAAAAACAAATCCAAGGCACGTACCTGAGAGAGCAGAGGGAGAAGAGAATTCAAACAAGCCTTCAGCAAGCCGCTGTCCTTAGCCAAGGGCTGCGCTCGCCTCCTTCCCTCGTTCATTCTCAGCGCAGGTGTCCCAGCAGCAGAGCGAGCCCAGTGGCCTATGGAGGGAGAGAAAACCTCAACAGCAGCTCAGGTGGGCACCACCGCCTCCGCCAGCCGTCACCCTCCCACCCAACACCTCCGCCGGACGAGCCACGAGTGCAGCCCCGCTCCCCGGAACCGCGGCGGCCCCGGCGGACTCAAGCGTGGCCGCAGCCTCGGCGGTAGGCGGCAGCTCCCCAGCGCCGTCCCCCCCGTGGCTCCCGCGGTCCGGCTCCCCGACGGGGAGCAGCCGCCCCAGGCCCCGTTCGGCAGCGGTACCCAGACACCGCGGCACTACGCCGGAGCAGCCCTACCCACGGCCACGCTGCCCCGGCCACGCTCCCTCCAAGCAATCCCTCTTACCCCCGGAGAAGCGGCCGAGGAGCCGGGCCGCGCCCGGCCGCCCCGCGGGTGCTGCAGCTGCGCCGCTCGACCCCGCTCCCCCGGGGCCGCCCGCCCCGCCCAGGCCTCTCGCCGCCCGGTGACAGCCGCCGGGGCATGCTGGGAGAGGTAGTCCCCGGCCCGCCCCGCTCCCCGCCCGTGGGGAGACGCCGACTACAAGTCCCGGGAGGCCCCCGCGGCCCGGCCCAGGCCTCGGCCTGCCCGAGGGGCCTGCGGCTGGAGCTGAGCTGCGGGGCGAGGCCCGGGGTGGGCTGCAGCGGCTTCGCTCCGGACTCTGACCCCTGACCCTCCTTGCCTTGCCCTGTCTTGTCCCTCCTTGCATTGCCCGGCCCGGCCCGTCCATGCTGTCTCTGCTCGGGACTTCTGCTCCGGGGATAATAAATATTTGTGATCATTTCTTGCTTTCTCTGCGTTTTGCTGTTTTATCCCACGGGAAAGGCTGATGTGAAAGGATGCAGGATCCACGCCAGGATGCTTGTTCTAAACGGTCGGGTGTTGGATTTTTGGGGTGATTTGGGGATAACTGTAAGGGCTGGAGATAACTGCAAGGGAGATGCGGTGATCCGGTGTGACTCCTTGCAAGGTGCCACGGGTTCTTTGTCCAGCAGGTTGCCAGGAGGGCTCTGAAAGCCCCTACCAGACAAGATCCCAGCTCAGGTACTGCCTGATGTGATCTTTGGTACCTTACGTGCCACAATGCCTTAGTCAGAGTCTGTGGATCTTACCTTTCTCTCTTCTTGCTTTTCCTTGTCTTCTGTTTCTTCTTTTCCATCTACAGCTGGGCAATAGCTTGCTTCAGGATACAGTTTAGTCTTCCTGGCAGCTGGCTTACGGTTGGACTAGATGACCTTCAAGGTCTTTTGCAACCTTAATGATTTTAAGGATGTTATTTTGTTTTAATAAAGCACAAGGTATTACATTGTAGTCACAGCTGCAATGGACAGGGGAAGGGCAACTGATATCGTCTACCTGGACCTGAGTAAGGCATTCGACTCTGTCCCACATGACATCCTGGGCACCAAACTGGAAAAGCACAGACTGGATGTGTGGAGCACTCACTGGATAAGGAATTGGCTGGATGGTGGCATGCAGAGAGTGGTGATCAATGGCACAATGTCCACCTGGCGACCGGTGCCAAGTGGTGTTCCTCAGGGGTCAGTGCTGGGCCCAGTGCTCTGTAACATCTTTGTCAGTGATATGGACAGAGGAATTGAGTGCACCCTCAGCAAGTTTGCAGATGACACCAAGCTGTGTGGCACAGCTGACTTGCTGGAGGGCAGGGATGCCATCCAGAGGGACCTGGACAGGCTGGAGAGGTGGGCCCAGGCCAACCTCATGACGTTTAACAAGGCCAAGTGTAAGGTCCTGCACCTGGGTCGGTGCAATCCCAGGCACAGATACAGGCTGGGTGGTGAATGGCTGAGAGCAGCCCTGAGGAGAAGGACCTGGGGGTCTGGGTCGACGAGAAGCTCAACATGAGCCGGCAGTGTGCACATGCAGCCCAGACAGCCAACCGAGTGCTGGGCTGCATCAAGAGAAGTGTGGCCAGCAGGGCAAGGGAGGTGATTCTCCCCCTTTACTCTGCTCTCGTCAGACCCCACCTGGAGTACTGTGTGCAGTTCTGGAGCCCCCAACACAAGAAGGACATGGAACTGCTGGAGCGGGTCCAGAGGAGAGCCACGAAGATGATCAGAGGGCTGCAGCAGCTCTGCTATGAGGACAGGCTGAGAGAGTTGGGGCTCTGCAGCCTGGAGAAGAGAAGGCTTTGAGGAGACCTTAGAGTGGCTTTGCAGTATCTGAAGGGAGCCTACAGGAAGGCTGGGGAGGGACTCTTTACACGGTCTAGTAATGTTAGGACGAGGGGGAATGGGTTTAAACTGGCAGAGGGGAGATTTAGACTGGATGTTAGGAGGAAGTTCTTTACAGTGAGGGTGGTGAGACACTGGCACAGGTTGCCCAGGGAGGTTGTGGATGCTTCCTCCCTGGAGGCGTTTAAGGCCAGGCTGGATGAGGCCTTGAGCAGCCTGCTCTAGTGGGAGGTGTCCCTGCCTATGGCGGGGGGTTGGAGCTGGATGATCCTTGAGGTCCCTTCCAACCCAAACCATTCCATGATTCTATGATTCTACTCCTGTAACCTAATTTCTCTCTGAACAGGCGGAGGCAAACGTTTGTGTGGTCTCCCTGGTGATACGGATGTTACTTGGGATGGATCTCTTGTATCTCACGTAGCACACACCCCACCGAGGTCGTAAATCCTCTCGCCTGCCCTGCTCTGTCAGTGCATGCCAAGCGTGGCTCTGTTGAAGCTAACAGGCTGGCATTTTGGTTTCCATTTAGTCTGTGTTAACGCAGACTGGCACAGCAGAGCAAGGGTTAAAAGAGCGACCTGCCTTGCTAGTGAATAGGGAGAGCCACAGCAGCCAGACTGAGTAATGCGGTCACGCCAAACCCAGAAGACCTGCGGCACGGAATTTGCCCTGCTCTCACAACAGGAACGAGACAGCAAGGTCAAAAAACAAAGCCACCTGTGCCAGTCCTCATCCTGCTGCCCCATCCGGAATATTACCTAGAGCCCTAAAATTCGAGGCTCATGCAGGCTGAAGAGAGCAAAAACCCGAGACCGTGTCAGAGCACAGCAGCGGTCACTGCAACTTTCACGCCTTCAGGGTACAGAGGACCTGTCCAAACCCGAGCTTGTCATTGCCATTTGATAGAAGCTGAGTAGGAGGACCCTGTGTCCCTTGTCCTTGCGCTGAAGGTGATGTGGGTCAGACCACTCACACACACCCGCCTCGGGGTGGCTGAGAAAATGTGGATGTGAAGAAGAGTGACTTGAGGCTGAGCTGGCTCTGGGCAGAGCTGCAGTGCATTTTAGCCTTTGGCCAGGAGATGGGGAATGAGCACTGTTAGCTGTTTGGGAGTGGATCTAAGCCTGCGCTGAAGCTGCCTCTCTCAGCCTGCAGATTTCCGTGCTGGTATAAACACAGAAACACGTTAAAGAGAGGTGAGCACAGCCAGCATCAATTCCCTGGCACCATCCATTCGCACACGGAGTAGCTGCTTTTGTGCTTACTCCATGGAGATAACTTCAGCTTTGCTTTTGCCAGCCCTTGTTGTAAACTTGTGAACCTTCATGCCCAGACTCTTAAGTCAGACTTTTATTTTTAACCTTCTCAGTAAATCTTTCTTTGCAAAAAAACAAAACTGGAAGTCACCTTCTCGGCCAGAGATGAAGTCACACAGCATCAGCAGCGTAGTCCAGGCTCTGCTGGGTGATGCCCAAGGACAGGACAAGAGGCAAGGGGTGGGAGCTGAGGCATAGGAAGTTCCATGTAAACATGAGGAGGATTTTTTTCACTGTGAGGGTGACAGAACCCTGGAACGGGCTCCCAGTGGAGTCTCCCTCTCTGGAGATATTCAAACCCCACCTGGATGTGTTCCTGTGTGATCTGGTATAGGAGATCCTGCTCTGGCAGGGGGGTTGGACTGGATGAACTTTGGAGGTCCCTTCCAGCCCCTGATGTTCTGTGATTATGGTGATGAGATTTTTGCCTTCATCTGTTGCCACCACTTTGGAGAGGTGACCTTTTTGAGTTGTGCTTCACACCAAGGGCACTGGAAATGGCAAACCTCTCTGCTGCATCTAAAAGAGTGAGCTCCAGTGACTCTTCTCTTGTGGAGCAACGTTTGTGAGAAGAAATGAAGTACCCTGGCATGCTTTACCCAGAGACAGTCTGCAGGACACAAGGAGTTTTCCTTTTGAGGTTTGCAACTGCAAGACAGACATGGGAGGTGCTGTGTCTAAGAGAAAGAAGGACTTGGGAGAACAAGACAACTGTCCTCAAGCACAAGGCTGATACTGAGAAGAAAGGATTCACCTGGTTTGTGTGCTTAAGAGGGTAGGCTAATAAACCATAGGACAAAATTCAGCTCTGAAAAACTCAGGTTGGATGTTAGGGGGACATTTCTAAAGCTGCAGAATGCTGCAGAAGATTGGCAAGGGGCTGTGAGACCTCCACTTGAACAGGCATTAGGAGCTGGATAGGCTAACTGGAGTGGAACTGCTACTGCTTGGTACAGGGCCTCTTGAGACCCCTTCTGATCCTGTCTTGCTGTGATTCCTCAATCCCGTGTTTCTGCAGTGTGCATCCTCTGGCATCTAGCAAACTGCAGCTCGTTTCAGTCTCCTGCTCAGTAAGGGCATCATAATGTTTTCTGCAATGGGCTGGAGCTGCATAGCTCTGGATCTGAGAGAGAAACCTCTGCTCTTACATGGCCCTGTTCTAGCTTTCCAGATCTGTTACCAGGAATCATTCTTTGCCCACTGGATGCCACTGTTACACAGAAACATTCACAGTCTCTTTCTGTAGGCTCCTTCTCCAGACACATCTCTCTTAGACATGGAAGGCCACGTCAGGGCCAGCCAAGCTGTTTGAATGTATCCCCATTAATCAGGGTCGTTGTTGTTTTAACAATAGAACTCTCCTCAACACTTTGCAGCTTACTGGCACAGCACAGGTGGACCTTGGGCCAGGAAGGTGGGTAGCAGCAACAGAAATCTGGTGATGTTCTCTGGGGGTGATTGAGCAGCACACAGGAAAGAGGAGGAAAGGAAAGAGAAGGAGAGGAAAGAGAAGGAGGGGGAGAAGAGGAGAGGAGAGGAGAAGAGAGGAGAGGAGAGGAGAGGGAAAGGAAAAGGAAAAGGAAAAGAAGAAAGGAAAGGAAAGGGGAAAGGAAAGAGGAAAGGAAAGGGAAGGGGAAAGGGGAAAGGGGAAAGGAAAGGAAAGGAAAGGAAAGGAAAGGAAAGGAAAGGAAAGGAAAGGAAAGGAAAGGAAAGGAAAGGAAAGGAAAGGAAAGGAAAGGAAAGGAAAGGGAAAAGAAAATTAAAGAAAAGAAAATGTTGTCCGAAATGTGTCTTCAGGTCAGCTATAGAAGGGCACTTTCCACAGCTATGTCCTGCAGTGCCTGTTGTGCCTGCTTCATCTGCTTTCACCTGTGGAAAGACAGGTTCAGAGACTTCTCTCCACAAAAGCAAAGCCTGGGAGTGGCAGCTTGCCCTGGCTCCCACGGTGCAGATGTGCACTGATGTTGTGCTTACACCTTGTGGTGCTGCCTCCAGAGGCAATGACCTGGGCAGAGCAGGAAGGAGCTGTGTGGCTTCCACTCTTTAGAGCAGTGTTTTAGCTCAGCTGAGCCTCAGAATAAGCCAGAAACTGACCTACATCCAATACCCAGCTTTGGGAACCAGATTTGAGGAAGTTCAGTCCCACATTTAGGTCTCTTCTCTGAAAAAAGTGGCACCACAGCCTAATGGAATCTAAACCCAAGGGGAATCTCTTTATTTCCTTTCCAATAATTTTTAGCACTGAGAGACATCTATCTTGGATTTTCAACCTATGTTTCTTACTGAAGGGGAAAAGATGACTTCAAGTGAGTGTGAAGTTTAGGGTTTGAATCCTTCAGGTTGTAACAGCCACACTGTTTCCTGAGGTTTGAGCCATTCACCTTTCAGAAGCTGTTCTAAACATCAGGAGATGCAAAACAAGGCAGGAGTTGTGGCAAAGCTGCTAGGATAACTACAGAACAGATGCAGATGGTGGACGGGAAGCTCAATGTGAGCCAGCAGTGTGCACTTGCAGCCCAGAAAGCCAAGCAGAGCCTGGGCTGCAGCAGAAGTGTGGCCAGCAGGTTGAGGGAGGTGATTCTCCCCCTCTACTGTGCTCTGCTGAGACCCCACCTGGAGTACTGCATCCAGTTCTGCAGCCCCTGGGACAAGAGGGATGTGGAGATGCTGGAGAGTGTCCAGAGCAGGGCCAGGAGGATGCTGAGAGGGCTGCAGCAGCTCTGCTGTGAGCACAGACTGAAAGAGTTGGGGCTGTGCAGGCTGGAGCAGAGGAGGCTCCCAGGTGACCTTCTTGTGGCCTTCCAGGATCTGAAGGGGGCTACAAAAAAGCTGGGGAGGGACTATTTAGGCTGTCAAGGAGTGACAGGACTGGGGGGAATGGAGCAAAGCTGGAGGTGGGGAGAGTCAGGCTGGAGGTGAGGAGGAAGTTGTTGAGCAGGAGAGTGGTGAGAGGCTGGAATGGGTTGCCCAGGGAGGTGGCTGAGGCCCCATGGCTGGAGGTGTTTAAGGCCAGGCTGGCTGAGGCTGTGGGCAGCCTGCTCTAGGGTAGGGTGTCCCTGGGCATGGCAGGGGGGTTGGAACTGGCTGCTCCTTGTGGTCCCTTCCAACCCTGCCTGATTCTATCATTCTATCTGTAAGTGAAAAGGACTGTGCCTATCCAAGGACACCATCTGGGTCCAATAAACCTGACAGCAAATAAGGTAACTGATAAAAGGCAAAGCAGGGATCCAGCTTTGTGTGACCTACAGTGGTGCAAATCTGATAACTTTCAAATCCAGTGGAATTATTCCTCTGAGCCTTCTGCTGTGTGTTTGCACAGCCTGCTGAGTTCCTTAGCTAACAATCCTTTGCTGTCTTGCCTTTTTCATTTTGGTTTCTTTTTGCAGCCCAGCCAGTGTGATAAAAAATAGTGGAGACAGTTTGGATCTTCATACATCAATGTGAAACCTCAGAGGGGAACTTTAAAATGCTTGCTAACAAATATCTGCAAAGCATATGCTGGATGGAGCCTGCCATCCATAAAGCAAGTGGCAAATAAATATCATGGTGTCATGAATTCAGCCTGGGGGCTGCAGCTGTGTTGTCCTGCAGCTTGTGGTGTCCAGAGGAGCTCTGTTGTCTGCTTCTGAATTCCACCCAGTCCTCTGGAGTCCTGTAAGAGGCAGCCTCTGCCTTGGTTTCATCTCTAAAACAAGATGGGAGGGATCTACCCTCTTATCCCACTCTTCCCTGCACCAGCTCTGCATCAGGATCTGATCCCAGTGCACTGCTGTGTAAAAAGCAGATCACTGAGGTCCCACTGGGATCGTGGCAGCAATGCCAATGAAGAAGCCAGGATGCTGTGTAGCCATCCAGAAATCCTGGGCAGACAGCACCCTGGTGTAGGCATGGTCAGAGAAATGCTCAACAGTTTTGTGATGTATTCAAATCCCACCAGGATGTGTTCCAGTGTGATCTGCTACCAGACATTGTCAATAGTCCCTCCCCAGCCTTCCTGTAGCCCCCCTCAGATCCTGGAAGGCCACTCCAAGGTCTCCTCCAAGCCTTCTCTTCTCCAGGCTGCAGAGTCCCAACTCTCTCAGCCTGTCCTCAGAGCAGAGCTGCTGCAGCCCTCTCAGCATCTTGGTGGCCTCCTCTGGACTGGCTCCAGCAGTTCCATATCCTGCTTGTGCTGGGGGCTCCAGAACTGCACCCAGGACTGCAGGTGGGGTCTGAGGAGAGCAGAGCCAAGGGGCAGAATCCCCTCCCTTGCCCTGCTGCCCACACTGCTCTTGCTGCAGCCCAGCACAGGGTTGCTGTCTGGGCTGCACTCACACTGCAGCCTCAGGTTGAGTTTTTCCTCACCCCAGATTCCCAGAACTTTTTCCTCAGGGCTGCTCTCAACCATTCCCCACACAATGGTGGATGGGGACTCCCTCACCTCCCTGGGCAGCCTGTTCCAATGCCTCACCACATTTTCAGTAAAGAAATTGTTCCTGATATCCAATCTCCATGAGAGAATAATAAGAAGGAAACTCTTAATTCATTGCTAACCAGTGAGTTCTCCCCCTGCCCTCATTCCCACCCACTCCCACAGAAGCACATCAAGAGGCAGGATGAGAACCTGGCTGAAAAGTAACCCCCCAAACCTCAAGCAAAGAACAGGCCAGGCAAACTGCCACTCAGTTATTCCCTCTCTTCCCAACGTTAGGGTAAGAGGATTCCAAAATGAGAAATGCCTCCTCAGCCTCCCTTCTTTAACATGAGTTATTTATTGTGCTGGATTAATATGGCATATGGAATTCTGCAAGGGAAGCCTGTCTGTGCTGCTATAATTAGCCAGCACTGGTGACAGCAGGCATCTTTGCTCCTTTATTATCACTAAATTCTCAGCACTGTATTATGGGATGATTTCCTACCCCATCAGAATGCTAATGCTTGGGCAAGCCTTGAGCGTGCAGCATCCTGCTGCATTAATGTAGCCTTCAAAATCCCAAAGTGATCCCAAGTGTGACTGCAGTGAAATCAGCAGGATTACACCAGTGATGAATCTGGTCCTAGTCATAGAGCAGACAAGGAAACTAATCCTCTATTTTTTTTCCTCTCTCTTCCCTCCCCCTTTCCCCCCTTCCCTGCTGCTGCAATTATTTAAACAACTCACTCCTGTACCTGAGGTCAAGTTCTGTGTGGCTGTAAATGAATGTCTGGCATCCTACCAAGGGGGAATTAGGTCCTTATGCCTCTCTGGCTGTGCTTAGTATACTGTATACACAATTTTCTCACCAAATAGTTCTCCTGCTGTAAATGCTGCCAAATCCTTTCTTCAAACTGTGTTCATTTTAAAGGGCAAACATGCACAAAGCAACCTGATCTAGAATAGGGTGTCCCTGCCCATGGCAGGGGGGTTGGAACTAGATGATCCTTGTGGTCCCTTCCAACCCTGACTGATTCTATGATTCTATGACACAGCAACTCCACCCTTCCAGTCCTTCACAGAGGCTGAGAGCCCCTTGCCAGCCCAGGCTCAGAGATCCTTGCAAACATTTGGCTCGAGCAGCAGCTGAAAATCCAGGCTGTGAAATCCCAGTGCCGCTGAAGACACCTGGAGACCCACCAGGAGGAGGGACCTTACGTTTCTTCTTCCTAATATCCAGTGACAGAAGGAAAGGAAACAGCCTGGAATTGTGCCAGGGGAAACTGAGGTTGGATATTAGGAACAAAATCTGTCCTGAAAGAATGGTGAGGTGTTGGAACAGGCTGCCCAGGCAGCTGCTGGAGTCACCATCCCTGGAGGTGTTCAAAACATGTGTAGATAGGGCACTTTGGGGACATGGTTTAGTGGCCATGGTGGGTTTAGGCTGATGGTTGGACTTGAAGACCTTAGAGGGCTTTTCTAACCAAAATTACTCTATGATTCTGTAGGACCATCTGAGTTTTCCAGGCTGTTGAAGGAGGCATTGGAATGCAGAACATTTCACAGCTCACAGGATGTTAGGGGTTGAAAGGGACCTCCAGGGATCATCGAGTCCAAGCCTCTGCCAGAGCAGGACCACAGAATCTAGGTCAGGTCACAGGAACACATCCAGCTGGGTCTTGAAAACCTCCAGAGAAGGAGACTCCACAACCTCTCTGGGCAGCCTTTTCCATTTGCCATTTCCCTCTTTGCCCTACCAGAAGAGTCCATTCTCCATGCCTGACCTGGTACCCAGGGAAAGAATCACAGAATTAACCAGGTTGGAGATCACTGAGTCCAACCTATCACCTAACACCTACTAATTAACTAACCCATGGCACTAAGTGCCTCATCCAGCCTCCTTTTAAACACCTCCAGGGATGGTGACTCCACCTCCCTGGGCAGCCCATTCCAAGTCCAGTCACTCTTGCTGTGAAGAACTTCTTCCTAACATCCAACCTGAACCTGCCCTGGCACAGCTTGAGGCTGTGTCCTCTTGTTCTGTCCCTGGGTGCCTGGGAGAAGAGACCAACCCCACCTGACTACAACCTCACAGCATCACAGAATTTCTTAGATTGGAGAAGCCCTTCAAGCTCCTCAAGTCTGAGCATCAGTTTCACACTGACAACTCTTTGACTAAACCAAATCCCTCAGCACCACATCTAATCACTGCGAATCGCTGGGGTTGGGAAGGACCACCAGGATCAGCCAGTTCCAGCTACCTCCCTTCAGGTATCATAGAATCATAGTATCATAGAATGGTTTAGGTTGGAAGGGACCTGAAGGATCATCCAGCTCCAACCCCCTGCCATAGGTAGCTGTAGAGGATTGGGTGGGTTGCATTCCCAAGCATCCCTCTTCCCTATCTGTGTTCTGGATAGGGAATCTGGTGGGAGCAAGCTGCAGCGAGGAGCAGGAGACGCCGAAGTGTGCTTTTGTGCTGGACTGGAGGCAAGGAGGTGTCAGTGGTAACTGAGGAGCAGGAGCAGGGAAAGAGTGGCAGAGTTTCAGAGATAAAAAGCTGAAGCATCAGCAGGACTGTGCTGTGCTGTGTTCCTCAGGGTGTTTGACAGCGCTCTGTAGAACTAACAGGCAGAGGACTAAGCCTCAACAGCCTCTCATCATCTGGAGAAGAGGGGCTTGGATGAGGTTACCCTGAAGGGGCTTTTTTCTTGTCTAAATCAGACAAACAGGAGCAGGAGAGTCACTTTCCAGGAGGCTTGTTAGTGAGTGTTATGTAAGAAACAGAGTTTCTGTGGCTGTAATTGCTCCTTGAGGTTGAGTTTGCAGGCAGTGCTGGCTAGGACGTGGAGTTTTGTGGGGAGCTGAGGGCTTGCATGCCAAATTGGCTGTTTGTGTCTGCAGACACAGCATCTGGGAGAGGAACAGGCACTTCTGCAGATTTTATCTCCAAATAAGGCCTCTGGTATGCGTGCAGGGAGGCAAACCAACTCCAGGGCTTCTGGGCTGGTCTGTCACAGAGAGCTGGAAGTACAATCAGGTAACAATTCAGAGGTCTTTCTGTAATTAGCTTAGTGTCAACTTGATTGTTGGCCATGGAGAGAGTTTTTGACAGGTTAATATAGAATAGGAGCTGATTTCCATTTTTATAGCCCCATGGTGTTCTCCCTGTTGAATTCTTACTCGTGAACACATCCAGCCCAGGCCAGCTGGAGGTGTGTACCTGGAAGGAGGCTGCTGAAGACAACAACCACCTTAGAAGGATTCCCAGGCAAGTCAGTGTGAGTGGTAGATGAGAGCCTCTTGACACTGTTCTGTAAACCAATGTGGACCTCAGAATCAATGAAGCATCTCTCTGGTAAAACATACACACACATATATATATATATACACTGTGGGAGCTGGAATGTTCCCTGCCTCTAAAGGAGAGTCTGTACCTCAGAGAGGCAGCAAAGTCTGCACATAAAAGGGCACTGCCTGCCTCTGGAGCTGCTCAGTGAGTGCTGCAGACACTGAAACCAAGCAGGTGATGGAGTCACAGGGCTCCAACCTCGCTGTGAGGCATTCTTCAGTGGAGAAGAGATGCTCTTTGCCCCTGCTTGTTTTGCTTTGTCTGTTCTAAACCGATTCTCATTGCTCTTGATTAAAAAAGGAACCCAAAGGACAAGCTGGTTCAGCTACCAACAGTCTTCATAGATGAGCAGTGGCTTTCTGCTGCTGTCAGTCTGCTGGCTGTGTTGACACCTTGTCTAGTAGCTGAGGATGTAAGCACAGACCTCCTTCAGTATCCAGGTTCTCTGCTGAGACTGACTCTAGCATCTTGCACCTCCAAAAGTCAGGGTTGATGCTTGTTATGTCCCCCCAGTGAACATTCTCTCTATGACTGCACTCCCTGAATCATAGAATGGTTTAGGTTGGAAGGGACCTCAAGGATCATCCAGCTCCAACCCCCTGCCATAGGGGGTTGAAAGGAGTCTGGAGAGAGTAATTAGTGATGGGACAAGAGGAAGTGGCCTGAAATAGTGTCAGGGGAGTGTGCTAGTTTGAGCCTAGCTGGGATATTTTGGTGAGAGGAATCAGATGCCAGGCTGTGAAAAGGAAACAGTGGGGATGTCTGCTTCACTCATAGGCTTGCTGAGATGGATAAAAACAAGAACATAAAACATGGATAATGGAGTTTGCCCTCTGGCTTTGGGCTGCACTTTTCTCTCTCTCTAACTTGCTGCCTGACTAATCCCTCTGCTTCCTAACCCCCTCTAGCTGGCTGACTCTCCAAACTCACTTTGAACCTAAGGCAAAGTCTGGGGTAAGCTAGAGAGGTGGGAAGAAGATGGAAGGGTGGTTGGGAGCCCCTCCTGGGGACTCTGGTTTCTGGGAGGGCTGTTGTGTTTCTGTATGATCTTTTCAACTTGTCTATTTCTGTCTCTAGCTGTATAGATTGTAACTATCTGCTTGGATCTTGTGCTAAGCTGTAAAGATAAAGCTTCCTTCTTCAATTTCCAGCTGGGCTGAGTCTAGTCTGGGTGATTTTCTTACGTGTTGTGGGGGGGCAGGTAACACCCAAAGCACCAGAGGGAGGTTTAGCTTGCATATGAGGGATTTTCTGGTTTTGCTGCAAGTGGTCAGACATTGGCACAGGCTGCCCAGGGAGGTGGAGGAGTCCCCATCCCTGGAGGTGTTCAAGGAACCTGTGGCCATGGCATTTGGGGACATGATGTAATGGCCATGGTGGTGCTGGGCTGATGGTTGGACTGGGTGATCTTAGAGGGCTTTGCCAATGAAAACAATGCTGTGATTCTCTGGCTGTGCCCACAGTTTGCTCAACATTTGTCCCTAAGTCCTGGCAGAGCTGTGATTTAAGATGCCTCAAAGCCATGAGAGCATCAAGATTTCTGGAGAACTCCTGTGCTGACTTCCAGGCATGGCACAGCAGGGAGGTGACTCAACACACACACATGTAGGCTTGGGGAAGCTTACTGGAGATAGCTGAGCCAACATGCCAGTCTGAGACAAAAAATGAGCTCAACAGTGCCTGCTGAAAAATGGTCCCACTGCTTCCCTGGGGCAGCCTCTAATGGATCTTAATTAGAAGCTGTCGGTTCTCGTTATGGGAAGGAAGGAATGGTTCAGCTTTCCCACCTCTTAACCTTGGAGGGACTGAGATATGAGAGCTGCCCCTAGGAATTAATTTAGGGAGCTTTGGCTCCTGCAAGGAATTAATTAGGAATTCCTGCGTGTGGCAGGACAGACACCTCCAGAAGGTGCAGGACACTCAGATGCTTCCAGGGCTCACATTCATGTGCACACATGCACAGGTGGACAAGACTTTATTTCGTAGTGCCTGTAGGGCCAGGAGGATGCTTAGAGGTCTGGAGAAGCTCTGCTGTGAGGGCAGACTGAAAGAGTCTGCAGGCTGGAGAAGAGGAGGCTCCCAGGTGACCTTATTGTGGCTTTCCAGGATCTGAAGGAGGCTACAAAAAAGCTGGGGAGGGACTTTTGAGGCTGTCAGGGAATGCCAGGACTGGGGGGAATGGAGCAAAGCTGGAGGTGGGGAGAGTCAGGCTGGAGGTGAGGAGGAAGTTGTTGAGGATGAGAGTGGTGAGAGGCTGGAATGGGTTGCCCAGGGAGGTGGTTGAGGCCCCATGGCTGGAGGTGTTTCAGGCCAGGCTGGCTGAGGCTGTGGGCAGCCTGCTCTAGGGTAGGGTGTCCCTGGGCATGGCAGGAGGGTTGGAACTGGCTGCTCCTTGTGGTCCCTTCCAACCCTGACTGATTCTGTGATTCTATGTCACTTTTGATACACTAAACTCCTACCTCAGGCTTTCCCCCTGCTCATCCAAGCCCCCTGTACACTGAATTCCTGTTGTGGGTCCCTCTGGGAGGCACCTGCAAGACCCCAGAAAGGTTGCAGGGCTACAGCATCCTGCTCAGCCCAATTTCAGTGGGCTGTGGATGTTGCTAATTTACTCTGTTTGTTTTTGTTGTGAAACTGCAGCCCTGAAACAACAAAGCCTCCTCTCTGTCTCCTGCTAGCACATTCCTTACATGCATCTTTCTCAGACACTTGGTTTCTTGACAGCATTTACATAACCTGGCTGAAAATACTCCCACAGCTGATTAAATGCCTGCTATGAAATCCAAAGCTCTGATTAAAAGGACAGAGCTTTCCAGGACTGCAATATTTGCACAGATGGCTGATACTCATGGTCCTGCTATCCAGGAGAGGGGGGAAAAAAGTGGCATTTTCTTTACAAGTACATACAGCCAGAGCTTTCCCATGGGAATTGCTTGTTTTGGTCAGATTATTATTTCAGAGCTACCATCAGATGTGATCACCCATTGGATTAGAGCGGGCAAAAAGGAGCTGATCAGATAAGCCCTGAGGCACAAAGCTTTTTGAGTTGGGTTGGAAGGGAGCTGTCACCTATGGTCGATTTGTTTAGCTCAGGGAGCTTCTCCCCTCCTCTGTATCTTCCTCAAAACACTCATGCTTGGTGGCAGGAGACCTTCAGAGAGCTTTGCAAAGCCATAGAGATGTCTCCTTCTCATCTAGTGCACAGAAATAATAGAATCATAGAATCAGCCAGGTTGGAAGAGACCTCCAAGCTCATGCAGCCCAACCTAGCACCCAGCCCTATCCAGTCAACTAGACTATGTCACCAAGTGCCTCATCCAGGCTTCTCTTGAACACCTCCAGGGACGGCAACTCCACCACCTCCCTTTAGCAAAGACAACTTCTGACCCATTCCCAGCCATAAAGACCTATTCAGAATAAATATCAGATTCAAGTCACAGAATCATAGAATCTGCCAGGTTGGAAGAGAGCTCCAAGCTCAGCCAGCCCAACCTAGCACCCAGCCCTGCCCAATCAACCAGACCATGGCACTAAGTGCCCCAGCCAGGCTTGGCTTCAACACCTCCAGGCACGGCGACTCCACCACCTCCCTGGGCAGCCCATTCCAATGCCAATCACTCTCTCTGCCAACAACTTCCTCCTAACATCCAGCCTGAACATCCCCGGGCACAACTTGAGTCTGTGTTACCTCATCCTGTTGCTGGTTGCCTGGCAGAAGAGCCCAACCCCACCTAGCTACAGCCTCCCTTCAGGTAGTTGTAGCCAGCAATGAGCTCTGCCCTGAGCCCCCTCAATCAGGCACAACGAAAATGAACTCTCTGAAGGTGGAGCTTTGTGCCACGGGTCTTAGAGCAGAGACTTTGGGTATGGAGGAATGCCCCTTACAGTAAGGAACTGCAATCTCCCTGCTGTTCTTTGCACATCTTTATGGGAAAGGGATGTGAGTACACATCTTTATGTGGAAAAACAGGACTCCAGTGGAGGATTTTACCACTGACTGCAGGGGAAGTGGGATCAGCTCTCAGTTTATTGGGATTTCACTAGCAGGCCACATAAGATAAATACTGGCAAAGCACAAGCAAAGAACAAATACTTTGGCTCTTTGCAGGGGCTGTATTACTCATCTGGCCCTAGATCTGTGCAAAACTAAAGAGCTAAATCTACAACTGAACTTATTATGAAGTAGAGGAGTGGTGCTAGACTGCAGGAACCTTGTCAGTCAAAGCTTGCTCAGACAGACATTCCCCAAGCCAGGGTTTTGACCTTTTCCAGAGTCCTCTCTGTCAAAACTTCAGAAATTCCCAGTGTTTGTCAGGCAGGAACCAGCACATGAGGAAGTAATTAATGAAAACGGGGGGGGGGGGAAATGTGCTGAACAGAGGCAAAACTGAGACTCAAATCCCTCATCCCACAGGCTGCCTCCTCAGCCCTCGAGATGCAGACAAAAGGCATTCCAGCTCCTGACAAACAGCCTGGAGAGATGCTGCAGCATCCAACAACCCCCTCGGGACATTTGGGTAAAGAATCAGCTGGACGCTGAGGCTGGCTGGTGGAGCTGAAGATGTGTGAATCAGTGACAAGATTACCCCTGGTCCTACATGCAAATGATGCAAGGCAGACAGAGGCTTTGTGAAGCAGCACATCAGCGCTGCTCTGGTTCTAAGAGAGAGCCAAGCAGTCAGTCTGGAAGAATCAGTTAATTCATTAAGGAGAGCAGATAATGTTTTCTGGAAGCTGTGCTCAGAGCCAGGACTGTTAGTTCTGCAGGCTGAGTCTCAGCCTTGTTCTGGCAGACAGCTCAAACACACTAAATCCACTTAAAATGCTTGAAAACAAAACCTCATCCCAAAGAACTTTGTTACCTTGGATGAATCAGAGCCTTACAGGAATGCTGTGCCTCAGTTTTCCCTTCTGCAGATGAGGGAGATAGGAATGCCATCCAGCTACCTCTCAGCAGCACAGTGAAGCTCGTTTGATGAAGGTTCCTGAAGCTGTGCAGGATTCTCAGAGAGGAACTGCTGCTGAAGAATTAATTGCTGTGATTGTTGCTGATTCCCCGGATGCCTGAAATATGGAACTTGGCAGAATTCCGGAAGCAGGCTTCTTGTGAGCTCAGATAAGGGATGAGGCAATGTGACAGTCAGGCTGTTAGTGCAGACAAGATTCATTATAAACCTCGGGGTCTGAAGTAGTAGATTTAAGCTCAGAATGTGTGCAAGCCTCCAGAGAGCTTTGCCTGTCCCCTGAAGTATAGAATCACAGACTGGTTTGGGTTGGAAGGGACCTTTAAATAGAGCTCACTTAGTCCAACCACCTTGCAGTGAGCAAAGACATCTTCAACCAGAGCAGGTTGATTAAAGCCCCAAACAAGCAGACCTGGAGTGATTCCAGGGATGGGGAAATAGGACTTTGTCCCCTGAAGTACAGAACTGTAGACTGGCTTGGATTGGAAGGAAGCTTTAAATAAAGGTCACTTAGTCCAACCACCCTGCAGTGAGCAAAGACATCTTCAACTAGAGCAGGTTGCTCAAAGCCCCAGACTAGCAGACCTGGAGTTGTTCCAGGGGTGGGGAAGTAGGGCTGTTATCTCCTCTTCCTCTCTGTTGTCTGCTGACACCGCAGCTGTGCCTCACAGATCTGCTGAAAACAAGATGGGTTCTGCCAGAAGACAACAGCCCACATCAAGGGCAGCTGCTCAGGAGAGGCTGACCTTGAAGAAGCCTAACTCATTGCACAGCCCTCTCTTAGCACTGCCCTCACGCCTTCATCAGCTCCCATCTTCCCACTGCTCTTGAAAACCTTCAGGTTTTGAAGGAGTCCTTTGAAGATGTCCTCCTGATTAATTACCACTCTCTTCTGGAGAAGAGTGCCATGGTCTAGTTGATTGGATAGGGCTGGGTGATAGGTTGGGCTGGATGATCTTAGAGGTCTCTTCCAACCTGGTCGATTCTATGATCCTAAGAGAAGGTTCTTGTGGCCTTTCAGTACTTAAAGGGGCCAACAAGAGAGATGGGGACAGACTTTCTAGCAGGGCCTGTTGTGACAGGACAAGAGCTGATGATCTGAAACTAAAAGAGGGACATTCAGAGAACAATTTTATGCCAAGGGTGGTGAGAAGTTGCCCAGATGGGTGGTAGATGCCCCATCCCTGGAACCATTCCACGAGGTCATGTTGGTTGGAGTTCTGAGCAACTTGCTCCAGGTGAGGAGATGTCCCTGCCCGGGGCAGGGGGGTGGACCAGAAAAGCTTTAAAGGTCCCTTCCCACTCAAACCATTCCATGATTCCAAGCCTCTATGCGTGCAGGTGTCGCTCGGTCTGTTCTCCACTCCCAGGAGGAGCCTGCGGCTTTCTTTGCTGGTTTAGAAAGGAGAAAACAAACTCTGTGGGAGGCTGGTGGCTCAGATCCGCTTGGCACAAATAGCGGTGCCCCCCTCCCTGCTTGGCCCCAGCGTCCCGCCGGGTCAGAGTCCCCCGCAACCCTGGGGCCGTGCGGGCTTGCCGGGGGCAGGCGGCAGATACTCTCGGTGGGAGCCTCCTGCTCTCCGGGATACCCGGGGTAGGCTCCAGGGCGCTGTCAGTGCCCTGCCCTGCCCGGCCCTGCCCTGCCCTGCCCTGCCCGCTGCCGCCGCCCCTCCCGCCGCGAAGGGCGGACTCGCCGCCGCTGCAGCCCGGATGCCGCCGCCGGTTTCCTGGCCGCTTTCCCGGCTCCCAGTGCCGCCGTTTCCTCTCGGGCTGCCGGCGGGGGAAGCCGCGGGGAGGGGGCACAAGGGCTGCTCGTCCAACCGGGTTATTTTTTCCGGTCGGTACTCCAAAGGGGGAGGTGGGAAGAGCCAAAGGCGGCCGTACCCCCTTCCCACCCCCTCCCTCCCTCCACTGCAGCACATGGGAAGCAAAAGTTTTCCTCCTCCTCCTGCTGCTGTCTCCCCGCCGCCGGTCGCCCTCCTCCCGGGCCGGTCCCCCGGTGCCGTTGGCAGGCGGAGGATGCTGCTGCCGGCTCCGCTCCCGCCGCTCCCGGCCGCCGCCGCCGAGCTGCGCTCCCCTGCCATGGGCGAGCAGGAATAAAAACGCTGCCGGAGCGTTTTCCGCTTCTCCGAAGGCTGGAGAAAGAAGCCAAGGCGAGATTCCGATCGCGTCGCCTAGAAGGATCTGCGGATTTGCCGGAGGAAAGGGGCTGGGGGTGCAGAAAGCCTCCGAGGCTTTAGGGAGGAGGGAGAGGCAGCGTTTCGCTTCGACCCCATCATGGGCACTGGGATGTGCTCCAGGAGGCAGAAGGGGCTCCTGCAGACTGGCTTCTGCCTGGTAACTGTGGCATGTTTGGGCTCGGGAGTTTTCCTCTACAACCACTTGCAGCAGAAGGTGAGGAACGCTGAAGCCCTGGCTCAGAAATACAAACAGCAGCAGGAAGCTCTCTCTGCCCAGCTCCAAGGTGAGTGACCTGCTGCTCCCTGCCTGCACACAGCTGCCCCTCAACTTCCTTCTCTCCCGACCTTATCTGCTGGTGGTTTGGCTGCCCAGCCCAGCGAGAAATGGGGTAGCTCTGTGGATCTAGCGTGAGCTCTTCGGCTTCGAAGAGCTCTGCCCAGAGAGGTGATAAATGCCCCATCCCTGGAAATGTTTCGGGTCAGGTTGGATGGGCTTAAAAACTAAAGGTTGAGTGAAATGGGTAGGATGAGAGGGAATGGCCTGAAACTGTGCCAGGGGAGGTTTAGCTTGGATATTAGGAAAAAATTCTTTACTTGGAAGAGTGGTCAGGGATTGGGATAAGCTGCCCAGGGAGGTGGTGGAGTTGCCATCCCTGAAGGTGTTCAAGAAATATGTGGAGTTGGGAACATGGTTTAATGGCCATGGTGGTGCTGGGTTTATGGTTGGTCTCCATGACTTTAGAGATCTTTTCCAACTGAAATAATTCTGCTCTTATAT
The DNA here is from genome assembly GCA_013400475.1 of Tricholaema leucomelas. Classification (NCBI taxonomy): domain Eukaryota; kingdom Metazoa; phylum Chordata; class Aves; order Piciformes; family Lybiidae; genus Tricholaema lacrymosa; species Tricholaema leucomelas. The sequence goes on from WAAF01012073.1 coordinate 43,479, forward strand.
CCCTGCTCACTGCAGAGGGGTTGGACTAGGTGACTTTTAAAGGTGCCTTCCAACCCAAAACATTCCATAATTCTATGTTGTCAGCTATTTCCTTCTCCTTTTGCTGTCTGGAATTCAGCAGCCTTCAGTCTGAGCTGCTGCTCACAGCAGCACGGTGTGCTGGATTGGTGAGTTCAGCTGTGCCATGTCTGTTCCACTTCTTCCCCCTGTAGTTCCCTCTGGCTACAAAGAGCAGTCCTGTGTCCCTCAAAATGTGAGGCAGTTTAGGTGCAGGCAGGACTCAGAGGCTGGTTGGGTAGGCTCTGAGATGTGGCTCCACTCTCCAACTCGCCGGAGCATCCGTCTGGAAAGTGAAGAGAGAAGCAAGGGGTCCTTTGGCAAAGTTTGTTGCCACACTGCCCACTGCCTTGGCAAGGGAACAAACCCATCTCCTTCTCAAGAGATTGCCTAGAAAAAAGTCTTATCTGGGGCTGAGAGGTGCTGCAGCACAGAGCTCCGTGTAGAACAGGGAGGAGGAAGCACTGGCTTTTCTCACCCCCACTGACCAGCACTTGGTTCCTCTAGCAAGAGCTGCCCGGCAGCAGAGCGGAAGGCAAGAATAATGTGTGTGTTCCCCCTCCCCTTTCCCCTCTCATTTGTCCTCCTTACACAAATGTCAGGCTGTGGGAGCATGACATTTAGCCCGTGGAGAGCTCAGTAGGGAAGGCTGAGGACACATGTCAGTCCATTGCTCAGCTCTCATCTTCTTTGTCTGCTCTGTGCTTCTAGCCTTGCTGCCTCTGCCAAAGCTGCATGCCCAGCACCTGGCACTAGATTGGGAGTCTCTGGAGATGTAGTGGGTTAAGGAACTACCTCCTACCCTTCACTATTAAAATGTACCAGACCAGCTCAGACAGTTTGGGAGGAAGCTGAAGCTCTGTTTTACAGCAGAGCTCAAGGTACCAGCAGATACACATAATATATTTACAGCTATTTACACTGATAAACAAATTAGAGATGATAGAGAAATCAAAACTTGGTCAAAGAAACTGCCCAGAAGGGGCTTGAAGCCTCCCTCTCTCTTTCTCTTCCTTCCCAGAGAGAACCAAAACAATCAGCAAAGCTTCACTTCGTTAGCTGGGGCTAGTGGAAGAGATTAGAGAGAGCAGCGAATAGGTCCAATGCTCAGGAGCAAGCAAAAGAGGCACAAATTGTTTATACTTTGACTTTTTATCCCTTTCAGCAAACTGATGAATGATGTAGACTTGATCATTGTTATTCTTTTACAACCAATGATCTCATTTCTCTCATTAGAATATACCAATTAGCCTGAAACCAGCACGGGAGAGGATTTGCTGAGCTCCCTTTGCAGAGGTTTGGTGGGGATCCGTTCTTTGGTAGCCAGCAGTTGTGTGTGTGTGATGCTGGAGGGAGGGGTTGGCTCTGGAGTGCCCACAGAGTGAATCTGACACGGACAAACTGTCGTTTGCCTGAGGTTCTTAAGTGACTCAAGGTCAAGAGATTCGTTTAACACTTTTTCTTCTGCCAAGTGGTTTTAGATTGCGGTGCTTAAATCCAGCTCCTCCTCAGGCTACAATCAAATGTGAGGTACCCGTTCTGACCTCTGCTGCCTTACCCAGTGACATTGCCTCTCTAGCCTGTGCCACCGGGGGGGCCTTCAGGTCTCTGGTGACTCAACACATGTGTGCCTTTGGGGGTTAAAGCTTTTCCTGGTGGTTCTGTGTGCGGCCTCGATGCAAATGGAACACTGCACAGGGGCTGCTTGCGTTCAGGGCCGTGCATTTCTGCTTGTAAACTGGGAAAGCAGAGGCTGGTGTTGGTGTTTTGTTTGTCTCTTAAGGAACCTCGCTTTAAAACCCCACTCAATCTTGTGAATCCATCTAGTGTGTGTCTGTGTGTGTGGACAGCTTCGCTGCTGCCACCTTTCTATTTCTTCTTACTCTTATCTCAAGGCAACCAAACGGCTCCAGCTGCTAATGTGTTACACAGCCCCAGCCACAGCCATTTCCACTCTCATCCTGTGAAGATCAGCAGGGCAGAAGTTAGCCCACATTCCTCTCCGGTGTGTCAGCATCTCCTGCTTCTCTTGGAGAGAGGGGCTGCTTCTACAGAGAATAAAGTGACAGTGGTAGCCTCAGGGAACCCCACTTTTGGGAGCAGCAGGCTCAAGCAAACAACCCAGGCAGGCCCTTTGGGGGCCAGAATGGCAGAGCCGCAGCCTGTTGCTGGGGTTTTGAACCCTCTGTCAACCCTCCCGTTCCTAAACACAGTTGTTGCCATGGAGACCCTTTTTTATTTTGAGAAGACACTTCCTTGTCCAACAATTTTAACAGAGGCAAAGCTGCTTTTTGGATGGGGCTGGTGGGAGCAGCCTAGTGGTTGGCAGGTAGGAGCCATGCTCATGGAAGTCTGGAAGAGCAGAGGCATCTCAAGCGTAAGGCTGCGGCTCTGGAGCTGTCACCTGGCACATCAAAGCGGTGTCTGGGATGGAGGAATTCTCTCTCTGCCAGCAGGCTGCCACTGCACAGTGGCTGAGCATCAGAGCACAGAACTCTTGCCCTCACCCCTGCGTGTTCTTCACCCATTCTGCCTCTCCTTTGCCGTCTCTGTGGATCAGAGAGGGAGGTGTGATGAGTCCACCTTTGATTCTGCTCCCTTCATCCCTTGCTCTGTATGGTTCTTGAGCCTGACTGGCGCCATGGGTGATGAGCTGTGATATGACTGGAGGGAGACTGGCAGAAGTGTTTGAGGATTCCAACAAGGAGAGCAACAGAGGAGAAGGCTATTTCTGGGTGATTAGCTCTGAAGGGGGAAGGAGCAGGGTGCAGCCTGGAAGTTAGTGCTGACCTGTGTGCTGATTGCTGCCTGGAGCTGGGAGCCATCGGCAGTAAGATGACTTTTCCCACAGCAGCTGCTGCTGGCATGGAAGTGGCCTGAAGGTCTGTGCACTCTGAGTAGATTTAGCAGAACCAGAGCAGCAAATCCTCCATGAAAGCAGGGAGCAAGCCCAAGCTCATGTCTTTCCCAGCAGGGGTCAGATGAAACCCCTTACTAACAGTCCCAGGTGTTACTCTCCTCCTGCCCAAGCCTGCAATCACTCTGCCTTTATAGACCCCCTCTTAAACTCCCCCTGGCAGATGTTTTTCTTAGTACTCTGAGGTGTATGAGGCAACCCCTCCAGACAAGCACCCTGTATCTTGTGCTGTTTTAAGGTGTGAAAGCCCTGACCTGCTCTGCTTTCCCAGAGACCAGGCACTGCAAAGGATTTTCGTTGTCTCAGCACTTCAAGCTCTGCGTTTTTAGCTCATTTGGCAGCAGGTGACGGTGCTTTAGTGCTGAGTTCTGGCTGCATTCCAGCCTGGATTTAGACACTGACCACCCTCCATTCTCTCTTATAATTGCAAATTGTTAAAGACTTCCTGGCTTCCTGTCCTCTGAAGTTGTACAGTGCCATTTTGGTCTGCTGAGCTGTTACTGTATTCCCCCACAGAGATCAGGAGAGAGGAGGCAGCTTTTATGTACCACTTACTGCTTCGTGTGAAGCTGAAGCCACCTTTCCTGGGCTCTGGAGACCTGGAGGAATGGCAGGAGAGAGGGCAGCTTGGTGGTGTTTTTTTATCCTTTCCTAGTCACTGGAGGTTACTTCAGCTTATTTTACTTAGGAGACTGTCAGGAGGGCCAGGTTTTGTGCCCCAGGTTTCTGGACAAACAGCCTGTGACACGGAGCTGTTGCTGAAGACTCTTTGTGGTGCTCACACTAGGGTCTGTGGCTGTGGGTTATGGGCACAAGCCTCTTGCTGCAGACACCTTCTTGTGCTTTAGTGTTCAGTTTGCTGTGTGAGATCAATAGCACCTGGCAGCTTGGGGTCCTTAAGCAGACCTCTACTACAGAAAAAGAGTTCTTTACTTGCCTGACCCTGAGCTGAGTGCTTGGCTTTGCTGGGGGAGGCTGCAGGTGTTGGTGCCCTGGGCACTTTGCTGTGCTGGGTGGTGCAGCACATCAGTTGAAGAACCCCTGCCCTGGGTTCTTCAGCTGCAGGGTCCTAGAGAGGTGGGCAGCCTGCCCTTGTGGGCTGAGTTTCTAACCCTGTTTTCTTTCAGTAGACTCAGGTTGCTAGAAAATGAAGAATGCCTGTGGGAGAAAGTCCAACGTGGGGAACTCCTCCAAGCCTAGAACCAAGGAGGCAAACGCAGGTTGGAAGCTTAGGGGCTGTGAAAGAGCATGGCAAAGCCCATGAATTGGTGGGCATCCCTCACAGCCCCAGCAGCCATGACTTCTGTTGTGGGTGTGAGGTTCCCATCACATCAGAGACTTGTCTTCAGGTGCTCTACTGGATAAGGCTGCCAGGAATTGAGATGTTTGTGGCAGTCAGGAGTGCTCAGAGCTCACAAGTCCTTGGGGAAGTGGCTGATGTTTTTAGGATGACAATTTCATTGAGCAGGGCTTTTTACACCCACAGTCTCTTGTGTGCTTAGTTGGGTTGGGGAAGCCCTCAGGGTGACATCTGAGTAGTCTGTGAGGAAAAGTGCTTCTAAAAATAAAGCTGTGGTGAAGTAGACACTTGGCCAGCTGTAGTGAAGGGCTTGCTGCTTACCAGTGTGCTGAGCAGGGGGGGGGTAAAGTCCTTCCAGACTGAAAACAAATCCCCCTGCTCGAGTGCTTTGGTTGCTTCCTCACTTCAGAGGGAACTATTAACAAAGTGGCCCAGCCTAGGGGAAGCATCTTCTCCTTTGGGATATCTTTGCTAAGTAGGGAGGGTAACAGAAAGAAGGTGGTAGTGGCTGGTGGCAATGGGAATTCATGAGCCAACTCCAGCTAGGCTCTTGCATACCTGGTAGTGCCCCAGAAGGCTTAGGAAGCAGTGGTACTGCAGCTGGCAAACCCTCAGGATTCCACACTTCACCACACCTGGCTTCATTGGTCACTTCTTTCCCCCCTGATTCATTCAGGCACTTGACTGGTAAACCAAAAAGACATGTAGAGGTGGCAGTCTGGGACATGGCTTAGTGACCGTGGTGGTGGTGGGTTGATAGTTGGACTTTTGATGGCCTTAGGGGTCTTTTTCAACCAAAACAGCTTGGACCTAGCTAATGGCATGAGCTTGTCTTAAAAATCATGGAGTTCAGCCATGTGGAAGTTCTTTTTTTCTGTGCAGAAAAGGCATTTTCAGGTGGGAAGAAAAACACCAAGCAGTGAGGGTCCTGCTAAAGCCAACGGAGTTGGATTTGTTGTGATCCAACAGAAGAGAAACATGCAACAGTGAACCACAGCTGAAAGAAGCTGTGACTCAGGGAAAGCTCTTGGTTAGCATTCAGGCATCAGAGTGGATTAAAATCCCCATCCATCAGGAAGCTTCTCTGGCACTCTCATTTGTCATGTGCCTGCTGTACGAAGTAGCCTCAGCCCTGAGGCAGCTTCAGCCCTGAAGCAGCCTCAGCCCTCTCCCTTCTCGGCTCCTGTGTACAGTACAGATGTTCTGTGCAGAGTACAGATGTTCTTTTGTACTGAGAGAGGGGGATGCTTGGCTCACTTTTGCTGACTGGCCTAAGAGCCAGTAAATGGTTGGGCTGTGTAAGGGCAGAAAAGGTCTCTCCTGTGTGCTGCTGATGCCTTTACAGAGCAGATGACCTGGAAGGCTCTGGCTCTCTTGAGCCTGGTAGTGGACTTGGGTCACAAATACATGGCTAAGTCACTGCCCACTAAAGCCAGATCTTGGGCTTCACAGCTTAGATGCCAAGGCATCTGAGTGTGAATGCTCACAGGGTGACAGGCAGATGTGTTGCATCAGGACTGCCCTTGGTCTCTAGTCCATCTGTCACCACCCTGGTCCAGACCTTATCTGTTCACAGCTGACACAGAAGCACAAAGAGCTTGTAGCTGGCTCTGGCTGGGACAGCAGGGATCTGCATGTGCTGCAGGGCAGTGGCTTTGCTTGGGCTGGGTTTTATATGGGAGCCACTCAACCCAGAGTGAAGCAGCACATCCCAACCAGGAAAGGCTCTTTTGCCCAAGCCTGTTGGGGCACCTGCTGGGCCAGTCCACAGCAGGAGCTGAGGTCCACATGTTCACCTGGCCGCATGACCTGTGAGAAGCCTCTTTTAGGGAGAAAAACAGGTGGGAAGAAACGTCAGGGCTGATCTGATGCTCTGCCTCTTTCTGCTCCCCTAGTGGTGTACGAGCACCGATCCCGACTGGAGCGGTCCCTGCAGAAGGAGCGAGGGGAGCACAAGAAGACAAAGGAAGGTGAGGCTCTTGCATGGGTGGCACGGTGATGAGCAGCTCACCTCCAGCTCCCCTCTGGGGATGTGATGTACCCAAAGCATTTTCTGCCATCAGGGCCACATGTGGATGTTACTCAACCCTCCCCCAAGTGAGACTCCTGCTTGCTTTGAAACTAGTTCTCTGCCTTGCCCATTGCCCTCGGGCAGAAGCTGCTGGGAGGTGGGTTCTGTCCTCTCCTCTCCCTACCTCTGTCCTCAGTCTAATCTGTGGGTAACAGTTCCCATGCCAAAGTGTTGGAGCACTTCAAGTGCCAGCCAAACCTGGTTGCAGAGCATGTTTGTTTGGGTTTGTTTCTCTTGTGAATCTGTTTCTTATGGAAGTGATCTGCAGATGCTGAGGCTCTGGAAGTGGTTAATGATATCAGCACCAAGGCACAGCGCCTGGACAATGCAGGCTGTCAGACCCTTTCAAGCTGATACACAAAAGCATGCAGGATATTTTAAGACCACGAAGCAGAGTGAGAAGTGGAAAGCTCACAGATTAGCTGATGGGTACAAGAGCTCTCAGCAGAGCAGTCTGCTTGGATGCCAGATCTCTTTGCACCTTGATTGCTGTTGGCAACTTAATAGCTTGGCTTTTTCTCTTCCAAAGTGGCCTGTGGGGTGACATCACTCCTCCTTACTCCTCCATGCACTCTGTGTTTCTGGAAATGCTGACCTGCAGCTTCCAGGTTTGCTGTAGCTGTGTGGCTGCATAGCTGAAGGAGAAGCTGCAATCCTGCCTCTTCGTTATTTAATGGGGACTGGCCCAGGAATTAAAGCATCCTAATAAACATTATCCTGTCATGGGACCTTCCCATTTTAAGGAGGTAGCAAAGATGAGTCAGCAGATGAGTTCCTTCTGGTCTCAGAGAAGCTTTGATTTCTCTTTTTTGAAGTGGTTTCAGAGAGCCCCAAGCCCTTACACAGCTCCAGTGACATCAAAATGCTGCTGTTTGCCTGCTGAAATGGGAAGTCTCCAATGCACTTGCCTGTGGAATGGGAAAGGAAGGACATTTAGGGCATTCTAGATAGTTGGACAGCTCTGGTGGCCAATGTGACCACCTCTCTGAGGGCACTAAGTGGAGGTTCCTAGCAGCAACTGCATTCCAGCTTGTTGAGCTGCAGCCTTTTGCTTAGCAAGAGGCTGATTTCCTTCCTCCCTCTGCCCATCAAAATATAAACCAGATCCTGGTGGAATTCCAGCTCATTACATTGTCTTCTCTTCTTCCACTTCTAGATTTTTTAGTGTATAAGTTAGAAGCTCAGGAAGCTCTCAACAAGGAGAAGGTAGGTATGGTTTATTCCTCTCTCTGTGTGTGTAGTGATGGTAAAGGTTTTTCCAGCACCACCACAGTCATGAGAATGGTTCTAGGCTCAGGGCAGGGATGTTGGACTAGATGACCTTTAAAGGTCCCTTCCAAAGCATTCTGTGATTCTCTGTTCCCTCTCAGGTGCCACTACAGCTGTGGAGACTTGGCCTGTGAGCACAGCTGCCTGGTGGCTTTCGTAGCTGCTCTGTTGAGATGCTGCTGCTAGCACAAAGCAGCCTGGGGACAAGGGAAGGATGTGAGCCTTAGCAAGGCATGAACAGCCCCTTCCATGCTGGGTTGTGCCAGTGGAGCTCAGTTTGGTAGCTCTCCCTGGTTACAGCAGTTGGCTCTAGGCTTGCTCAGTTGCTGGAGTGATCAATTTTGTGTTAAATGGTGCAATTTTTGCGTGTAGGCGAAAGCCTGAGCTCCGCTGCTGCTGTCTGCCTCCCCCTCAGCTGCTGCACAGAGCTCAGCCTGCTTTGGGTGGGGAGGGGGGGGGGGTTGGTGGTGTGGGTTTCACTGTGCAAAGCTCTTCCAGCACTGGGCCTGTCCTAGATAAGAGCTGAAGACTGGAGAAGAGCACTCTGAATGCCAATCGAGAGAGTGCAGTTCATTAGCTGGTGGCTGGGTTGTTCTGCAAGGGTCATCTTCCAGCCCTGCTCAGGCTCCATGCTCTGCTGCTCACCCTGGTGGGCTTGTTCTCAGGCCCCACCCGGGTCTGTGTGTGGGAAGGGGCCGTGGGAAAGGGCTGGTGATGCTCTGGCTGGGCAGGGGCCCATGTGTGTGTCAGTGTGGGAAGGGGCTGGTGATGCTCTGGCTGGGCAGGTGCCCATGTGTGTTTCTCCCTGCCCTGGGAATTTGTGGGATCTAATGGCAGTGTTGAATCTCTTCTCTTCCCAGCAAGACTCCATGAACAGATATGGGGCGCTCAGTTCCCAGCACAAGATCCTGAAGGTAAGGGAGAGGGCTGGGTTTATGTGCTCACCATCTGCTGCCTGTTAAACGATGCTCCCTAGAATCAGAGAGTCATTAAGAAGAGAATCACCTAAGAAAAGACCTCTAAGATCATGGAGTCCAACTGCCAGCCCAACACCAGCATTCCCATTAAGCTCTGTCCCAGTGTGCCATGATTTTTGAACACCTCCAGGGATGGGGACTCCGTCACCACCTTGGGCAGCCTGTTCCAGTGCCTGACCACTCTTTCCAGGAAAGAAATTCTTCCTTAATACCCAACCTAAACCTCCCCTGGTGCAACTTGAGACCATTTCTTCTCATCCTATCACTTATCAGCTGGGAGAAGAGACCAACTCCTGCCTGACTTCTACTTTGAGTAAGAGGAGGTTGAGGGCAGACCTCATTGCTGTCTACAACTACCTGAAAGGACACTGTGGAGAGGCTGCTGCTGGGCTCTTCTCACAGGGAATTAGAGACAGAACAAGGGGGAATGGCCTCAAGCTGAGGCTGGGGAGGTTTAGATTGGACATAAGGAAAACGTTTTTCATAGAGAGAGTGGTCAGGGACTGGAATGAGCTGCCCAGGGAGGTGCTGGAGTCCCCCAGCCTGGCTGTGTTTCAGGGTGGTTTGGATGTGGTGCTTGGGTCTATGGTTTAAGGTGACTCTTGCAGAGCAGGGTTCTAGGTTGGACTTGGTGCTCCTGAGGGGCTTTGCCAACTTGGATGTTTCTGTGATTCTGAGACTTCAACCTCCTTTGAGGGTGCAGAAAGCTGAGGTCTGCCCTCAGCCTCCTTTTCTCCAAGCTGAACAACCTCAGTACCCTCAGCCACTCCTCACCCAAACCTGTTCTCCAGACCTCCTTCAGCAGCTTCATTGCCCTGAATTCCCTGGAAGGAGAATTGATGCTTTTGCTTACCAGAGATGCCTGGGAGAGCCCAAGAGTTCCATCCAGCTGGTGCCAGCCGGGAGGGAGGAGGCCAGGCAGTGGTGCTGAGCCACGTTCCTCCCTGCCTATCCAGGTTGGGCTCTGGATCAGATTACAGCCTTCACCTAGACCCGGTTTCAATGCTGGGCTTTGTGCAGTTTATCACACAGGAGTTGTGTTGTTCAGCTGTGTTCTTTTCTGGGTCTCTTGGTGTGAAAATGGCTCTATTCATTGCAGCATGCCCCTTAGGCTAACACAATGTGCTCCAGTCCCTGTGAGAGGCTTGGAGGGGGAGGTGGTGGCGGTGAGGGTGGTGGTTTCAGAGCATTTTACAGCTTATCACATGCTCTACCTGAAGCATATCTTGATGTTGGAGTTTGCTTTTTGTTTCTTGATGTTGGGGTTTGCTTTTTGTGCTAGAGCAATGCAAATGTGGTGGGGTTGGAAATGGTTTCACTCGGAGCATTGGCAGTGAAGTGGTAATTTAATTCTGGGCTGCAGAAAGAGGGCTGAGTTCCAGCAGCCCTTAGCACCGCTGGGTTGTGTTTCCTGAGCAGAGCTGGACCTCCAGCTGCCTGCCTTTTTGGATTCAAACTTGGGGAAAAGGGAAGTACAGTTCTGTCTCTTGGGCATTATCCAGCACTGCGGATTCTGGGAAGGCTTTCGCTAGAGGAACATTTCCTCCTCGTAGCAACTGCAGCCTGAGCAGAGTGCTCTGCTTTGCTTGTCTCAGGGGAGCACTGAGAGCATTTCGTCCTGGCTCCTTTTCTCTTGCTCCTTTTTTATTGAGGAGGAAGGGAAATAATCATCTGTTTGGGTTGTTTTTTTTTTTTAACTACATTTACAGCTGCTGAAAGACAGCCCAAGCCCTGGGGACTGCAGTGTGGTAGCTGAGTTGAAGGACTCTCAATTGTGGAAGGATTATTTTGGCTCCCTGAATGATCTGAGTTCCCCTTATTGCAGTGATGGGCAGGGACACAGGGCAGAATGGCATGGCAGGATGCTCCCTCTGCATGCCCTCGCCCCAGGCTGCATTTGTACACCGCTTGCACGACACTCATGTGCTGAGTCTTGCACTTTCTGCCTGAGTGAGCAGAGCAGCATTTCAGTGAGGTGGAGGAGGGAATGGCATGACAGGGAGATGGGCAGCTCTGGTGAGGTGGAGGAGGGAATGGCATCACAGGGAGATGGGCAGCTCTGGTGAGGTGGAGCAGGGAATGGCATCACAGGGAGATGGGAAGCTCTGGTGAGGTGGAGGAGGGAATGGCATCACAGGGAGATGGGCACCAGGGGCTCCTGGCTGCCTCAGGGCTGGCAGCATACCAAGCTTTGGTGGAACTGCCTGGGCCAAGAATGCTTTGCTTTAAGTTAAGTTGCTTCTCTGAGAAACAATCACAGGTAGCATGTTCCAGACCTCCTGTCCTGCAACCACAATAAATCAGCATCTTTAGATTCCTCCTACAGGTTGCAGCCATTGATTGCAGCCATCACAGAATCAGTCAGGGTTGGAAGAGACCACAAGGATCAGCCAGCTCCAACCCCCTTGCCATAGGCAGGGACACCTCACACTAGATCAGCCTGGCCACAGCCTCATCCAGCCTGGCCTTAAACACCTCCAGGGATGAGGCTTCCACCAAGGGCAGCCCCTTCCAGGCTCTCACCACCCTCATGCTGAAGAACTTCTTCCTAACCTCCAGTCTAAATCTCCCCATTTCCAGCTTTGCTCCATTCCCCCCAGTCCTATCACTCCCTGACAGCCTAAAAAGTCCCTCCCCAGCCTTCTTGTAGGTCCCTTTAAGGTACTGCAAGGCCACAATAAGGTCACCTCAGAGCCTTCTCCTCTCCAGACTGCACAGCCCCAACTCCCTCAGTCTCTCCTTGCAGAAGAGCAGCTCCAACCCTCTGCTCATCCTCGTGGCCCTTCTCTGGACACCTTCCAGCACATCCACAGCCCTCTTGTCTCAGGGTCTCCAGAACTGGATGCAGTACTCCAGGTGGGGTCTCAGCAGTGTGGAGTAGAGGGGGAGGATCCTTAGAAACCAGCTGAGAGTGAGGATGTTCTGTGTGCTGAATGAGCTGGCCTGGCCCTCAAGTGCTTTGTGTGACCTTGGTCAAGGCATTTATGCCTTCTTCAGCTTCCTGCTGGTGTCAGAGGATGAATATTCCCTCCCTTCTTCCAGGCTGTGAGCAGTCTGGGGAGAAACATTACACACATCACCTGCTACACAGAATATGGGCGAGAAATTAATTGACCTGAGCTGATGAGGACATAGAATTCCTTGAATTGCTTAGAGTTTCTTGTTAAAATCAATTCTCACTTGCTAATGTTGGTGCTTTCTGAAGTGTTTAGTATCTAAACGATTTCAGTGATGTGGTTGCTCTGCTGTGCTTTCTGCCAGTGGCTCTGATGAGAGCCATAAGTACCCTTAATGTCTTTGAAAGCCAGAGCAGGAATCTTTTATTCTCTTTCTTTTCCCTCCTGATCTGGTGATCTGATTAACCTGACATCCTTGTCTCTCTTCTTTGTTCTGCTCTCTGGACTCTTCCATGCCAATAGCCTTTTTCCCCCTCCTCTGCATTGGATGTATTTCTGGAGCAGAATTATTTCTCTCTCTCTCTTTTTATCTTTAGTGGAGGAGAATTGCTTCAGGGGAGAATGCCTGGACCACAGATGCTTTGTTTTACTTGGGGGTAAATGCAATCACTGACAGCATTTAGAGGTTTGGGGGTTGTGGTTTTGCTTTTGAAAAGGAAGATTTTGGTGGTGGTGGTTGTTGTTATTTATAGGCAGGCTGACTGGAATCGCTGCCTGAGTCCTGAGCAGCTATTGTGTGTGCAAGGGCCAGGGTTCACCTGTGAGCCCATCAATCTGCATACCTAATTGGTGCTGACAAACTGAATGTGGAAGGACTCTCTCTAGGTTACCATGGGAACACAGAGTGGGGGAGAAAAAGGACCCCAAGAGGAGGTGAATTCTGGTTCAGTGGGTCTGACCAAAAGGATGTCTCAGCATGTTTTGTTCTTTAGGCTCTGTGAGAGGGGAGGGAAGAAAACAGCTCTTCAACCCACTTCTGTTTAATGAGTTCCTGACCTGCTTGAAACAGTTAGGGAAGCATTGAATGGCTTAGGTTGGAAGGGACCTCAAGGATCAGCCAGTTCCAACCCCCCTGTCATAGGCAGGGACACCTCCTGCTAGAACAGGTTGCTGAAGACCTCATCCAACCTGGTCTTGAACATCTCCAGGGAGGTTGTGGAGCACAGAAGCACCCAATGTGATCTTTGATCACATTGNNNCTCAAAGCCTTCTCTTCTCCAGGCTGCAGAGCCCCAACTCTCTCAGCCTGTCCTCACAGCAGAGCTGCTGCAGCCCTCTGAGCATCTTCGTGGCTCTCCTCTGGACTGGCTCCAGCAGTTCCATGTCCTTCTTGTGTTGGGGGCTCCAGAACTGCACCCAGGACTGCAGGTGGGGTCTGAGGAGAGCAGAGCCAAGGGGCAGAATCCCCTCCCTTGCCCTGTGCCCACACTGCTCTTGCTGCAGCCCAGCACAGGGTTGCTGTCTGGGCTGCACTCACACTGCAGGCTCCTGTTGAGCTTTTCCTCACCCCAGATCCCCAGAGCCTTTTCCTCAGGGCTGCTCTCAGCCATTCCCCACCCAGCCTGGAGTTGTGCTTGGGATTGCACCCACCCAGGTGCAGGACCTGACACTTGGCCTTGTTGAATGTCATGAGGTTGGCCTGGGACCGGTCTGTGGTCTTGGGAGAGTTTTGCTATCCTGGCATTCCACCCCCAGGTTCTGATGGAGAAGGTGAGCTCTCTAAGCTCACTGTGGTACCCTTGCAGAAGGTCTCCTCCTGTTGTAGCAGCTTGCAGGGGTGGGAGAGCAGTCAGGGCTGTTGGGAAGCAAACCAAGCAGAGAGAACAATCTGAGGGGCTTAGGTGTCCATATCCCAACAGTGACAAGCAACAGCTGCACACAGAACCTGTCCTGTGTGCCCCACAGGGGCTATCCTTGCAGGTTGTCCCTCAGTCTGTCTGGAGCTCTGCACCTTGGATCTGTGCAGCAAATACAGTTTGGTATCTGCAGATATTGCAGCCTGCACTGCTCCCACAGAGCAGGGCGTGCAGGGAAGTTGGGAAGGAGTAGTTCCTGGCTGTGTCCCAGAGTCTCCATCTCTTTTTCAGGCAGGAGTGGACTTGCCACCACATCCTGATTCCAGTTCAGTGGCATGCAAAGAGACAACCCAAAGTGCTTCACAAAGCAGAGTTTCACTGGTGTTGTGCATCCCACCCCGGAGCACTAAGCACATTTTCTCGTGTCTGGGATTTCTTACTGGAGAAATGAGCATCTCTTCTGCCTCCCCCAAGCCACTTATTAAACAGAGGCACTTGGGTAGCACTTGGAAATTACTCTTCTCCTTGTACTGACTCTCTGTCACTTTGCATATTCAGAACCAGCATGAAGATGTCAAGAAGCAGCTGCTTGACCTGCAGCTGCAGCACAACAGCTTGAAACTGGAACATCGTAAGACACTGGAGACCCACAGCCAGAAATATGCCCAGCTGCAGCAGGAGAAGGACAGTGAAGTGACAAGCTTGCAGGGTGAGTGTGATGGAGAGCTGAGAACACAGCAGGCAGAGAGAAGCCCGAGGTCAGCAGAGAACACTCTTGCTTCTGCAGGTCCCTGAAAGATCGGTAGGTACTATAGGGACACCTCTGAGTGTGCCCTGCCTTGGACCCCCACACCTCAGCTACACCTCAGGGTGGGGATACAGGAGCAAGGGCAGTGCTAAAAACTGGCCTGGTGAAGTGAGAGGAGGTGAGAGAGGCAGAGCAGGCTGTGGAGGAGCTTCCCCACGAGAGGGAGACCGTTTGGGCTCACAGGTGGGAACCGGTTGTGCAGGAATAACCACCACAAAGACCTCTGGCCAGGGGATGCTGGCATTAATGGGGCTGGCATTGCATGGGCAGTGCAGGATCACAGAGGGGAAGAGCTTCCTTTTGTTTCATAGCACCGCGGGAGACTGCAAGACCTTGAGTTTAACCACACTTGGACGTCTCTGGGCTCAGAGACCCCTACACTGTTATGCTGTGTGGGGACATCCCTGGTTTCTGTCACCTGCCTGCTAGTGCATGCAGCTCCAGGGATACTTTTGAGAGCCTTAGGATCCAGAGTAAGGCACAGCACTTCTGGGCATGGTTTTTCTTTGCAGAGGAGGCAGTCAGATGTAAATGCATTGTGTGTCTTGTCGCTGGAGTACTTAGGAGTGTGCAGAGAGGTTGAAAGGAGCCCAACTTGAGGGCTGCTACTTAACAGCATAAAGAATAAATGTGCCTGAAGAACAACCTGTCCTGTGGTTGCTGACTGTGAGTGAGTTGTGTTTTTACCAGCCATTCAAGAGGCAGCTTCTCTGTGCAGTAGGAAGGAACCTCCTAACTAGACCTGCTCAAAAGACTCTGGCAGACCTCTCCTGTAGTTGTTCCTCACCCTTCCAGTCAGCAGAGGCAGGACAAGTGAGCACTGCTTGATGTTCTCAGCTGCCAAAGGGTAAGGGGAATGAAGACACAAAGGTTCTGAGAGCACAGCAAGAGCTTGACCCTGACAGCAGCAGTTAGCAGAGACACTCCAGAGACGTGGAAGTTCCTTGGATGGGCAGGACCCCTGAGTGCCGAAAGGAAAGGTTCAGGTTTGGCTGGTCCCCAGCTGGAATTCCTGGGCTTAGAGAGATCTGTGAGGTCAAGAGCAATTTAGGGCGAGGAAGAGAGATGCTGCACTTGCCAAACCAGCTCTCTTCAGCTAATTTCTCCTTCCCTTGCAGACACAGTCTATAAACTCAGAGAGGAGAGCAAGCTTCTTCGGAAGGCACACCAGGAAGTCCACTCTCAGCTCCTTAATGCCCAGGTAGTCAATCAGGGGGGTCTTGTGGCCACATGGGACAACCTTTCACTGGGGTCTGGGTGCACCAGCTAATGATCTCTAAATAATACCCTGTCTCCCAGTGTGCTGAGTTGCCTAAACCAGTGCTGGTGGGTGCTGGTAGTAGAGATGCATTCCCTACAAGTAATATCCTCCTGGAACCTGTCCCAGCAGCAGAAAACAGAAGTACACCAACAGGAGCCACTGGGATAAGGGAGAGAGCAGAGTATGTTGGGAGCAGTGGGAGGAATCTATGCCTTGAGTGTCTGTCTGAGGCTCTTGCCCCGAGCCAAGGTACAAGCAGCTTTGTAACTACACTTTAAAAGTCACCTCGCAGTCTGAATGAGCCTTTTCTGTTGTTAATTAACAGCCTTCTGTCAAGCACTCCCCTGGATTATGGGATAAGCCCAGAAGCAATTAGCTGCTTGTGGTGAGATGCTGTTGGCAACTGATTTGTCCCCTGAACTGGATGCTGAACTTGAGCTAGAAGTGTGTGTTGGGGGGCAGGAGGAGGTAGTAGGTTTTGACTTCTACAAGATCTGTCTTGAGGTCTGGGCACTGATCTGCCCTGCAAAACAAGCAGAGACTAAGTGGCTCCAGGGCACTGCAAAGTCCACAGCTAAGGAGCTGCTGCAGGCAGCAGCCCAGGTTATGGCACTGCAGGCAGCTGTCATCTGACAGCTCTTTGGCTCATGTCAGATGCTGTTTGAGGGGTCTCAGGTGGCCTGTCAGTGTATTTGACTTGCCTGCCTCCCTAATCGTGTCTGACCACTGATCTGCTTCCTGACCCTGCTTCTCCAGGCAGCCGTGGCAGGCTGGTAGGATTCCTGCAGGGATACTGCCTGCAGTCTACTTGCTGGCAACTAAACAAAGGCTTCCAGTCCCTGGTGGGGTCAGGTCAGTGAGACCACACCAGGAGCTGAAGCAAAATCTGGTTGCAAGCTTCTGCAGTGCCCTTGGCAAGCCTGCACTCACACCTCCTGCTGTTAAAATGCATGGGATCCTGGAATCACAGAGCTGTTGTGGTTGGAGAAGACCTCCAAGTTCATCAACCATCAACCTAAGATCACCATTTTGGACCTCCTGGCCAAACTTTCAAAGTAGGTGCTAATGTAGTTGTAGGAGTTGCACCTCTTGCTATGAGGACAGGCTACTAGAGTTGGGGGTCCTCAGCCTGGAGACCTTGGAGTGACCTTGCAGTATCTAAAAGGGGCTGGAGAGGGACTATTGACAAGGTCTGGTAATGACAGGACGAGGAGGAATGGGACTAAGATGGCAGAGGGGAGATTTAAACTAGATGTTAGGAAGAAACTCTTTCCAGTGAGGGTGGGGAGACACTGGCACAGTTTGAGGGTGGTGAGACACTGGCACAGTTTGAGGGTGGTGAGACACTGGCACAGGTTGCCCAGGGAGGTTGTGGAGCACAGAAGCACCCAATGTGATCGAAGGTGGAGGGGGACAGGCTCTGCTCACTGCTCCCTGGGACAGGACAAGCAGCAATGGATGGAAGCTGCAGCACAGCAGGTTCCAGCTCAACACAAGGGGTAACTTCTTTCCTGTGAGGGTCCCAGAGCCCTGGCACAGACTGCCCAGAGAGGTTGTGGAGTCTCCTTCTCTGGAGCCTTTCCAGGCCTGTCTGGATGTGTTCCTGTGTGCCCTGAGCTAGATTGGATGGTCCTGCTCTGGCAGGGGGGTTGGAATTGATGATCTCTTTGGGTCCCTTCCCACCCCTGACATCCTGTGAGCCTGTGATCTTGCCAAAATGCAAAGTGAACAAGAGGAAAAGGATCTGCCCTGGGTGTGGGAGGCACAACTCAGCTTGGCATGTACCAGACAGTCATGCAACCAAGTTGTGCTCCAGCCATCTGCCTGACTGCTAGTTCTGGCTTTCAGAAGAGTGGCAGGGGTTGGAAAGTACTTTGGATCTGCTTGACAATGAACCTTGGTGTTAGATCCTTATGCTTTCTGGTTAGCTGTTTCAGGACAGAAAGGTGACCAGAACTGTGTTTGCCTTTGGTGGGGGCAGATGCCAGATGGCAGAGCTGACACCCAAAAGGGCTTCCACCTTCCCTGTCTTACAATGCACTGGCTTGGAAGGGACCTTGAAAGTCATCTAGTCCAACCCAGCCCTAGTCAGCAGGGACATCCCCAACTAAATCAGGTTGCTCAGAGCTCCATCAAAGCCTGACCTTGACTGTCTCCAGGAATGGGGCCACCACCACCATCTCCCTGGGCAATCTATTCCAAGTGTTTCACCACCTTCATCGTCAAGAACAACTTCTTAATGTTCAGCCTAAGCCTGCTCTGGTTTCAAACCACTGCTCCTTGTCCCGTTGCTACAAGCCCTTGTAAACAACCCCTCTCCAACAAGCCCTCTCCAGCTTTCTTCTAACCCCTTCGGGCACTGCAGTTCTTCACTGCAGTGTTGATTTGCACCGAGGAGTGCGAATTTCACCCTGTTGTAGGTCTTGCTTCTTCCTGCTGGCAGGTGGAAGTTTAGAGGAGTGATTTGCATTCTAGACAACCTGTTAGAATCCCTGGGAAATGAGCAGGTTTCAGCAGCCCAGCCTGCAGGAGCTGGCACATCAGTTGCTCTGCCAGGCAAAACCAGGCAGGGAGCCTCCTGGCACTGCTTGCACAGCTCACCAGGATGGGCTGCAAACAGAATGTGGGAGTCTGCTTTGAGGGCAGCCTAAAGCTTCTTTCCCAATGGGATGAGCACCTTAACAGGCTTCCTTCTGGCCAGCAATGTCCCCTCGTGGCCAGGAAGGACAATGATATTCAAGGATGCATGAGGAAGAGCGTGGCCAACAGATCGAGGGAGGCTCTACTCTGCCCTAGTGAGGTCACATCTGAAGTGTTGTGTCCAATTCTGGGCTCCTCAGGTCAAGAGGGACAGGGAACTACTGGGGAGAGTTCAGCAGAGGCTCCAAAGCTGCTGAGGGGCCTGGAGCATCCCTGAGGAGGAAAGGCTGAGAGCCCTGGGGCTGTGGAGCCTGGAGAAGAGCAGCTCCGGAGGGGATCTGAGCAATGCTCAGCAAGGGCTGAAGGTGGAGGTCGTGAGGATGGGTCTGGGCTTATTTCAGTGGTGTCCAGTGAGAGGGCAAGGGGCAATAGGCACAAACTGGAACCTAGGAGGTTTCACTTGAACTTAAGGATAAGTGCTGAGGGTGCCAGAGTCCTGGAGCAGGCTGCCCAGAGAGGCTGTGGAGTCTCATTCTCTGAAGAGCTTACAACCCCACCTGGACCTTGTGTTAGCTGAAGTCATAGAATCAACCAGGTTGGAAGAGACCTCCAAGCTCATCCAGTCCAACCTAGCACCCAGCCCTATCCAGTCATCTAGACCATGGCACTAAGTGCCTCATCCAGTCTGTTCTTGAACACCTCCAGGGTGTCCCCACCTCCCTGGGCAGCCCATTCCAATGCCAATCACTCTCTCTGTGAAAACTTCCTCCTACCATCCAGCCTACACTTCCCCCAGCACAACTTGAGACTGCATCCCCTTGTTCTGTTGCTGGTTGCCTGGCAGAAGAGACCAACGCCCTCCTGGCTNAGAATCAACCAGGTTGGAAGAGACCTCCAAGCTCAGCCAGTCCAACCTAGCACCCAGCCCTATCCAGTCATCTAGACCATGGCACTAAGTGCCTCATCCAGTCTGTTCTTGAACACCTCCAGGGTGTCCCCACCGGGACCAGAGGTTGGCACTCACTGCAAACTCACTTGTTCATGGGCACTCACTTGTTCATGGGCAAGCTGCTGTGGGTGCCCTGCTTTAGCAGGGGGGGTTGGACTGGATGATCTCCAGAGCTCCCTTCCAATCCCTGCCATCCTGTGACTGGAAGCAATCTCCTAGCTAGGAGTGTTTTGGGCTTCCTTTTCCTTTGCTGAGTGGTTTTGTTTGGGTTGGGTCGTTTTGGGGGGTTTTTTAATGTTAACTTTAAGGTCAGGGAGAAGAACTGAAACCAACAGATCCTGCTCAGGAATAAATTTCCTGCTAAAAGTTTCCTTGCTGCTTGGAAGCTTTCCTGCTCTGCCCAGTCCCTAATTTGGTTCATTTCCAGGTGTCCTGGCAGGCACATGAAAAGCTTTCCCCCCCCTCACTTTCCTCTAAATAACTGGGGTAGGAGTGGAGAGCTTTTCCTGAGTGGCTTTCTCAAGCCTTCCTTTTCAGAGCTGGAGATGGATGAAAGAAGCTGCAGTCGAGAGCAAAGTGTTGCATTTGCTGACCAGCCCAGGAGAATCAATTCCCATTTGTCTTGCAAAGTGAATTGAATTGTCAAAGCAGGATGATGCCAATCATTGTCCACCGAGATCAGCACACCCATGGAGAAGTGCCCCCACGGGGAGGAAACAAAGCTGACCTGGGAGGAGAGGGAGTCACACCTAACAAGGCCCAGGATACAGTCATGGAATGCTGTTGGTTGGAAAAGACCTTTCTCATCATTCCCTTTCTTTCTCATCCCCTTCCCTCCCTTTCCCCCACCCCCGCTTCATCCTTTCCCCCCCCTCCTCCTTCATCCTTTTCCCCCCCTCCTCCTTCATCCTTTTCCCCCCCCTCCTCCTTCATCCTTTTCCCCCCCCTCCTCCTTCATCCTTTTCCCCCCC
>WAAF01012073.1:69488-81250 GCA_013400475.1 Tricholaema leucomelas
GGTTGGGCTGGCTGAGCTTGGAGCTCTCTTCTAACCTGCTTAATTCTATGATTCCTCCTGGAAGCTTTGGTGGTAGTATGGTAGCTTTAGGAAGCTGTTTGAGTGAAGCCCACTTGTCCTGTCGCAGCACTTAAACCTGTGCCCAGTTTTCGGCTCCTCATTCCAAGAAGGACATCGAGGTGGTGGAGCAGGTCCAGAGAAGGACAATAAAGTTGGTGAAGGGTCTGGATAACAGGGCTGGGGAGGAGCAGCTGAGGGACCTGGGGATGTGCAGGCTGGAGAAAAGGAGGCTGAGGGCAGACCTCTCCACAGCTCCCTGAAAGGAGGCTGGAGCGAGGTGGGGATTGGCTTCCTCTCCCTGGTATCAGGTGATAGAAGAAGAGGGAATGACCTGAAACTCTTGAATCTTGCACTGTGGTTTTCCTGTTTATTTTCCAAGGTTCTTTTTCTCCTACAGTTTTACTGTAGCAGCATCTTCATGGGAAGTTGGAACAAGAAAGAGGATTTGTGGCTTTGATTTCTTTCCATAACCTTAGACATTTGGGTACGTGTGAGGCACGAGTAAATCTCTCTTAGGACTGGAGTTTATTGCTGGGTGGAGAAGTTGCTGTGTCACAGGATTGATCTTGAAGCAGTTCTGCAATACAGTCTGTTTAGAAAGCAGAACTTCCTTTGTACTTAGGGCATCTTAAATGTTCTGCTTCTAGCAGATATCAGAGAAACTAATGCAAACAGCTCCTCTTGCACAAAAATTCCACCAGGACAAGCTTCTGCATGTGCTGGAGGTTCTCTGCTTGCCATTGTAATATGGAAGGATGGAATATCTCTTGATGTACTGAGGCAGGTGTGTGTGGGGTGTGTGTTTCTCTTTTGCTTTCTACCTTTCTTGCAGCTGGAAAGACCTTGTTAACAAAGTGAATGTCCAGATGGATGAAGAACAAGTGCAGAGCTACCCAAAGAGCCTTCAGTTTGAGCCCAAGCCTGGACAAGAGGTGCAGAAAGGCAGCCCACAGCCACGTGGTGAGAAGAGAGGGGAAGAGCATCAAGGAGGTGGTCAGGAAGACAAGAAGGAAAGGATGGATGATGAGGAACTCGAGATGGGTAGGGCTTCCCTAACCCTGTCCTGCACAGTGCTCATTTACTGCTAGCTGAAGTGAGGAGGGAGAGGGAGCTTCAGCTGGGGAGGGAGAGGAAGCTTCAGCTGGAGAAGGAGAGGAAGCTTCAGCTGGGGAAGGAGAGGGAGCTTCAGCTGGGGAGGGAGAGGGAGCTACAGCTGGGGGGGGAGAGGAAGCTTCAGCTGGGGAAGGAGAGGGAGCTTCAGCTGGGGAGGGAGAGGGAGCTTCAGCTGGGGAGGGAGAGGGAGCTTCAGCTGGGGAGGGAGAGGGAGCTTCAGCTGGGGAGGGAGAGGGAGCTTCAGCTGGGGAGGGAGAGGGAGCTTCAGCTGGGGAGGGAGAGGGAGCTTCAGCTGGGGAGGGAGAGGGAGCTTCAGCTGGGGAGGGAGAGGGAGCTTCAGCTGGGGAGGGAGAGGGAGCTTCAGCTGGGGAGGGAGAGGGAGCTTCAGCTGGGGAGGGAGAGGGAGCTTCAGCTGGGGAGAGAGAGGGAGCTTCAGCTGGAGGAGAGGGAGCTTCAGCTGGGGAGGAAGAGGGAGCTTCTGCTTGTGTTAAAGGAGAACCTTACAGCTCAAAAAGATCCTGGTGAGGATATTGTCCTTGGTCAAATGCAAAGCCTGGGCAGTGTTCTGAGTTTGCTCCCTTTTTGTTCTACATCCTCACACATTTCCAAGGCAGTGGCCTCAAAATCTGGGTAGGTGAAGTCAATTCTTTCATTCCTGTGGGAGTGATGGGGGAAATGTCACCTTTGTTTTTCTTTCACCAGCAAGCTAAGCCAGTGCTGGGTTAAAAGTTGAACTCCATGGTTTTTGAAAGGTCTTTTCCAACCTAACCAATTCTCTGGTCCTATTCTGTGATTCAATCTCTCACAGGAATTGGTTTAGTTTTCATTTTGACTTTTCTTTCGCTGTAGGTTTGCTGAGTTGACTCAAGGTAGGAAATTTCTCAGCTGTCCTTAAGGGGGCTAAAAGCAAATCCCTTCAAGGGCAGGCAGTTGTGTTTGTCAGTCAGCCAACAGAGCACCTACAGCTATTCCAGAGCCTGGGAGGGAACTCGTGGAGCTGCTATTTCATGTTTTGCTGACCTGATTTTTCTGTGAGTCCCCTTAGAGAAACTGAACTTAATTGGTTCACATCAAAGTGAATTTTACCCTGCAAAGGAAAGCCCTCCTGGCAGGTGTACGGCAGAGTCAGGACCAATAGCCCTTGACCTCTGCGTCCTACTTGGAATTAACAACCCAAGTAATGCCCTGGCCATGCTGCTGTCCACTTGGGAATGCTGCTGGCTCATAGGCTGCCCTTTCATGTTTTGGGGAGAGGCACCTGGACCATGTGGATGGCAGGCATGGGCCAGGCCATCCCAAGCACGAGCGCAGAGTGCCAGAGGTGGGACACGTCACAGCCATATCCAGTTCAGGGTGAGGATTAGGCCTTTACTTAGTTGAAAGCAAAGGATATATATATTTAAAGGCTGCATTTTTCTCTCCCCCTGCCTTGACTCTCCCCTTGCCTGTTGTTCTTAGCAGCCATGTGCCAACAAAGGGGAAGGTGGCACAGACACAGCAACCTGGTGGGGTCTGCGTTGCCCCCCAGTGCTGGCTGTGTGCCTGGGATGCTGCCATAGATGCTGCCAAGACTTGGCAGTGGCACGAGGGAAAAATGCACTTTAATGAGAGAATCACAGGGACAGAGGCTGGAGGGGACCTCTGGAGATCATCTAGTCCAACCTCCTGCTAAAGCAAGGCTCTCCTAGATGAGGTGGCACAGGATTGTAGCCAGGTGGGTTTGGAATCTCTCCAGAGAAGCAGACTCCAGAAGCTCTCTGGGCAGCCTGCCAGGGCTCCAGCAACCTCAAAGACAAGTTCCTCCTGAAGCTGCAGTGCAACCTGCTGGGTCCCAGTTTGTGCACATTGTCCCTTGTCCTAGGAGTGGCCAGCACTGAGAAGAGCTCAGCCCCATCACTCATGCCCTCCACTCTTGGTATTTACAGCCCCTAACACAGATCAGGGCCTGGATCCAGAGCTGGGTTTGGTCTTTGTGTCACATTGCATCGTTCAGTAAGTCATGGACAGGCTTCAACAGGTGCTGGTGCCCCAGCCCTGGGGACGAGGAAGGAGCTTTGGCAGCTGCTCTGCCCTCAGCTCTTGGAATGGCACTGAAGGAGGATTCCTCTGGACTCCCACAGGCAGAGTTGTCTGCCTCCAGCTGCAGGCAGGTCGAGACAAATCTCTGCTGGGTGTAGGGTGAGCACAGCTGCTCCCCAGTAGGGGCAACCTTACCTGGTGCCCCTGCTGACTGTCCCCTTTGCCTTGCAGATGCAGGAGTGATTGAGAGAGAGGAGGACCTGCACTCGCAGAAAGAGGCTGTTGTGCAAGAACCCATGGTCAGTAATGCTGTCACCTGGCTGCAGCAGCCCCCACGGGGACATCCTGCCTGGTATTCACGAGAGGCTTTTCTTGTCCAGATGCCAGATGATGCTGCAGATCCTGCCCAGGATCCCAATAACCAAGGTGAGGATGAGTTTGAGGAAGCTGAGCTGGAGAGACCTGACTTTGAAGAGAAAGTGGGAGGTCTGGGGAAGTTCAAGGAGCCCAGCATGAAAGAAGAGTCTAAGGAGAAGCCACTGAAGGTAACTGGCATGAGGGCAACCAGCAGGTGCCACCTAGGAATGGGGGGAGGATGAAGCTTAAGGACATCACATTCCTGGATGGATCCATAATCCCACTGCAAGGATGTGGCAGGCAGGAGAAGCCTCTTTCTGGCAGTGAATCAGTGGGTTGGCCACTACCAGAACTTGTTCTAACCCCCTCCTCTCTGCTGGTTGCACAGTCAGCCCTAGCGTTTGAAAGAGACCTGGAGCAGGAGCTGACCCTCCCCACAGCCTAACATCTGAAAGAGACTGAGCAGGAGCTGACCCTCCCCACAGCCTAGCATCTGAAAGAGACTGAGCAGGAGCTGACTCTCCCCACAGCCCTAACATCTGAAAGAGACTGAGCAGGAGCTGACTCTCCCCACAGCCTAACATCTGAAAGAGACCGAGCAGGAGCTGACCCTCCCCACAGCCCTAACATCTGAAAGAGACTGAGCAGGAGCTGACTCTCCCCACAGCCTCAGCATTTGACAGAGACTTTGAGCAGGAGCTCTGGCTGCAGAGTTCTGGATCTTTTCAAGCACTTGAGACACCAACCCCAGAGCCAATAACAGGGCCTGTGCTGGGGGTCTGGTCAGGTCCTGCTCTGTGTGCAGCAGGCTCTTGGCAGCAGTGGCCACACGTGAGAACTCTGCCTGCTTGCAGATGGAATCCATTTCTTTTGCAAAGTGCTTCTTGCTGGCTGAAGCCAGACTGCACCAGGGAAATAGCAGCTTGTTTTGACAAGGAGCTGAGTGTTGCTTGTTTTAAAAAGGAGTGTTTTATCTGTCAGGCTCGAAATCCATGATTAATAGTGAGGCTTAAGGGGGGGGGGAAAAAGAACCCCAAGCCAATGAAATCAAAGAAGAAAGAGATGCTGGCACCAACAGAGCAGCACCTCCTTAAGATTAATGAAAACGTGGAAAGAATTAGTGACTGAATCCCTGCCTTTCAGACAGGGTTGGGCTGTGCTCCCTGAAGCTCTACCCTAAATAACCTGTGGATTCCCAGCAGTGCTGGCATTTGGTGCCACAGCAGCTTGTGCAAGGCTCCTGGCACCCCCCACTGCAGGAGGAGACTTGCTCCCCGCAGGGAAAAGAGCTGCGTTGGTGCTGCCAGCAGGTGGAAAGAGAGACTGGATGGAGAAAGCAGAAATGGAGTTGGGGTTTCTCCTTGTCCCTCTGCTGCCCTGATTTATAGCCCACACCTGGGGCTCTAATGTAAGGTAGCTCTAGCCCTGGCTGGGGCACTGTTGGCAGTGACTGAGTGTTTGTGTTTTCCAGGATGCTGCTGGCAGATCTGCCAAGCCCAGGGAAGATCCAGTGGATGACTACCAAGAAGATCAGGAGCAAGAAATTGTACGACACCAAGGTTCTTCCTCTTTCCCTCTCTGCTCTGATTGTTACCTGGGTGTGTTGGTAGGCAGGAGCTGAGCTTCACTCAGCTGTGAGCACTGACTTCAGTTTTGTCTCTGCCTGCTCAGTGAGGTGGGTCTCCAGAACAAACCCAGAGCCCACTTAGCTCTGCTCCCTTTTCTTTCCCAGGTATTCAGAGTATTCTTTATGCTCTGTCTCCCCTCCTCATTTCTTCCTGCATCCATTTGCAGCAGCTGAGCTGCTGTGAGATGCTTACCCAACAGCAGCTGGGGTGAATTACTTGGGCAAGACCAAGATGTGTCTCTCCAGGCATCCCCTTGGCTTTATACCTGTGCTCAGAAATTCACTGGGAGCCCTGGAGCCTGCTGCTGCACAGGTCCCACTGGGTCAAGCCTGCATCAGTTGAAGAGCTGGGGAGAACTAGACCTGTGCTTTGTCACTGGGTTACAGCCAGCAGGCTGAATAGAAGTAAGGGTAGCAGAAGAAGCTGGGTGGATGAGAAGGGTGGGCAAGAAGCTCAACAGGAGCCAGCAGTGTGCTCTTGCAACCCAGAGAGCCAACCAGAGCCTGGGCTGCAGCAAGAGCAGTGTGGGCAGCAGGGTGAGGGAAGTGATCCTGCCCCTCTGCTCTGCACTGCTGAGACCCCACCTGGAGGACTGCATCCAGTTCTGGAGCCCCTGGGACAAGAGGGATGTGGAAGTGCTGGAAGGTGTCCAGAGCAGGGCCAGGAGGATGAGCAGAGGGCTGGAGCTGCTCTGCTGTGAGGAGAGACTGAAAGAGTTGGGGCTGTGCAGGCTGGAGAGGAGAAGGCTCCGAGGTGACCTGATTGTGACCTTTCAGTATCTGAAAGGGGCTACAAGAAAGCTGGGGAGGGACTTTTGAGGCTGTCAGGGAGTGATAGGACTGGGGGGAGTGGAGCAAAACAAATTCTCCCCTGGAAATGCGGAGATTCAAAGTGGATGTTAGGAAGAAGTTGTTCAGCATGAGGGTGGTGAGAGCCTGGAATGGGTTGCCCAGGCAGGTGGTGGAAGCCTCATCCCTGGAGGTGTTTAAGGCCAGCCTGGATGAGGCTCTGGCCAGGCTGATCTAGTATGAGGTGTCCCTGCCCATGGCAGGGGGGTTGGAACTGGCTGATCCTTGTGGTCCCTTCCAACCTTGACTGATTCTGTGATTCTGAGGATGTGCCATCCCACTGCCACAGTTGCCAGGAAGCAACTTCTGCTTTGTTTGGCTGAGAAGAAGTTTTCTTGCTGTGCCTGAGAGCCCCAGGGTGACAAGTTGGCATTCCTCTAGAAGATTGAAGGCCACCAAAAGGCTCAGGACAGCTCTCTTTGCTCTGTGGGTAGAACCTGGTTTATACACTCAAACGTGCCAGCGGGGGCTGGGGTGGATGCAGCACGTCAGAGGTAGGATTCATCCCAGGTTTAAATGTGGTGGATGTAGGAGCAGCAGCAGGCTCAGATGTTCAAACTGCATTGCAATGGTCAGAGTGAACAGGCTGAGCATGGCAACACAACCTGCTCACCTCTGTGCTTTGGCAAAATGGTTTGCCAATGACACCTGAAGGTCCCTGGCAGAGGGGGATTCTTCCCTGAGTTTCCCAAGCTGGGTTGGTATGGTGGAACAACTACTCTCAGGAGCAGCATGGTGTGCTGCTAGTTAGGATCTCCTTTTCCAGACTCTGCTGATTATTTTTTTTCCTTCCTGGCTGTTCCCTCTGCACCCAGGAGGATCATGGAGGTGAGGTGGATGACAACGATGACCTGGAACTTGTCCAAGACCAGAAGGACCAGGCTGGCATACAGAGAGCTGGTGGCAAGAAGGATGACTACTACTGAAAGACACTAAAGGCAAATGGAATATGCTAGGAACGAGAGGATGGGAATTCCTCCTGGGACCTGGCTCCTGTATCAAACACTGCCCAGAAGAGGCACGGGCAGGAGGAGATAATGGTCTGCACAGGCACTGAGCAGGGAGCTTGCAGATGTGCATCACCACCCACGTGTGTGGGGCTGTTGCTGCCTCTCTGGTCAATAGCATGGAAGTGCTCTCAGACTGTAGGAATGATTTTATCCTGCTGCTTCTCTTAGAAGCACCTTTTGATTTATTGTGTTCTTGTTTTCCCTATCCCCTCCCAAGCTGGAGAGTTTTTCTTTTGTTTGGTTTTTGTTTAACCCTCTGGGCAGCAGAGGTGTGCTTCAACTGGTCCCTGGACTCACTTGACTGGTTGCTAATACAAAGGAGTCTGCCTTCATAAAACTTGCTGCTCACAGTGTCTCTTGAGTGGTCAGGCATTGCCCAGGGAGGTGGTGGAGTCACCATCCCTGGAGGTGTTCCAAAAAGATGTAGGCATTGCACTTTGGGACATGTTGTAGTGGCAGTGTTGACAGCTGGGCTTAGAATCATAGAATCAGGCAGGTTGGAAGAGAGCTCCAAGCTCAGCCAGTCCAACCTAGCACCCAGCCCTGCCCAACCAACCAGACCATGGCACTAAGTGCCCCAGCCAGGCTTTTCTTGATGTTCCATTCTCTTAATCATCTTTGTGGCTCTACTCTTTGTGACACCATCCTTGGAGGTGTTTGAGAAATGTGTGGACATGGCTTGATGGCCATGGTGATTTTACATTGACTCTTGGACTTGATGATCTCAGAAGGCTTTCCCAACCAGAACAATTCTATGAGACCAAACAACTCACACCAAGACTTCACACAGCAGGCCAAGCATTTTGCTGTGAATTCCTCTGATAGGAAATTTGGAATGTTTTGGGTGCATCATAGAATCAAGCAGGTTGGAAGGGACCTCCAAGCTCATCCAGTCCAACCTAGCACCCAGCCCTGGCCAATCAACCAGACCATGGCACTAAGTGCCCCAGCCAGGCTGTTCTTGAACACCTCCAGGGACAGCAACTCCTCCATCTCCCAGGGCAGCCCATTCCAATGCCAATCACTCTGTCTGCCAACAGCTTCCTCCTAACATCCAGTCTGAACCTCACCCTTGATGATCTTAGAAGCCTTTTCCAACCTTAATGATTCTATGGATCTTTAAAAGATCCTTTACTCCCACTGGGGTAAGGTGGAGAGGAGCTCAGCCTGATTTTTGTGTGGAGTAATGCAAAAGTGACAGCTGAGCAACAGAAATGACCACATGCCAGCCAGTGTTTGTGTGTACATGAGCAACTGGATCCTCTTCCTCAACACCTTAGCTCAGCTCAGTTAAGAAAGCCAAAGGCAGAGCATCCCACCCATGGTTACTGATGTCAGCAGCAGTGCAGCTGCAACCCCTCACTTAAGATGAAAAGTGCTTTCCTAGCCCTGGAAAGAAGCATTCAACCTGCAGAGCATCCTCTGTGTACGTTTTTCTTTCTGTCCCAGCTTTCTGCTGGATCAGAAATTCAGGAGTGGTCCAGCTCCTGGATAAATGAAACCCTTTCAACTGAGAGCTTCAGCAACGCCCCAACTGAAGAAAGTTTCCTGACCTCCCATTTTATATCACTCCCTAGAGTAGCCTGCTTTAAGCAGACAGGTGTCCAGCCCTTGGTGTGCACACAGATCTCCAGAGCAGACACATGCCCTTCTAGAGGCTCTAGACTCATCCTGCTGCTTGCTACTTTTGTGGGTGGAATAAACAGAGGTGCCAGAGGCAGGACAGCAGCCAGAGGAAAAGATCTGTTAGCCTAATGGCAGAGCTGCTCACCTAGCTCACTAAGGAGCTGACTGCAAAGCTATGCTGGGGTTTCAGATGTCCAAACTGGCTTGAATGCTGCATTAGTGCTTTACATTAGCAACCTTGCTGCATGATGCAATACTTGTCAGCCTCCACTGCTGCTATAAATAGCATGTTCAGAACAGATCAGCTGGAGCTGCAGTTAGCAGTTCAGATGAATCCTGATCAGAAATGCCTTTAACTCTCAGCTGGGCTGGGAAGATGTCACTGTGGCACAGTGCAGCGTAGGCTCTGGGGAGCTCAGCCTGGAGAAGAGAAGACTCTAGGGAGACCTTACAGCAGCCTTCTAGTACCTGAAGAGGGCTGCAGGAAAGCTGGGGAGGGACTTTTTACAAGGGCTTGTTGTGATAGGGTGAGAGGGAATGGATTGAAGCTGGAAGAAGGGACATGTAGAATGGAGATTAGGGAGAAATTCTCTACAGGGAAGGTAGGGAGACGCTGGAACAGATTACCCAGGGAGGTTGTGGATTCCCCCTCCTTGGAGGTGTTCAAGCCCAGGTTGGATGGGGCCTGAGCAACCTTGGGCTAGTGGGAGGTGTCCCTGCCCATGGCAGGAGGGTGGAACTAGATGGTCTTGTAAGCCAATCCATTCTATGATCTGTGACCAAGTCTATGGTGTCAGCTTCAAGCTGCCCCAGCAAGGTAGGCAGGCACAGCTGTCTGGCCCCTGAACCTCATTCACTCCTCTTCCCTGCATCTCTTCCCTGGTGACTGTC
The DNA here is from genome assembly GCA_013400475.1 of Tricholaema leucomelas. Lineage (NCBI taxonomy): Eukaryota > Metazoa > Chordata > Aves > Piciformes > Lybiidae > Tricholaema lacrymosa > Tricholaema leucomelas. The sequence goes on from WAAF01012073.1 coordinate 79,041, forward strand.
ACAGAACATAAGTTCAGACCTGAGTGGAAGTGAATCAAGCGCTGGAAATAGAAGCATGGTGGGGATGAGGCAGCCTGCTGATTCAGAGAGGCTGCAGGAGCTATCTAAATTAGGAGGCACATTCTCTGCTTTTGCATGTCTAGGATGAGTAATCCTCAAAGTTATGACTTGGAGGGAACTGCAGCAACTCAGCCCCTAAATGTAAAGCTCCCTCCCAGGAGAAATGCTTTAGCAGACATATGTCGCACGCTGCCCTTAGCATCTCTGCTCTGGGCATTGTCTGCCCTGGCTGAATCCAAGGCTAAAATTAGCACAGGGCTGCAAAAATGGTTAGCTGTGGGTGGTTAGTGCTGCCTCGGCTGGCCTGCAGCAAGCTGCCCCCGTTTTATTACTGGTTGCTTGTTTCTTTCAACAGGAGATGAAAGGGGAGACTTAGTAAACCCAGGGGAGGAGGATGAGAAAAGCAGAACCCCTGTGGTGCTGTGTCTGTTGGAAGGTCTCTAAGGCAATAAAAGATGTAACTGATTCTGAGGCGCTGCCCGGGGCTGGGGCTTCACTGCTCCAAGCAAAGAACAGCATTTAGCCTGAGTGGAAAAACTCTTGAAGCAGTACAGGAGAAGTCCAGATTGAGTTTTATTGCAGGCTGGGGCAGGGAAAAAGGTTTGAGGAAACAGCTGGATAACCAAGAGAGCAAATGATGACACAAAGTGTTCACGTGAAGGCAGTGCTGGCAGAAAGACTGAGCCAGACCATGTGGTTTTGCTTGTCTCTTGCATAAATCATTGGCTTTTGCTTAGAGACACAGTGCAAGGCCAAAGGAGTGGGAGCAGGCTACGGTGCAGCTACCTTGTGCCAGTGTTAGAGATGTTTCCTTGGGTTGCTCTTTATTTTCCTTGGGACTCCAGCAAGATGAGGATTAGATTTCTGCAAAGGGGTGTCCTCCCGGGATGCAAAGGAGTGTCCTCCCGGGGTACAAACGAGTGTCCTCCCGGGATGCAAACGAGTGTCCTCCCAGGATACAAACGAGTGTCCTCCCGGGATGCAAACGAGTGTCCTCCCGGGATGCAAACGAGTGTCCTCCCGGGATGCAAACGAGTGTCTTTCCAGGGTGCAATCAGGTGTCCTTCCAGGATGCAAACGAGCGTCCTCCCAGGATACGAACGAGTGTCCTCCCGGGGTACAAACGAGTGTCCTCCCAGGATGCAAACGAGTGTCCTCCCGGGGTGCAAACGAGTGTCCTCCCGGGGTGCAAACGAGTGTCCTCCCAGGGTACAAACGAGTGTCCTCCCGGGATGCAAGCGAGTGTCCTCCCAGGGCACAAACGAGTGTCCTCCCGGGGTACAAACGAGTGTCTTTCCAGGATGCAAGCAAGCATCCTCCCAGGATACAAACAAGTGTCCTCCCAGGGTTCATCTGCTGTCCAAGCACTTATTAAAGTGGCTTGGCCCCATCTTTAGCCAGATGATGAGAATGAATAGCCCATTCTGGGTCCTGGCTGAGGAACACACATGCCCATCGATTAGGTAAATGAAATCTCTGTTTAATGAGGCCTATCTCTCTGTAATCCACTTACTTGGAAACCTGTTTAGGGTTATTAGGCTCATTCATTTAGCTGGCATCTTTTGGGGGTGGAGGTGTGGGTTTTAAACTGTGACAATTTAATGGGAGTTTAATGAGATGTTTTCTCTAAGACATCTGAAATAGCTGGAGGAGAACATGCCCTAAACCCTTGTGTGCTGCAGGTGTGAGCTGTCTGCACACCCCCCAAACTAAATATTTCCCTTTGCTACACCAAATGTCAGAGCTCTCTGTTGGATCTCCCAACAGAAGAACTCAAAAGGGCATTGCAAATCATAAGCGGTATCAGAAGCTGGTGCCAGAACTCCTCCCTGGTCGTCAAAAAGCTGACAGCTCTCAAGCACAATCTGCTCTTAATAGTAGTTACACAAAGCTTAAGGAGGCACAACTTGCTTGGTGTGGCTCTAAACATCTGAGCACCCACACACCGCTCAGGAAGAGCTGTCACAGCTTCAGTTCAGGGCTCCTGGCTGGGACTTCCACAGGTTAAGTTTGCCTTGGCCACTAAGAAGTGCCTTCAGCAGCACACCACCTCCTCTTCTGGGGTGACCAAGGGGGTTCTGAGGAGAGCAGCATTTACTACAACTTCAGTCTCCTTTTCTATGCTGATCCTTGTTTGGTTCCTTCCCCCC
>WAAF01012073.1:81274-94529 GCA_013400475.1 Tricholaema leucomelas
CCCCCCCCCCCCCCGATTGCTATTGATACAACTTGGTATCAAAAGAGCTTTCTATCAACTTTCTATGGGCTAATAGCCACCCTGAAATTGCTTAAAAGCTAGATGTGGAAATCACTCTGAACAGTTAAATTGTGTTTAAATATTTGGCCTTTAAAAAGGCTACATCAAATAATTACTTTTGGCCATGGGGATTGAGTCCAGCATCAGTAGGTTTGCAGATGACACCAATCTAGGAGCAGGTGTTGATCTGGTGGACGGTAGGAGAGCCCTGCAGAGGGACCTGCCCAGGCTGGATGGGTGAGCAGAGGCCAAGGGGATGAGACTGAACAAGGCCAAGTGCAGGGTTCTGCACTTTGGCCACAACAGCCCCAAGCAGCACTACAGGCTGGGGACAGAGTGGCTGAGAGCAGCCAGGGAGAGAGGGACCTGGGGGTGCTGGGAGAGAGGAGCTGAAGATGAGGCAGCAGTGCCCAGGTGGGCAGCAGAGCCAATGGCATCCTGGGCTGGCTCAGGAGCAGTGTGGGCAGCAGGACAAGGGAGGTTCTTCTGCCCCTGTGCTCAGCACTGCTCAGGCCACACCTGGAGTGCTGTGTCCAGTTCTGGGCTCCTCCATTGCAGAGAGATGTTGAGGTGCTGGAAGGTGTTCAGAGAAGGGCAGCAAGGCTGGGGAGGGGCCTGGAGCACAGCCCTGTGAGGAGAGGCTGAGGGAGCTGGGGGTGTGCAGCCTGCAGAAGAGGAGGCTCAGGGCAGAGCTCATTGCTGTCTGCAGCTCCCTGCAGGGAGGCTGTAGCCAGGTGGGGTTGGGCTCTGCTGCCAGGCAGCCAGGGACAGAAGAAGGGGACACAGCCTCAAGCTGTGCCAGGGCAGGTCTAGGCTGGATGTTAGGAGAAAGTTGTTGGCAGAGAGAGTGATTGGCATTGGAATGGGCTGCCCAGGGAGGTGCTGGAGTCGCCGTGGCTGGAGGTGTTGAAGCCAAGCCTGGCTGGGGCACTTAGTGCCATGGTCTGGTTGATTAGCCAGGGCTGGGTGCTAGGTTGGGCTGACTGAGCTTGGAGCCCTCTTCCAACCTGGCTGATTCTATGATTCTCTGCATCAGAAATCAAAACTATTGTTGCTAACTACACTTTGTATATATTTAAGTGACACCTTCCAATGAAGTCCCAGCCTTATAATTTGGGTTTGGTTTGGAGGAATTTTCTTCTTTTTTTTTTGGTTGGGTTTGGGGTTTTTGTTCTGTTTGATTTGATTTGGGGTGTTTTTTGGTGTTTTCTTTGGGCAATGAAACAAAAAATAGGCTTCAGAATACTTATTTTTGTTATATGAGACAATAAACACATCTAAAGAAAAAAAACAATCAGCAAGTGATCTGTAGGTTTTGTATCTCAACACAGGCAACACAGGGAAGAAGAACTACACCCATGTGCTTAGGCACATTTTGGGTGGGGGTTAACCATCTCACCATCCTGGTTTACTTTACAAGTCCAATCTAGACAAATGCTCATGTTCTGCTATAAACACCTGAAACAGGCAGGTGGTAAAAGTCTGATCAAAACACAACTCCCACAGCAGAGTTGGTTTGTTTTAGTGTGTATCTGTGCATGACAAAACCAGCAACTCAGGAAAGACTTAAAGTTGAGTTTTTAGCTGCTCAAAGAATCTCCAAACAATGCTTTGGGGAAGTTATATATTTTCGTTGGGGTATTTTTTTTCATGGGAGACCTTTTGTTTTCACGTTTAAACAAACCTATCCTATCCGTGTAAGCCTTTCAAGGTCATTAAGAAAGCACCGCGGTGACACTAGGAAGGATGGAGCACTGCTGTCTCTTTCAGCCCTCTCCTGTGCTGCAAAATACCCCAGCTGGCTCTGGATCGGATGGATGGATGGATGGATGGGTGGATGGATGACGGGCTGGTCCTGCTGCGGAGAGGGGGAAAGTGGCATTTCTAGAAGATGGGAGGGAGAGGACTGTCTTTTTCCTTTGGTTTCACAGACTAGTACGCACTGAAGACCCACAGCTTTCTCCCAGCTATCAGCAGACCTCCTGGGAGTCTCAGGTCTTTCTCCCTGTATTGCATCCTAGCCGAGTTTCTCTGAATTTCCGATCCCAAAGGGTTAAAGCAGCCCAGGTCTGCAGGTAACCCCACTAAAAAAAAGGGTTAATAAAATCTCTGTAATACCCACTGCGAACAAGTCTACTTCAGCTGCAGCGGAACTCTCTAACTTCCGCACCCCGCACCACATCTCTGCTGGTTGTGAGCCCTCGGTGGCAGAGGCACCCGCCCGTGCCCGAACCCGCCTCACATCGTCCCTTGGGAAGGAGCTCTACGGGACCTGCGCAGCGCATCCCGGAGCGATGCCAGGTGCAGAGCCCAGTGAGGGGGAGACGGAGGGGGCTGCGCCGCCCCCAGCCAGCCCTTATCGAGGGGCGCAGCACTCGGGGCGCCCAAGAACGGCCCATCAGGGGCTGCGGACGCCCCGCCGGCGAGATGAAAGCCGAAGCCTCCGGGGGTCAGAGCCGCTGCTTCCTCCCGCCGTCGGTCCGGAGCCGGTTGCGCGTCCTGTGCGCGCTGCCCAGCGCGGCGAGTGCTCCGCAGCCCAGCGAGAGTTAACGGCGGAGCCGCCTCTCCATTGGCGGCCGGCGGAGCGGCTGCGGTGCCCGCGTTTATAACCGGCGCCGCTCAGCCGGTACCGCGGCTCGGCTCCATGCCGCGGCGGCCGGTATGCCCAGCCTGCTGCCGCCCTTCCTCGCCCTGCTCTGCTTCGGGGCGCCGGCGTCCGCCCTGAGGGCCGTGGGGCCAACGCCTCCCGCTTCACCTCGGCGGGCCGAGGCCCGGACCGAAGCGGCGGCGGCGGCGGCAGCAGCAGCGGAGGACGAGCCGTGGTGCCCTTACAAGGTGGTGGCCGAAGGCTCGGCGGGCGGGCGGCTTTGCTTCCGCACTCCAGCCCGCGGCTTCCAGTGCTCGGCCCGGGCCTGCCGCGCCCACCGCTCCCCGGGCGGCGCCTTGGTGGCCAACGTGCTGCGCAACGGCAGCGTGCTGCTGCAGTGGGCGCCGCCGCGCCCCGCCGCCGGCCTCCGCGGCTTCGCCCTCAACTGCTCCTGGGACGGGACCTACACGCGTTTCCCCTGCGACAGCGTGGAGCTGGGCGCTGCCTGCCGCGATTACCTGCTGCCCGAGGCGCACGGCAGCGTCCGCTACCGCCTCTGCCTGCAGCCCCGCGTCGCGCCGCCGCGCCCCGCGCCCCCCGCGCACTGCGTGGAGTTCCGCGTGGAGCCGGCAGCCATGCGGGACATCGTGGTCGCCATGACGGCTGTGGGGGGCACTATCTGCGTCATGCTCGTCTTCATCTGTCTCCTGGTGGCCTACATCACCGAGAACCTCATGAGTCCGGCCGCTGGTGCCCCGCGCCGCGCTTAACCCGAGGGGAGCGGGAACGGAGCGGGGTCGGGCCGACAGCCCCGGGCGCGGAGGACGCTCCGGTGGCGACCCCCGGGGTGCGGTGGCTCTGCCGGTTCTCTGGCCAGAGCGCTTCTTGCAGCGAGCCCGGCGCCGGCTTCTGGGGGCTTCCAGGGGAGGGGGAGAGAGGTTCAGCCAAACTCTGCTGGCAGCGGTTGCGTCCGGGGCGTTGTTTGAAGCGTTGGGTGGCTTGGGTTGCCCAAACTTACAGGATTTGGGGGTTTCCTCAGTATGTGGAGCTCTTCTTCCTCCTAGGGCAGCTTTTTCCTGCGTCCTCCGTGGTCACTGAACTCTTGGGATCTCAGTGGATTAAAAGTAAATCATGGCAAAGGTCCACAAGTGCCAGAAAAATGTCAGTTCTTTAAAGCAAGCAGCAGATCTTGCAGAAGGTCTCTCTGAGAAGACTCTCCAGAACACCCTCGTTTTAAGCCTATGCCTAAAAATCCCCGTACTTGGATTTTTTTGGGGTTGTCTTTGGGGTTTTTTTCCCCCCCCGAGGGAGAATGTCGTTTAAAATCTGCAAGAGGACAGAATGGTGGTACCACAAACCCCATAGCTGAGAGGGATTTGGGTACAAATCCCACCTAAATCTTGCAACTTAAGTGGGGTCTGTATCATACTTGATGATGTTCACAGATTTTGGGACCTAGCCTGGGCACTGTCTGAACAAAGAGGGGTTTTCTGGTCAAGCTCAAGTGACCTGTCGGCATCTTGGCACCCACCAAACCTGCTTCTCTCCCATTAGATGTTGGTAATTTCCACGGAGGGCGATGCTAAAAGGGGCAGATTGAGTCTGAATATTCCAGTTAGTTGTGCAAGTATGAACCCATCTTTAACGATCGAGTAAGTAGAGTGTACCTGAGCACCATCACCTCCCTCTGAAATTCCTCTTAGGAATGCTGCGTGCAGCTGCACTAAGGTAAAAAGAAACCTGAGCACCGAAGTCACCTTGTAGCCGAGCGTTTGGAGCACAGGGGCACTCCTTGTTAGAATAACTGCTCACTCAATGCTGTAGTCTGTGGGGTTTAGCCATATTTTAGTATTAATTCTATGGTGCCTTAGTGCTGAGATTTTTGTCCCATTTAGATCTGTTCCTGTAGTCTCCGTAGACAAATGTATCTCCCTAAGTGGTTTTGGTTTTGTCTCTGGAAGTTAGTTGTTAGGAAGGAAAAACAAGCAAAGAAACTTAGACTGCTCATTACTTGAACTTTAATATCTACACAAAGTAGAGTCAGTTCCCATCTGAGAGGTGTTTATTTAGTGAGCTGATTTTTACTCTTGTGTTGTATGTAGTTGAGTGCTGTGCCAGAAAATGACTTTTGTCTCGCTTCAACTGAGCACCCGAAGCAAAAAGTAGAGGAGTGGCTCTTCTGTTAAGGGGTCCTGCTATTAAAACGTCACCTTTTCATCCTGTGTGAGCTGTTTGTGTCAGTGTTTAGCAGTGTGGAAGTAGTTTGTGAAGTGTAAACTTGGCTAGTAGAGGGTATAGGAAGCTTATAGAACGCTTAAGAAAACACAGTTAATTGGTACTGTGCATAGTCATTTGCTGAGAAACTGAAGGTCTGTCGTTCATCAGGCAGAAGTACCTTTTATTTGTTCTTGCTTTGCTTGCTTTCTCATGTGCAGCTGACTCTGAAGTGTTCTCTTTTATTCACTTGCCTGTGTACTTGATTTAAGCAGCCTGACAATATGTAGCATGGCAGAATCAGGAAGGTGATGTCATTCGTTGACACCGAAGGACAATGTCTTAAGTTTTCCTTTTTAATCCCTAAAGAGACTGACTGCTGGGGTGGGGTGGGGTGGGGAAAAAAAGTGGCAATCGGTTTCTTTTTTTAGACCATGCAAACAAACTGTATGTAGTGGTTTAGGGGATTTGAAGCAGTAAATTTGGGTCAGAGGTCTCTTAAAAACCGGTTTCAAGTCAGTCTTACTCTGTCAGCAGTTGCGCGCAGGACTGTCGGAGCGGCACTGATTTTGTACATCTCTGTCAGCTTCTGTCAAGCAGTGTTACTGTTCTGTTCTTCATCTTGTCATGAATTGCCAGCTGTGGAAAATCAAATGTATCAATAATGAGCCTTGTACCACCTTGGCGTTGACCTGAATAAATGAAGAGGAGAATGGAAAGAAATCAAAACGTCACGGACGGGTTCGAGGTCTTGTTTGACTCACAGTAAGCAGCTCTTGTTCTGGTGTCAGTGATACTCTGTTGTGACAATGTTAGTGTGAAAATGAAGGGTTTCTTCTCTGAGTACTGGCATGATCTAGATCCTAATGTAGGAGACATGGCACTTGGGGACATGGTTTAATGGCCGTGGTGGTCTTGGGTTGATGGTTGGACTCGATGGTCTTAAGAGAGTCATTTCCAAGCAAACCAATTCTGCATTTGGATCTTTATTTACCACTGTGGGATCACAGGGAAGTTCAGATTGGAAGGGAGCTTTGGAGGTCATCTAGTTCAGCTTTGAGTTCCAAGCAGGGGCAGCTGTGAGATGACACTAGGTTACTCAGGGCTGTACCCAGGCCTTGAAAAACTTAGGGGATAGAGGTTGCCATCCCTGGAGGTGTTCAGAAAGAGACTGGATGAGGCACTTAGTGCTGTGGTGTAGTTGACTGGATAGGGCTGGGTGCTAGGTAGGACTGAATGATCTTGGAGGTCTCTTCCAACCTGGTTGATTGGACAGGGCTGGGTGATAGATTGGACTGGATGAGCTTGGAGGTCTCTTCCAACCTGGTTGATTGGACAGGGCTGGGTGATAGGTTGGACTGGATGAGCTTGGAGGTCTCTTCCAACTTGGTTGATTCTATGATTCTATGATAACCTGTCCAGGCAAGCTGTTTTGCTGCCTCAACTCCTGGTGCTGTCCGTAAGTGCAGGAAAAGAAAACCTTGAGCTACAGAGGTCATCTGGTCCTGCCTGTAATATTTGTGAGGCAGGAGGTCACAGCACCTGGTACAAGGAGCTCATGAACCAGACGTCCAACAGCATGGGGAGAAGAGGTGCACTACTTGGGCTGATCATTTCAGTCTTTCAGATCTAGGAAGCCAAAAGTGGAATTTTGCATGCAAACCCACTGAGCCAAACCATTTGTATCCATTTGGCTTTGAATAGAACTCATCCTTGTTTGGCCTTTGAGCGAGCTGCTCTTTGCTCCTAAACCTTTGTTTGTGATCCCAGCTGCTTCATTTCTTGTGCAGCTGATGTAAGTCTGAGGGATCCGAGGACCAGATTTAATTAACAGTTTTGTGACTCTCTTCACCCCAGCAGGTATAGGAGAGGACACAGTTACCTGCTAAAACAGCACCTGTGAGATGCTATAGAGACATTATTTGCAGTCAGCTCACATCTTCATGCCTCTGTCTCTGTGGATTGCATCCCAGCAGCTTGCTGGGCAGAGGATAGACAAGAGTAAACCGTGTAGAACAAGAACCTAACTCCTGATGGAGGAAATTTATCATTCTCCAAAGGATTTTCCTCTTTTGTTTGTTTGTTGTTGTTCTTTTTTCTCCCCCCTCTCTTCCCATGCATTATGAATGGGATGTGGGAAACAATGGTCTGCTGGTTTGGCATTAATTTTTAGTGGATTAAATTTTAATGGGCTCCAACTTTGTATCTGGAAAAGAGGAAAAAAGCCCAAACCAGAGCCTTGCCTATTTTATTTCATGTGACTGAAGCAAAACAGCTGCTGACCCACTGATAACTGTGGGTTGTTTGGGTTTTTTTCCCCTTCAGTGTGACTGCTGAAATTTCCTCTGTCACAAGTACAGACATTTGGGGCTGGCAATAATGGAGGAAACGACTTGGGATTGATTTGAGTCCTACAGTGAAGCTGCAGAGTTCAAGAAGGCTTTATCCAATACTTGCAGCAATTCCCTAAACATACATTCCCTTCTAGAGTTGGAATCAATCTTGGCCTGTCCAGGCAGCACTAAAGAAGTGGTAGGGAGCTGATTTGTAACTGCCAAGAAACTGGATGCCCTCCACTTAATGCTTTGGGAGCAAATGGAAACAACTTCGAAGACAACTACACATTCTCCTGAGTACTATGCAAGTAGCTGGGTATTAAACATCCAGATGGTGCTACTCTTAGGCAGTGTCTGGCCCTGGTTTATCTGGCAGTTTCCATTACAAACATCAAGCTAGATCCATTGCTGCAGGAGTTAAAATGGAGAGTGATAAACTCATTAACAAGCTGCCCCCTTTTTTTTTTTGTCTTCCCTGGCCCTCTGCTAAATGTGATGGAAACAGTTTGTAACACTGATGTAAGCAGCCTGACCCCAACTTGGAGTCCTCTGGAAGAAATCAGTCTGTGCCTCAGGCAAAGAATCACTCTTAATTCCATTCTGGTCTTTTTTTTTTCCTGTGCTACATAAAAGGAAAGCTTGATTTGGAGGTGCAAAGGGAAGCTGCTGTTTTGCTTCCATGGAGACCTGGAGTTGGAGTCTTACAAGACTGCAAAGTGCTCCTCTGTTTCACCAGTGTGTTCCTAAAGAAAGGCCTGGAGGAGTGGGCTGAAAGGGGGGGGAAGTGACAGCTAACAGTTAACTGTGTCATATTCCTCCTGAAGGCTTAGGAATTACAGCAGTGATGCCTGGGCTTTTATTTTTGCAGTTTTAGTCTGAGTAAATATACTCTGAGTGGTGTTGCACTGCCACAGGTCTGCTCGCTGCATGGAATCATAGAATCAGTCAGGGTTGGAAGGGACCACAAGGTTCAGCCAGTCCCAACCCCCCTGCCATGCCCAGGGACACCCTACCCTAGAGCAGGCTGCCCACAGCCTCAGCCAGCCTGGCCTTAAACACCTCCAGCCATGGGGCTTCAGCCACCTCCCTGGGCAACCCATTCCAGCCTCTCACCACTCTCCTGCTCAACAACTTCCTCCTCACCTCCAGCCTCACTCTCCCCACCTCCAGCTTTGCTCCTTTCCCCCCACTCCTGGCACTCCCTGACAGCCTCAAAAGTCCCTCCCCAGCTTTTTTGTAGCCCCCTTCAGATCCTGGAAGGCCACAAGAAGGTCACCTGGGAGCCTCCTCTTCTCCAGCCTGCACAGCCCCAACTCTTTCAGTCTGTGCTCACAGCAGAGCTGCTGCAGTCCTTTGAGCATCCTCCTGGCCCTTCTCTGGACACACTCCAGCATCTCCACATCCCTCTTGTAATAGAGGCTCCAGAACTGGATGCAGTCCTCCAGGTGGGGTCTCAGCAGAACGGAGTAAAGGGTAGCCCCCCTAAGATACTGAATCTCCTGAGCTTCACACGCTGTCTGATCTCACCAGGGAGAGAATTACCCAACCCTCTTGTTCTGCTTTCACCTGAAAGAATGTGAGGGTTTTGTTTTGATGCAGAAGTGATTTGTCAGGAAGCCCTGAGTGTATGAGGGAGAGGTTTTACAGGGAAATGTCAAGGGGATAGTGGGGAAAGGCTTTCTGGAGAAGGTGCTGGAGGGAAAAGCCATTTGTGTAAAGCACAAGGGGAGGGGAAGAAAGAATTAACCTGGAAGTACTGAAGGGAAAGAAGTGAAAGACATTTGTGGGAAGTGCTCAGGAGAAAGAAAGAAAAAGCTTGGAAGTGCTGAGGTGACAGTGGAAGCATAGAAGGGCAAAAATAATAGTGGTAGGGATGAAAATGTCTTTAAGAAGAGAGTCCTGCCTCACCAGGTGGAATTCAGCTGAGCTGGGGAGTGGTTTCTTTGACATCCTGATCTTGTCTTCTGTGTTTCTGTCCACTCCCATCACATAGAAGTGAGCAAGATGAGGAAGGCTTTGGAGGAACTGCAAGCAACGAGCAGGAAGAATCTGCAGGCTCTTTATGAGGCCAATGACACAAGCCCCAGAAGGTGGAGGGGAAAGTCAACAGCACAGTGGCACAGCTGCAGAGACAGGACCTGGGATGCAGACCTGCAATCCCTGCTGCTCCTGAGGTTTTTTTGCTGTCTGGAGTAGCTTGGCTGTAGGCTGGATGCAGTTTTGTCCCTGTCTTCTGTTGGGAGAATGGGAAGGAAGCAGGATTTCGAGATTGGTGCTGCAGGGTGAGCTTTTGTCTCTCCTGGGAGAACATTCTTTACTGTCTCTCCTGTCTCCTGTCTCCTTCTCTAGATTTCATTGTTGCTTTTCAGACACCAAAAAAAGATAGAACACTTTTTTTTACACCAAGCACAAAATTAGTTTCCTGCTCTTTGCATTTTGATTTCCCTTTTGCCTCCTTGGTGTTCCATTTTCAGTGTGATTTGATCTGTCATTGATCTTTCTCTTATTTTCCATACTATTTCCTTTTGTTCTACAGTGTAGCTGCCCATAGATTGTTTATCTTTTTGTAACCCTAATTATACATGAGGAGAATTCCTGAGCTATATCCAGGTGGCTGTTTTGTCCCATGGCCTGTTATCTTCTCCTTCCTCTAATCACTTCATTCCTGCTGTCTCTGAATTTTCAGGTGGTGAATGTTGTCATTTCTGCTCACATAGCCCTCGCTGGACCTTGTTTCTCTGGAGGTTCTTTGAAAGAGCAAGCAAAGGCAGGAGAATAATGGGACCAGGGTGCAATTATCTTGGGTCTTTGTGACCCAGATTTCTGTTCTATTGAAAGAAAAAAAATCCTGGGATAAATGCAGCAGGAGATGGTTATTTTGGTTCTTGCTTTTGGAGTATATATAGGTCCTAAATTCTTTACACCTCACTAATCTTTCATTTGCAGGCTCTGTGTCTTCAGCTGCCAAGTCCTGCATACAATATCAGAGGTAGATCATAGAATCAGTCAGGGTTGGAAGGGACCACAAGGATCAGCCAGTTCCAACCCCCCTGCCATAGGCAGGGACACCTTACCCTAGGTCATGCTGCCCACAGCCTCAGCCAGCCTGGACTTAAACACCTCCAGGGATGGGGCCTCGACCACCTCCCTGGGCAGCCCAGTCCAGGCTGTCACCACTCTTGTGCTCATCAACTTCCTCCTCACTTTGTGATCCTTTCCATCTGATAAAAGTTCTTTAGGGGCTTAGGTCCCACATAGTTACTTCAGCTCTCACTCTGCTGTTGCCTCCCTGAAGTGGAGCTGGAGTCATGTTCCGTTAAGCTTCTCAGATACTTCCCAGGGTTTCATCTCTCTGCCAACCACTTTCCAGTGATGAAATCGAATTGGTAAAGCTTACAAGTGTCAGTTCTGTCTTACCCCAAATAGAAGGTAAACTAAGAAATACTAAAAAGAAAGAATTAGAATGGGAGTTAGAGTTACCTGTGCTACTTTCTTACATAGTTGGAGGTTCTTCTGCCTCTGTGCTCAGCACTGCTCAGGCCACACCTTGAGTGCTGTGTCCAGTTCTGGGCTCCTGAGTTCAAGAGAGATGTTGAGGTGCTGGAAGGTGTCCACAGGAGGGCGACAGAGCTGCCGAGGGGCCTGGAGCACAGCCCTGTGAGGAGAGGCTGAGGGAGCTGGGGGTGTGCAGCCTGCAGCAGAGGAGGCTCAGGGCAGAGCTCATTGCTGTCTGCAGCTCCCTGCAGGGAGGCTGTAGCCAGCTGGGGTTGGGCTCTGCTGCCAGGCAGCCAGGGACAGAAGAAGGGGACACAGCCTCAAGCTGTGCCAGGGCAGGTCTAGGCTGGATGTTAGGAAGAAGTTCTTGCCAGAGTGATTGGCACTGGAATGGGCTGCCCAGGGAGGTGATGGAGTTGCTGTCCCTGGAGGTGTTCAAGAACAGATTGGATGAGGCACTTAGTGCCATGGTCTGGTTGATTGGCCAGGGCTGGGTGCTAGGTTGGGCTGGCTGAGCTTGGAGCTCTATTCCAACCTGCTTGATTCTATGATTATAAAAGAAGGAAGGGATTGAAGCTTAAAGAGGGCAGATTAAGACTGACACGAGGAAGAAATTCTTTCCAGTGAGGGTAGAGAGACACTGGCACAGGTTGCCCAGGGAGGCTGTGGATGCCTCCTCCCTGGAAGGTGTTCAAGGCCAGGCTGGATGAGGCCTTGAGCATCCTGGGCTGGTGGGAGATGTCCCTGCTCATGGTGGGGGGGTTGGAACTGGGTGAGTTTTAATGTCCCTTCCAACCCAACCCGCTCTGTGATTCTGTGAACATAAAAGCAAGCATATATCTGCCTCATCTTCACTACAGAGCTCCTCAGGATGGAGTGCTGTGGGAGCAGCCATGGAGATGGGATTGATCCAGTGTCAGACCAATTGGCTGCTTCTCGGGGGTGATTTCAGCTCTCCATCCACAAGCTTCTTCTACGAGTCTTTAATCCAGGGTCCAGGTCGGTGGAGCCGCTGCAACATTTGGCTGCCATCTAGTGCTGAGGACAAAAAATAGCCAGAAGATGGCTTTTGGTGGGGGGGGGAAACCCTTGTTTGAACAGCGTTCTTCTGAAAAGAGAGCAACAGAGTTTGTGCCTTGCATCCCAATGGGAATTACCTGGGTGTGAAGCACAGAAATGAGGCACGTTTGGGAAGAAGATGGGAAGGCTCAAGGCATTGCATTGTAAATTTGGAATCATTGTGGTGATAGAAGAAAAATCAAGGAGTGTTTCTAAAGGGCCTCAGAGACCAGAGGCACATTTTGAGGGTGTCTGTGGCAAAGCATAAACCAGCAAACTTTGTAGAAACGATTGTTTGTAGCAGCCAGTTGATGCTATGCAAACCTAAACAGCTACTGTTTAGTAACAAGCCCTATGAGGAGAGGCTGAGGGAGCTGGGATTGTTTAGCCTGGAGAAGAGGAGGCTCAGGGCAGACCTTATTGCTGTCTACAACTACCTGAGGGGTGGTTGTAGCCAGGAGGAGGTTGCTCTCTTCTCCCAGGCAGCCAGCACCAGAACAAGAGGACACAGCCTCAAGCTGCACCAGGGGAAATTTAGGCTTGAGGTGAGGAGAAAGTTCTGCACTGAGAGAGTCATTGGACACTGGAATGGGCTGCCCAGGGAGGTGGTGGAGTCGCCATCCCTGGAGCTGTTCAAGGCAGGACTGGACGTGGCACTTGGTGCCATGGTCTAGCCTTGAGCTCTGTGGTAACAGCTTGGACTTGGTGATCTGTGAGGTCTCTTCCAACCCTGATGATACTGTGAGACTGTGAGACTGCAGAAGGCTCTGCGGCTGCTAAGTTGGAGATGTAGTCTTGTGAAGGTCCAGGTCTGCAGTGACTAAAGAAAGCAGGAAGGAGACAAAGGAGAAGCAGAGATATCCTGACATCAGCAATAAAGAGGGGGCTGCTGACCAAAGATGAAAAGACCCTGTGAGGAAGGTTGTGCTGGGGTGGAGAATGGGAAAACACCTGTGGTAGTAAACACCAAGAAATGATTGTAATGACCCTACATGAATATGTACTCATACCTATAATACAATATACATATTATAGGTATAGTTAATACATACACACTATTATATATATCATATCTGTAATATATATAGCATATAGAAATGTATAAAATGATATATATTATATATACATATAGTGTATATATAATGTACATACATATATAATATATACTATGTCTATTATAGGTATGTTATATATAATAGTATACATATATGTATAATATAGATAATAGATACTTTTATACATGTATATATAATAATAAAAGAAGTAAAGTCTATACCTATATCTACAACTACCTGAAGGGAGGCTGTAGCCAGGTGGGGTTGGGCTCTTCTGCCAGGCAACCAGCAACAGAACAAGGGGACACAGCCTCAAGTTGTGCCAGGGGAGGTTCAGGCTGGATGTTAGGAGGAAGCTGTTGGCAGAGAGAGTGATTGGCATTGGAATGGGCTGCCCAGGGAGGTGGTGGAGTCACTGTGCCTGGAGGTGTTGAAGCCAAGCCTGGCTG
>WAAF01012073.1:94775-112025 GCA_013400475.1 Tricholaema leucomelas
AAGTTGGAGATGGGGAGATTCAGGCTGGATATGAGGAGGAAGTTGTTGAGCATGAGAGTGGTGAGAGCCTGGAACGGGTTGCCCAGGGAGGTGGTTGAGGCCCCACGCCTGGAGGTCTTAGGCTCACAGGATGTTAGAGGTTGGAAGGGACCCAAAGAGATCATCGAGTCCAACCCCCGTGCCGCAGCAGGACAATCCTATCTAACACAGATCACAGAGGAACACATCCAGACAGGCCTTGAAAGCCTCCAAAGAAGGAGACTCCACAACCTCCCTGCCAGGCTGGCTGAGGCTGTGGGCAGCCTGCTCTAGGGTAGGGTGTCCCTGGGCATGGCAGGGGGGTTGGAACTGGATGATCCTTGTGGTCCTTTCCAGCCCTGACTGATTCTATGATTCTATATGTATGCTCTTGTAACATGAATTGTGGCTTGTGCCAGCATGGGGTGTGCAGGACTGATGGAGCCATCCCACCTGCACCCAGCGCTGTAATCAAATACACCTACTGCAGAACTCGCTATGCAGAACTTGGGGTTCGTTTCGCAGGTCAGTGGATGAAAAAGTCCCTTCAGATTATCGAGTCCAAGCATTCCCTCACTCTCCAAGGCTGGCACTTAACCATGTCCCTCAGCACCACACCCCTGCGGCTTTGAAACCCCTCCAGGGATGGAGAATCAACCACCTCCCTGGGCAGTCTCGCAGAACCCTTTCAGTAAGGAGGTCTCTTCTCATACCCAACCTAAATGCAACCTTCCCTCACAACAAGCGGCTGACAAGTCCTGTGCTATTTTCACGGCCCAGGCAGTCAGCCCCCGGCTCCGGAGGCAGCGCTAGTTTATTGCCGACGACCCAGCGCCGGCTGGCGGATGCGAGGCGCCGCAGAGCGAGGGGCGGCAGATCCCCACCACCGTCTCCCCGGGGCCTGGGCGGCGCAGGGGCGCTGCGGGGTCGGTCCCTTCTCTCCCTGCCTCGCTTCCTCTCTATGGGCGGCGGCGCACTGGCTCCGCCGCTCCGCCCCACGCCTCTCTCGATGGTAGGCGGCGGCCTCCGCCTCCTGACGCCAGCCCGGCGGTTGGCCGCGGCGGGACGGTGCGGCCCTGCTGACACGTCCCGGCACCGCCCGCCGACGGGCTCCCGCCGCCATTTTGTGCGAGCCGCGGCCGGGGGTTGAGAGAGTTTGGGGAGCTGCGGGCTCTTCCCGGCGCCGCCATGCCTTCCTCGCCGCTTCGTGTGGCCGTGGTGTGCTCCAGCAACCAGAACCGTAGCATGGAGGCGCACAACATCCTCAGGTAAACAGGGCCTCACCGACTACCCTTCCCTTTCTCCCTTCCGCCGGCGGCGCGGCCTGGCCGGGCTCGCTGTAGCCGGACTCCATCTGCGCGTTCTAGGCCTGACGGCTGCGAACTGACCCTCCAGACCCCGTCGGGGCTGCTGTAGCGCGGCTTGGCCGGCCCTGAAGATGGGCCTCTGGGGCAGCGGAGCACCGGTGGCGGTCCGAGGCCGTGGTCGCGGCCTGCGCCTAACCCTGCCAGGCCTGCGGGCTTGCGGACCTCCTCCTGCTTGCATCCCATCTCTTCCGGACCTTGCTTCTGGCTGGGTTCGCCGGAGTGGCCGATGCGGTGGGATCTCCTGCACCGTGGTCCGTGGACCTCCGGATCCAGTGCTGCCAAACAGGAGCTGGCGAGTTCGACAGGCTCAGAACAGCTCCCGCGTCTCGGCATCTGAAAACTGAAATGCTCCTTCCTTCTTCCCCCTCCTACTCTCCTCTCCGTTTTGTTTTTACTATTTTATTTTTCCCCCCTTTATTTTTTCCCTTTAATGCATCTGAAGACTGAAACGGCTTAGTGGAGTGAAAGGAAGCCTTCTCCTGTAGCAGGAGACCTGAGCAAAGTTGTTCGCTTCAGGATGTTAAATGTTTTCGAGATTATGAGGCTTCATCTATTTAGCATTGCAGCTATTTTGAGCATGGCTGAATTCAGGCGGGGAGGTGGATAACTAGGGACAGACTGACAGGAGAGACCTGATCTGCCTCGAATCGTGTTCCTACATCTTCCTGTGCACTGCAGGGAAATGCTGAAGGCCTGTGTTTTTTTGTTTGCTTCTGTTAAGAGTCATGCAAACTAACAATCATATTAAGATACACGTAGCGTTAGCACAGGAAGCCAAACAGCTGTGTGTAAGCAGTGTGTTACACTTAAAAGAACAGCCTTGAAAGAGATAAATAGTAAAAGCATTTGTTCTGGCTGCCGTCTTACTGTGAGCAGGATTTGATGCTGTTTAGTGCTTAAACTTGGCATCGGATGTTAACCTGTGGCAGCTCTGTGCAAACATGATGTCACCGATAGCTGCTGGGGGAGGACGGATGCCCTTCTGTTTTCCTGCTGGAATCGAGTTTTAATTGAAACCTGAGCACTAAGGGCAAATTAAATTGGCTTCTAATCTCTAGCCTTGTATTTATTTCTTCCCCTCTGTTTTTGCAGAAGAAATAAACCACTCCTAGCATGACTGATGCTCTCCTGGCAAATATGGCAGGAAAATAAATTTTTTTGGAGTATTCTCAAGATCTGTAGTTAAAAATAATTAGACAAAAAAAGAGACAGACTGGAGATGAATTGTTCATGCTGCTGTAAAGGAGAAGCTAACCCATGCAATGAGAATGGTCATTTGCCAGTGAACTTAAGGACAATGTCTTCATTAGCTCAAAGCCAGTCTGGTTTTACCTGTCCAGGGTAATGTCTTGCACTACAGTTTGAAAGAGCACATAATGGAAAAAAAGGAAGAAGAGTCAGCAAGAGCTGTATCAGACAAGTTTACTTTGCTTTCTAAATATCATGCCTAGTGCCTACCAAAAGCTGAAATGAAATGTGTGATGGTTCATAGATTCATGGGATTATCTAGGCTGGAAGGGACCTTAAAGCTCATCCAGCTCCCCTGCCATGGACAGGGCCACCTCCCACTAGTCCCAGATTGCTCACGGGCTTCATCCAGCCTGGCCTTTAACACTTTCAGGGAGGGGGCATCCACGGCCTCCCTGAGCAACTTGTTCCAGTGTCTCACCACCCTCACTCTCGAAGATTTCTTCCTAATATCCAGTCTGAATCTGAATCCTCCTTGAGCAAAAGCAGTCTTGCAGAAATGCCTCAGTTTTGACTTCTGTAATTATAAAACACCAAATTGAGACCCCTGTGTATAACACCTAGGTGAAGTGTCTGCTTTACCTGGGAGGCTCTTGTTGGAAGCACCTACACTCCATCGCTTCTTGCTTTGATGTTTCTTCTTAGCAGTTCATCCCTGTAAATGCCTGAAATTTAGGAAGTGATTAACACAGAATCACAGGGGCTGGAAAGGACCTCTAATGATCATCTCGTCCAACCCCTCTGCCAGAGCAGGATCACCTCTACCAGATCACACAGGATTTAAACAACCTTGATTTAGCATCTTAATATACTTAGATTTCACAACACCCTGAACTCAGAAAAGCAAAATTACAATGCACTTTTTCCACACACTTCAGCAGTTTGAGGAGGGCTTGGTGGTGTGTGTTAGGCTTTGTTTTTCTTTCTTGAAGCTTAGCATAACATAATTAGTTACTTTATTTGGGGAAACTCGAACATTTTATCCTTTTAAATTGCAGCAGTTCATTCCAAAAGGATTTACAGTGAGCCTCATCTGCCAACCTCGATTTCAGATTCATCCTTACTGTACCTTGGCATCTCCATGCCTCTGAAAAACAAACACATGTTGATGTTATTTGTATCTAAATAATCCATCTACCAGATTCTGCTGTGTCTTGGTTCAGTACAGTTCCAGTTTTGTAGGGTGCTTGAATATTTTTCTCATTAACCAGGTTTTAAACTTGTCCTGATTTTCCAACAAAAGTCAGACTGAAAGTCTTTGGAAGTTTCTTGATAGACTAGTTCCCATCACCACAGGGGGATGGTGAGACCTTAAAGCAGAGAGGAGCGAGGAGCAATAAAGACTGTGCAGGGAGACCAACTTTACTTAAGGGCTGTCAGACTGGATTCCATCTCTGACCAATCTCTTAGGTCAAATCTTACTCAGCCTACATTTCTTTTACAAATACAATTTGTATTTAGGTCTTCTGGGGTATCTTTTGCCATAGAGTGAGCAGAGTTGTGCCATGAGTGTCCTTAGATGTGGAGGAGGAAGGGTAACACTGCTAAACTTCATCATACAGTAACTTCAACATTTCAGTTTGTCTGTATTTATTAGGTAGTACCCTGGATGGCCCTTAAAAGGAAATTAGTCTTTCAGTATGCTCTGGTAACTTTGTATTTTCAGGCTTCTCTAGTGTGGATCTCCTGTCTGTGCTACTACTGATAATGAAAACTTGTAGGGTGCTGATACTGCCTTAAGCTGCAAATCTATTCCTTTGCTTTAGGAGACTTGTAAGAAGGAGTGTGAGTATAAGATACGTTAGTGGCAGTAAACAAATTGAAACATTGCAACTCCAGTAGCTGAAATTTAAATTTCACATTGATGTCATAGTTTATTGCTCAACATGGACGTTGAGCTCAGGAGAAGTGATGCTGCACCTTTGCAGTTGATGTGAGTTGTTAGTATCTGTCAGCAGCTAAATGCAGTGAGGAATTGAAATTTATTACTAATTGATTTGTAGGTTCAGAGAATGATTTGGGCTGGAAGGAACCTTGAATCATAGAATCAGTCATGGTTGGAAGGGACCACAAGGAGCAGCCAGTTCCAACTCCCCTGCCATGGACAGGGACACCCTGCCCTAGATCAGGCTGCACACAGCCTCATCCAGCCTGGCCTGAAACACCTCCAGGGATGGAGCCTCAACCACTTCCCTGGGCAACCAATTCCAGGGTCTCACCACTCTCATGCTGAAGAATTTCCTCCTCACCTCCAGCCTGACTCTCCCCACCTCCAGCTTTGCTTCATTCCCCCCAGTCCTGTCACTCCCTGGCAGCCTACAAAGTCTCTCCCCAGCTTTTTTGTAGGCCCCCTTCAGATCCTGGAAGGCCACAAGAAGGTCACTGGGGAGCCTCCTCTTCTCCAGCCTGCACAGCCCCAACTCTTTCAGTCTGTGCTCACAGCAGAGCTGCTGCAGCGCTCTGAGCATCCTCCTGGCCCTTCCCTGGACATGCTCCAGCATGTCCACATCCTTCTTGTAATGGAGGCTCCAGAACTGGATGCAGTCCTCCAGGTGGGGTCTCACCAGAGCAGAGTAGAGGAGGAGAATCACCTTCCTTGCTCTGCTGGCCACACTTCTCCTGCTGCAGCCCAGGCTCTGCTTGGCTTTCTGGACTGCAAGTGCATACTGCTGGCTCATGCTGAGCTTCTCATCCACCATCATCCAGTTCCAACTCCCTTGCCATGGGTAGGGACACCTACCACTAGCTCAGGTTGCTCAAGGCCTCATCCAGTCTGGCCTTGAACACTTCCAGGGAGGAGGCATCCACAGCCTCCCTGGGCAACCTGTGCCAGTGTCTCCCCACTCTCACTGTAAATTAATGTATTACTAAGTAGGAATACTTAACGTAGGAAGTCTTAAATCATATTAATAAACCCTCAAGAAGAAGGAAGTGTTTTAATGTTATTTTTTATAGTAAAGCATTTCCATTTCACAGCTTATTGGTGATAGTGCCAACTACAAGGAGGGCACTGTTGCTGGTTGTTTTCCTGCTACATGTTGTGGGAGGGGATGCAGTAAAATTAGTGATTTATCCCCTGAAAATCTCTACCAGCTGAAATGGCATTGCAAGATTTGTTGTGTTTGCTTTACTGTTCACTACTGCTTTTATCCTGGCTGTTGTGAGAAGAAAAGCTGTACTGTTATGACCTCTCATTGAGCTGAAAAACACCCTAACATAATAGGCACATGTGAGAGTCCTCAAACAGGAATGAAATAAAAGCAAGATCTGGATCAAAGTTCACACCTTAGTCTGCATGGATTAATATTTTTTTCCTTTCAGTGCCTGGATCTGGGTGGCACCAACTCTGTCACGTGTTAGGGCTGTGTTGGTGTAGTCCCATCTTGATCTCTGCTTTCAGCAGCAGTTGTGTCCCAGATGAGGAAGTGTTTGCAGTGAGCTCTGAGAGTCATTGGAGGGAAGTGCAGTGACTCTTCCCAGGTTCTTCAGCTAAGTCTATAAACTCATGGACACATGAGTAGTGTCTGGCCTCACTGTAATGACTTATGACTTAGACTGAGGTGAGCATACTTGCTGAAAATGACACCTCTCTGATGCTTTTGTTTGTACTTAGTATAATTGATAGTTTACATACACTGATTTTACCAGCACTGATGGAGACAGCTTCCTGTTAAATATTTGAGCTTCACATTTCCAGCAGTCAGTGCTAGGATACTCTATTGGTGTGTCTAACCCTCTACTCTTTATGGACAAGTGGAAGCTCACCGTTTTCCATCTTCTGAGTCGTTTTCCTAGGCCAAGAACCAGCACTAGGTACACAATGCTTTGTAGAAATGCTACACCACACACTTGATGACTCAATGAACATCTGTCCAGCTGCTTACTAAAAGCAGGCTGCATTGAGCAGTGGCCCTGTGCAGCCCTTCTGCCCTTTCTCCCAGCCTCCAACTGTTGCAAAAAAATGTGTTGAAACCTTTTCAGAAGATTTCCTAATTGTACATGTGCATAAAGTAGTGTCAGAGCTGTTAGCTGACAACAGCTGGTGGCAGAGCAGGAATTTCGTGTCAGGAGTTCTATTTAGGCTACTTAAGGAAGTGATTTGCAATGAGTCATGTGCATTAGAGGCACAAAGTTTTGATGTGTGGAGCTTCAGCTGTTGTCCAGCACTCTGGACAATAATAAGAGTATTTTATCTTGTTTTTTTCTCCATCATTAGTATTATTATTTAACCGTTGTTGTTATGTGTTTAGCCATTACACCACCAGCAAACAAATCTCCTTTTGGACCTGTTACTCAACCATTCTATTACAGTGTTTCTTAATATTGAAGGATTTGTTGAGGTTCAAGGGGGTGTATTTAGATTGATCAGAACATTTTGGCATTATCCTTAAAGACAAGCAAGTTCCTGCCTCTTTTTAAAGTTATAATTATCAAACAAGTGGTTGTTCATAAGAATGGAATGAAGATCTCCCTGGCTCACCCAAGAGTTTTTTTTAGGTACCTGCCAGCAGAATATCTGCCCCAGTTCTGTAAAAGTAATTACACTGCATGTTTGTCAGTCCACTTGAGGAAAGAGCCAGGCACACAAATATTTGTACTGGGCTAATTAAATCACACTGGAGTTAGTTTTGGCCAACAAAGTGAGGGAAATAATCTGGTTACTCCAGCAGGTTTAGCAGAAAGAGCTGTTGATGAGTTGGTATTGTTACCTGCTTTACTTACAAAAGCATCTGTCTATGCTGCATTGCCCAGGAGTGATCACAGAACTTGTTTGTTGCAAATCCTACATGCCTGGAAGCAAAGGAGCATCCAAAGCACTTTGTACCCTACCTCCTTTAAGACGATGAAGTGTAGGTGGTCCCTTAGGAATGTGCTCTTTGGATAAGTTTGGTGATTTAGTTGGTAAGCATTGTCCAATTCAAAGAGTGGTTTGCAAGGCACCTTGAAGATCATCCAGTTCCAGCCCCCTGCTGTGGGCAGGGACACCTCCCACTAACCCAGGTTGCTCAAGGGCTCATCCAACCTGGCCTCATCCAGGGAAGAGGCATCCACAACCTCCCTGGGCAACCTGTTCCACCCTCACTATGAATAATTTCTTCCTAATATCTGATCTAACTTTCTCCTCTTCCAGCTTCAATCCTTTCCCTCTCACCCTCTCACCGCAAGCCCTTGTCAAATGTCCCTCCCCTGTTACCCCTTCAGGTAGCGGAAGGCTAAGGTCTCACTGCAGTCTTCTCCAGGCTGAACAGCCCCAACTCTGATTCGAAGAAGAGTTTCTAGTATTCTAATCTGGTGTTTGAAGTCTAATTGCCTTTCCTCTCCCCCTCCCCTCTCTGTCTTTCAGCAAACGAGGATTCAGCGTCCGATCCTTCGGGACAGGGACTCACGTGAAACTGCCAGGACCAGCCCCCGACAAGCCGAATGTTTATGATTTCAAAACAACATATGATCAGATGTACAATGATCTGCTTAGGAAAGACAAAGAACTGTATCCCTGTGGCATGGCCTTCTTAAAAAATCCTATATGGTTCATCCTTCAGAGGTGTAATTCATTATTTGGCATCATGCATTAGGAACATAGAGTTGCTCCACTGGCAAACTTCAAAGGTTTTCAGTTTATAGGAGGTTTTTCCTTTTTTATTTTTGCCTTTTTGCCTTTTTTTTTTCTTTTTTTAAATATTTACAATGGGCCTCTAATGCTCCCTTGTAAATTGCTCTAGAGTTACAATGCACACATTCAAAACGCTGCTTTGTAGTCTGTTAAAGTGGTTAGCTCTTGAGTGAAAGCACATTAATGCTCTGGCAGATTGCCCATTGCCTCCCCTGCACTGTGGATCGTTTTCTCAGTGCAAAGACTGTGCTGATAATGGCTGCAGGAAGAGCGACCACCTCGACATTAATGTTGTATTTAGCTCAGACACTGACAGGTAAGGCTTACAGTATACTTTCTCTGGGAGAGAGGCTACCTTTCATTAAAGAGCTCACCCTTCTCACTGACAGTTTCTTGAGACATGATTTGATCTGTGCACTGAAAAAAAAAAACAACCAACCCTCAACTTAGAGTATATGATAAAAACTGGACATAGGAGAGCCCAAAACCAACTTTAATCCTGGGCAGGGTTATGCACACTACTTAAAATCATGGCTAATGGCAAACTCCAGCATTTTGAAACATCTGGATTTAAAGTTGGGTTTTCCTGCTCTGGCAGGGTGGGGGTGGACTGGATGATCTCTTTGGGTCCCTTCCAACCCCTAACATCTTGTCATCTCTTTTTAAGGAAACCTGCAAAATTGGGGTACTCATTCTAGGTAGTTTCTCAACAAGGGATCTAATGGTATTTTTAAGTAGGAAAGAAGAAAACTTACCCCTAATTAAGGAATTGAGTATATACTACATTTCTACTTCAAAGATAGAGAACCTTGTAGAGTGAATTGTCCCAGAGATTAATCATAGCAGTTTAATAGAGCAATCTTTGCACTTCTTAGTGGTATAAGGTTGTGGGTTTTTTTTTCCTAGAAGTCTCAGGTATGGCATTCTAAAGACCCAACAGGATTGATAATGTGGCTTAAAGGTCTTAACTGCATCCAGACAGCCCTCTTTGCTTACATCTTTTTGAAGAAGCTGGACTAAACAGCTTGTCAGAGATTAGAAAACCAGGAACACGATAGAATCTGCTTCAAGCTGTTACCCAAGGAGTCAGCAAACTCACTAACTTGAAATCTAGCTCTGCAGTTTTGTGGTGGCACAGGTTATGCTGTGGCTTACTCTTAAATTCTCTATGCTGTTTGCTGACCAGAAATAGTAAATCTGAGTTCCCTGAGGCCCCGAGGGTGGCAGCTGGGCGTGGAAAGACTAAGGGCTGGGCTGTTGGATTAAAGCTGTACAGCACAGTGAGAACTGATTAAACATTGGAATGCCTTCCTGGGTGGTGTTCCACACAAATAGCATCCCTTGCAGGGGTGTTGGTTCCCCAGTATCTAATTAATAGATCCATTAAAAGAAAAACAAAATGTAGGCTGTAGTCTTAATGAATCACCTGTGTGATTTGCTGAGGGTTGGGGGTGGTTTGTTTTGGGTTTTTGTTTTTTATCCCTCTTGCCAAGGATAGACCTTGCAAACCCATCTTAATGAGGTGTGCCATGTCTTGATTAAAAAAGAACTGCTTCAAAAGAAAACTCTTTGAATTGAGAAATCATTTTAACCAGCACTAACGACTTGGTGATTTCCTTGTTGCACTCTTCATTGCTGCTGTACTAAATATGGCAATGCTTAGAGATCAAACCAACAGAAAGCCTACCTGGTACCCCACACCCACCCCACCCCAGCCAGCATTTTCTTTTTCTTTTTGGATTGACCTCCATGCTGGAGGTTGTTATATTTGCAGCCTTGCATTTAAACCCTTTTTCAAGATCAAAGAGAGCAAGTTTAAGCAATAGCTCATACAAAGGAAATAGGGCAAGACCAATTAGCTCTGCATCTTTGCTCTTTTGATTCTCAGATAATGTGAGGCTAAGGTTTTCAGAGTGAAGAGTGTCAGTGCAGAAATCAGCTCCACTTCCAGAAATGGGTTTTGAGGGTTACTTTGCCAGTAACCAAACCCACACCTCCTCGTGAGAGTTGTGGTGTGGTCTGTTGTGATCCAGGGTCGTATGGGCTCTCCTGTGGGGGTTACTTCATAGAGTTTATAGACTCATAGAGAGGCTTTGGTTGGAAGGGACTTCAGAGGGTGATGGGCATGCAAACATGAGCTGCTGAAGGGTGGGAGGGCCTGCTCTTCTCTTGGGATTTGGGTGGGACTGGTGTGGGGAAACAAAAGGAGGGGCGGGGTGGTTCTTCCCGTGGTTTAGCTGCTTGTTCTGTTCTCCAGCCTTGCCTTCCTCAGCTAAGCAGAGGTCTGTCATCTGTAACCTTTCCATGTGCTTTGAAATAGTCTTGTCTTGGTGACAACTGTCTGCTTGTTCCCAAATTCCAGTGATGGGACACATGAAGTTGGAGTGCTCAGCATTCAGTCCTACCTTGCTTAGGAGTGATGTCCTTCCTCCAGCTCTGCATGCCAACAAGGTCCATTATGATCACCGGATACGCAGTGAAATCACGGCTGGAAGGGCCTTGAGGCATTCACTGGCCAGCCAAGTAAACAACCCCTGTTTCAGAAAGCAAGTCTCAAACAGAAATGAGCTTTTGCAGAAGCTCAGACACTAGGCAGTGGGGTTAAAAATAAGTTGAGAGTGAAAAGATCTGTTGAAATCTGTATTCACTTGTGGAAAGGGGGAGAGCTATCAAAAGCCCACTCTGCAGAGACTAAAAGCAGCTTCATTGCAGCTAATTAGTGAAATACAGAGCAGAAGCTCACATACCTGGAAGGCAAAGTGTTGAATTCCAGAGCAGAGGAATAAGGGATTAATGGAGCCAAGCACAGAGCTGCAGTTGAGTAGGTGGTTACAGGGTATGTGAAATGGAAGCACTTCAAAGTGTATTAAGATGTGGCAGTTAAACCTTTCAGTTAAAGTATCCACATCTGCTGCTGCTGCCTTTTTAGAACACAGTGCTTAGGTTCCCTGAGTCACAGAATCCCAGCATGGTGGGGGTTGGAAGGGACCTCTGGGTGATCACCCAGTCCAACCTCCCTGCTAAAATAGGGTCACCTGCAGCAGGTTGCCCAGGATCACAATGTCCAGGTGGCTTTGGAAGCTCTCCTGAGAAGGAGACTCAGCAGCCTCTCTGGGCAGCCTGCTCCGGCAGCCTGCTCCAGCAGCCTGCTCCAGCACCCTCACAGCAACAAATTCTCTCCTGTTAAGATGGAACCTCCTGGGTTCCAGTTTGTACCCATTGCCCCTTGTCCTGATGCTGGGCACCACTGAGAAGAGTCTGGCCTCATGCTCTTGTCCTTGCCTTTTAGATAACCATTGCTCAGATCCCCTCTGGGACTGCTCTTCTCCAGGCTCTACAGCCCCAGGGCTCTCAGCCTTTCCTCCTCACAAGAGATGCTCCAGGCCCTCTCAGCATCTTCATAACCT
Organism: Tricholaema leucomelas; assembly: GCA_013400475.1. Lineage (NCBI taxonomy): Eukaryota > Metazoa > Chordata > Aves > Piciformes > Lybiidae > Tricholaema lacrymosa > Tricholaema leucomelas. The sequence goes on from WAAF01012073.1 coordinate 106,427, forward strand.
CTACTGGACTCTCTTCAGTAGTGATAATCTTAGTGATTGCAATCCAGGTGTTTTCCTCTGAACTTCCATCTTTAAGCTGGCTGAGCTGTTGCTGGCATGTGATGGCTGTGGGGGGTTGTTAATAGTATCTTTCACACTCCGAACAAGTGGACCCAGTTTCTTCTGCCAGTCAGACCGCTTTGCCAGTCAGTATTTGTAGCATTATGGTCCCACCATAGCTCATGTTTATCCCCCAGTTTTCCCTCTGCTTAAAATGTACTCTGGTGACTGGTAAGATGCTGGTAGGATCTCAGTACAGGAAAATGTGGTGGCTTTAGGGGGCGTGTAGGCTTGAGGGAAGGCTTATGTAGAGCAGTTGCAGAATGGAAGCGATAAAAAGATCTGGAGTGGGTTCTGGCATGCACAAGGTCTTCACAGGGTCTACCTGGACAAAACTGCAATCTCTAGTTCAATGCAGAGGATGAGGAGGGCCAGCAGAAGGCTATTGTTGAACTGTGGGGGAGAAGATTCTGTGCCCAAAACTTTGTAATCCCTCTCTAGGCACCATACCCTGTGCCCATGAAGAGGAATGAATATAGAGAGGATTGGGCCAAGATGAGAAGAGGGTGGATCCAAAAGGAGTGAGGCTAGAGAGAGGAATCACTTTTCTGTGTTTGTAGGGTGGTGATGATGAAGGAGGGTCCTGCAGTGCTGAAGTCTTGCTCAGACATGGCTGCAGTTAGGTTTTTCTTGTAGAAACCTTTACATGTACAGTCTTGGAGTCAAGTTTAGCTTTGTGGGGCAGTACAGCTGGAGTATTAGGTCACCTCTTCCAGAGGGTTTCCTCTGCACTGCCTTAACACTAGTACTGGAAGAATGAAATCAGCTTCTTGTGCAGTGGAAAGTTATTTGGCATCAGCCACAGAATTGATCCTTTGGAGTCTTAGAGTGCTGAAGTTAAGGTCATGTAAGGCAAAGCTTCCAACACTTGGGTGTGGAAGAAGTAGAATTTTGATGCTGCCTTTTTGTTTTAATGACTTTGATGCTGTGAAAGGTACAAATCCCAGAAACTGAGTGAACTCTGTGCCAAATGTTTCTGATGATCAACATCTGAGATTGTTTATGTGTCACCTGCTGCCACGAAGTGGTTTGGAAGCTCACTTCTGTGTAGCTTGCCCACGCAGTATGGCAGGAAACCTCTTGCAGCTGCTTCCAGAGGAGCGATTTGAAAGCTTCTAACAGAGGAAAAGTGAAAAGATTGTTTGGAAAATCTTGGATGCCTTTGGAAACCTGATCAGTAACCCACATCTTGATAGGAGGAAGATCAGAAAAATGAGCAAGGTAAGAGAAATCTGAGTCAGATGGCCACACTCCTTGTACTCTGAGTGCACAAGAGTGTGTGCAGGCATGTGCTTCACGCCTCGGCAGAGTGCTTTGGCTCAGGGTTTTATGGAGGGTAGCCTCTGTCTCCTGTGTATTTCAGATGTCATTGTTCTGCCACTCGGGATCCAGGGGGCAGAGTTACTTCACTAAATACAGCAGGGTTTCTCTAGTGGGCCACCAAAGTATTTAGCAGCACAGATTTGAAGGCTGGCATGGGAATGGCAGGAGAGGTGTGTGCCTAGTTTCTTATTTTCCTTTCATATACAAGGGCTTGGGGTGGGATGAGAGGCTATGGATTGAAGCTTGAGGAGGGGAGGTTTAGGCTGGAGATTAGGAAGAAATTCTTTCCAGTGAGGGTGGGGAGACAGTGGGACAGTTTGCCCAGGGTGACTCTGCATGTCTCCTGCCTGAGGTATTCAAGGCCAGGTTGGATGAGGCTTTGAGTAACTTGGGCTAGTGGGAGGGGGATTGGAACTAAATGATCTTTAAGGTCCTTTCCAAGGCAAACCATTCTCTGAATCTTTGAATCTCAGTAGAAAGAAGCTGACACAAGTGTGTTTATCTAACCCCTCTCAGTATAGAGTTGCTGCCATGGAATTCTTGTTGGAGGGTCTCATTCGTGGATGCTGCTAATGTACAGGCAAGGAGTGTCTGAAGGGCTTCATATCCCAGCTAGGGCTCAGTTAGCCCTCAAAAATTAATGTATCTGAGAGCTCTTCTCCAGTGCTGAAATCCTAAGAGAAAGCAAAAGAGCAGTTTAACAGTAGTAAGCATTTAGATCCTTATCATTTCCAAATGTGATGCTGCTACTTTGTGGGGTACTTACTTTTGACTGATCTGCTATAAAGTAGTGTTAAAATCAGTTAATTAATTACTGAAGGCTTTTCAAGCTGTTTGAAGGAAATTTAGACTGTCTTGCTGCCATATACTTCTAATTAGCATAACATAGGTATCAGTAAATAAACCCAAAGTGATTTAAGTGCCACTTAGAGAAGACAGTAAAGTGGGGTGAAGATGGAGGGTGGGTGGAAATGGTTCCAGCTGTGTTGCTGCCCAGTGACAGCATGGATAAGACTTCAGGATCTTTAGGATTTAATGTAAGAATACAGAAACACAAACCAGCAGTGTGAGAAGTGTCTACCCGAGGCACACAGGCTGTGTGTATGTAAGCCTTGCAAAAAATGGGTTGTTTAGCCTCTGGCTTAACCACATCCCTCTGTTCTTCAGGGTCCTGTTTGTAGTGTTGCACTAAGGAGTGTTTGCTGCAGACCTCATCCAGAGTGTTTGTTGCTCTGCATGCTGCTGTTTGTAAAGTGGTCCTGCTGGCTTTGTGAATGCCTTCTCAGGTTCCCCCAAATGTGTGAAATGAAATGGCTTAATTGATTTAAGTAATAGGTGTGTTTTGCTTTCTCTGAGTTACCCTTGCCAGCTGTAGCTCTGTTGAGTTGAAAATTAGCTTTGGGTTTTACAGCACAAAGCAGTGACAGCGATGGAAGCCACTTTGCAAACAGCCACTGCAGGCCCTCTTGCTCCAAGCCACCAATGGAGTGAAGGATGTTTTTCTCACAGCCTTCTCTCCTCACACAGCCACCTTCCAAGTCCTTCCCCTTGCCCCATCCGATTTGTGCTGGAATTATCCAGAGAAGGGCCACGAGGATGAGCAGAGGGCTGGAGCTGCTCTGCTATGAGGAGAGAAGACTGAGGGAGTTGGGGCTGTGAAGTCTGGAGAGGAGAAGGCTCAGAGGTAACCTTATTGTGGCCTTTCAGTATCTGAAGGGGGCTACAAGAAAGCTGGGGAGGGACTTTTTAGGCTGTCATGGAGTGATAGGACTGGGGAAAATGGAACCAAGCTAGAAATGGGTAGATTCAGACTGGATGTTAGGAAGAAGTTCTTCAGCACGAGAGTTGTGAGAGTCTGGAAGGGGTTGCCCAGGGAAGTGGTGGAAGCCGCATCCCTGGAGGTGTTTAAGGCCAGGCTGGATGAGGCTGTGGACAGCCTGATCTAGTGTGAGGTTCCCTGTCCCATTGCAGGGGGGTTGGAACTGGATGATCCTTGTGGTCCCTTCCAACCCTGACTGATTCTATGGTTCTGAAATCTGGCACTTGCTTCTAAACCTGAGAGCAGCACCCCAGAGTAACCTGTGGTACTTGGGAACCCTCTTGCAATTCCTTCTTGCCTGCTCACTGCTCCCAATAATGATTTCTCTATTCCTTCATCACATGCCCAGCACTTTAGCAGGAGTTTGAGCTACCTTGCCAAGTCACCAAGAGATTGTAGATTCCAGCAGTCAGGCTCAGACTCCTCTAGAAGCACATCCTTTGGTGAGGTGCACAGTCAGCTGTTGGATGGCAGGGGCAAACGTGCCATGTCTGTCGAGTCATCCTGCCATGTTCTGCCTCTGCTGTCCTTGTCTTTCTGGTAGTCCCTTCAGCTTGTCTGTGCTAGCACTTCTCCAGCTCTTTCACACTGCACTTTGCCATTGCTCCCATTCTTTTCCCTTTGACAGCTTATATCTGTCTAGGCTCATCCTAGGAAGATCTTCAGAGTGGGAGTGGTAAAATCCAGTATCTGAAGGGAGCCTACAGGAAGGCTGGGGAGGGACTATTTACAAGGTCTGGTAATGTCAGGACGAGGGGGAATGGGTTTGAACTGGAAGGGGGGAGACTTAGACTGGATGTTAGGAGGAAGTTCTTTACAGTGAGGGTGGTGAGACACTGGAACAGATTGCCCAGGGAGGTTGTGGATGCTTCCTCCCTGGAGGCGTTTAAAGCCAGGCTGGATGAGGCCTTGGGCAACCTGCTCTAGTGGGAGATGTCCCTGCCTATGGCAGGGGTTGGAGCTGGATGATCCTTGAGGTCCCTTCCAACCTAAACCATTCTATGATTCTGTGATTCTATTAAATACTGGAACAGGTTGCCCAGGGATGTGGTTGAGGCCCCATCCATGGAGACATTCAAAGTCAGACTTGGTGTGGCCCTGGGCAGCCTGATCTAGCTGGAGGAGTTCTGGCTGACTGCAGAGGGGTTGGACAAGATGACCTTTGAGGGTCCCTTCCAACCTGATGCAATCTGAATCCTCAGCTATAGTTTCAGCTGTTCAGCACTGACAAGTCATTGTCTGCATTGAAGATAATGAAGCCTCTGTCTTGCAGTGCAGTATGATGTGCTGAAGTGTGTTAGGATAGAGAGGTACCAACCCATCATTTTCATGGCCTCCTCTGGACCTGCTCCATCAGGTCCATGTCCTTCCTATAATGAGGGCTCCAGACCTGCATGCAGGAGGTGGCAGGGTTGGCCACATGGGTATCAGCTATGTGGGTATCAGCCATGAGGCACTTAGTGCCATGGTCTGGTTGACTGGATAGGGCTGGGTGCTAGGTTGGACTGGATGATCTTAGAGGTCTCTTCCAACCTGGTTGATTCTATGAATGTCTATGTCTAGGTAGACATGAAATTGAGTTTCCTTACATGGTGCTTGGTATCCAAGTGGTGGTCTACAGGTTCTGAAGCACACATTCCTTTATAAGCATACACCTTAGCTGGCCTAAGGTGATGGCCCTTGCTCTCTGTCCACGCCTCTGAGCATCAAGCTCTGGGTTTGAACAGCTGTTAAAATCTCTGCTGAATTAAGAGAGAGTGGGAAACATTTGTCTGTGTCCAGCTCTGACTTCAGCCCATCCTGTTTTCCTAAACTGCTCCTTCAGAAGTTTGCACTCTTGTTGTATCTGAGGACTCATCCATCCTAGTTACTGGGGGGTAAAAAACCCAACAACTCACCATTAACCAGATTTATTCCCAGTGAAGGTAGCAGCTGGTTTAGATTCCTGCTGCTCTGGGGTCAGAGGGGAAGAGGATGGTGATGGTGAGCTGCCTGCTGTTGAGTGGGTGGTAAAAGGCACTTCTGGGGTCTGTGACAGCCTTAAATGTGGCTAGCAGAAGTTGTGAAAGCTGTGAGGGCCTCAACACACATATAGGAGAGAAGAGGAAGTTATCTTCATCAGGACATCATGGTGGGGCAGCCTCGGGTGGGGGTGTTCAGTGTGGGGAGCCTCGAGTGAGGGTGTTCAGCTGTGGGGCAGCCACGAGTGAGGGTGTTCAGTGTGGGGTAGCCTCGGGTGGGGGTGTTCAGTGTGGGGCAGCCTCGGGTGAGGGTGTTCAGCTGTGGGGCAGCCTCGGGTGAGGGTGTTCAGTGTGGGGCAGCCTCGGATGGCGGTGTTCAGTGTGGGGCAGCCTCAGG
>WAAF01012073.1:121773-168309 GCA_013400475.1 Tricholaema leucomelas
TTCCCTTCTCTTTCCCTTCCTTCCTCCCCTCCTCTCTTTCCCTCCCTTCCCTCCCTTCCCTCCCTTCCTTTTTTTCTTTGTTTAAAAACCTTTTCTGTGTCTGTTTGGTTTTGTTTTGGGTATTCTGTCACAGGTAGGCAGAGCTACTGGTTGGGGTTGTACATAGGAGAGGGTTAAAGGTATACACAAAGGCCACCTATTTAAATATGAGAAGTGTTTCTTTGGATCCTACTTTAATTATTTACAAGTAGGGTTTGAATTCTGAAGAGAATGTTTTGTTGAATATAAGTTTATAATGTGTTGGGGTTTTTTTTTGTTTGTTTCCAGCTTACAAATTTATTTCATTTCAGTTTCTGCTTTGTTTTTTATTTGGTTGGTTGGGTTTGGGTTTTTTTTATGTTCACGTGACAGAATGGCTGAACTCTGTGAGGATGTGAATGGAACAGTGGGAAAAAAAAACACCAATGAGTATCTGTATATTGTTAGCTATAAAGTTGGAAGCATCCAATAAAAATGAAAAGCCTCTAAAGCCTGCTTGTTTTCAAAGGATCAGAGCTGGAGCTAAGTAAGTTTGGTTTCTGTGTGGCCGGACACAAAGTGCCTGCAGCAGCACAACAATCATTAGGGTTGGAAAAGACCTCCTAAGGTCATAACCCAACCACCCTGACTGCCTGAAGCACCACCCCTACACCTCCAGGGATAGTGACTCCACCACCTCCCTGGGCAGCCTGCTCCAACCCCTCACCCCTCTCTCAGTAAAGAAGTTTTTCCTCCTCTCCAGTCTAAACCTCCTCTGGCACAACTTCCTCTCGTCCTATTGCTGGTTACTTGGGAGAGAAGATAACACAGCCTCACCCCAGCCTCTTTTCAGGTAGTTGTAGAGAGCAAGATCTCACTTCAGCCTTCTCCTCCAGACTGAACAACCCCAGGTCCCTCAGCTGCTCCTCATATGCTACTCTCCAGACCCCTCACCAGCCTCGTTGCTCTTCTCTGAACACCTTCCATCACCTCATTGTCTTTCCTGTGCTGTGGCACCCAGAACTGAACCCAGTGCCCAAGCTGTGCAAGGGCACAATCACCTGCCTTGGCAGGCTCCTTTTCCAGCTTCATCAGGAAGTTCTCTTCCACACACTCCAGGAATCTCTTAGATTGTTTCTTCTGTGCTGTGTTGTGTTTCCAGCAGGGGTCTGGTAAATTCAAGTCCCCCAAGAGAACAAAGGCTGTGGATTTGGAGACTTCTGCCAGTCACCTGTGGAATGCTGCCTCAGCCTCCTCATCCTGGCTGGGTGCTCTGTAACAGACTCCCAGCAGGGCATCTGCCTTGCTGGCCTTTCCCCTGCTCCTTACCCATAAGCACTCGACTTTACCAGCACAGCTGTCAAGTTCTACACAATCCAAATGCTCCCTAACATCCAGAGCCACTCCACCACCTCTCCTTCCTTCCCTGCCTATCCCAAAATGCCGTGGAGGACACGTGATGAGAACAGGCAGGGGATGGGGAGTTCCAGCAGCAGTTGTGATGAGCTTTGCAGAGTGAATGTTTTCTGGTTGGCTTGTCCTGTCCCATTTTCGTTTCTGGAGCTGAGGATTTCACTCAGCCTCCTCTGCTTCTGCTCATTTGTCTGCTTGATTCCATTGCTTGTTACCATGGGGATATTTACAGCCAAAGGAGGGAGATGATTCCGTAAGGAGCGAACTGCTTTAGTGGATCTCTTCAAAAAGAGAGCTCAAGCAAGCACAGCACTAAGTATTTTGAGCAGAGTTTTCCTTCCCTGTATGGTAGCAGCACTGAAGTCTGCTGTGTGGCAAGGTGAGATGTGGAGAAGGGTTGGAAATGTTTTCTGCTTTCAACTTTCCAGCCTAAGCAGAGCTCTTTGTTGTTATGTCACAGAAAGGCAATAAAAAACCCAAAGAGGACCTTTTTACCCCCTTTTATGTGTATGTGGAGCTTTACAGCAGTGTCCTTTTGATTACATAAAGATGGCACTTTCCATGAGCATAATTAGCAGAGGATTCTGGTTGCTCTGGTGCTGAACATGGCTTAATGAGTAGAACTTCATCTCTTCAGCTGAAGTGAGAAGCCTTGATCTAAGAACATAGTCGAGTCACACAGGATGTTAGAGTTGTTCCTTCTTTCCACCCCGAACACGCAGGCAGTGGCAGGGCAATGGCTGATGGCTTCAAACTGGAAGAAGCTGGATTTAGATCAGACCTGAGGAAGACCTTGTGAGGGTGGTGAGGCATGGCAATAGGTTGCTCAGAGAAGTTGTGGGGGCTCCAAGCCTGGAGATATTCAAAGACAGGTTGCGTGGGACCTTGAGCAACCTGATCAGGAGATGTCTGATGTGGCACTTAGTGCCATGGTCTGGTTGGCTGGGTGCTAGGTTGGACTGGATGAGCTTGGAGCTCTCTTCCAACATGGTTGATTGTATGATTCTATGTCCCTACCCATGGCAGGGTCTTAAGCCCACGACAGGGGTGATGGAAGCAGATGATCTTTAAGGTCCCTTCCACCCCAACCCTTTCTCTGCTTCTATGACTTTTTGCCCTGAAAGGATGATGGGAACAGGTGGCTCCTCCAGAGCTTGTGTTAAACATGGCTTATACCTGAGTCCATGACAGCTGAGAGTGACCCAGCCTCAATCCTGGGGGTGACAGGAAGAGCAGAAACCACTGTCTGATGGCTGGGCAGAACCTGAGTTGCCCACCCCGCCCTGAGACTTGCCTGCAAGGTACCTGCTCTCTCCTGTGGTTCTGCCTGGCTGTTCCTTTAAAGCCGCCGATGTTTCCTCCACCGCTAGCTGCGCTTCTCTGCATCCCTTCTGCCGAGCTCTGGCTGTCGACGGTAGAAGCCAGCTCCTGGCTCAATGAGAACCAGGAGCAGCTCAGGGTGGAGGGGCTGTAAGGAAGGGAACCCTGATGGGTCGGGCAGGGGGGTTGGTGAGAGGTGCTTCCCCAGCCTCTTCTGGGAGGGGTCTGGCTTATCAAACGTTCCCTGTGTGCAGCTGAACTTCAAAGAAGAGAGAGAGAGAGAGAGAGAGAGGGAAAAAATCGAGCCCTGCAATGCAATCTGTGCTCTAATTTGAGGACACCATTTAGTGATTTTAATTGTGTGACAGTATTTTGGTATTTTCAATACCCAGTAGTAGGTTAATGACTGTTCCTTGAAGAAAGGAGTTTATATAACACAAGTCATTATATAAGGAGGCTGATTGTGGCCTGAGGAGCAGAAGGAAAAACAAATAGGCAAGAATGCAAGCCCCAGACCGAGCAAACTCTGCTCTGGTGGCTCTGAGCAGCCTAAGAAATAAGTGAAACTTGGGTTCCAGCAAGGTGAAAGTAACCTTGAGGAGGGCTGAGAGGACTGGGAGGTGAAGGCACTGCACAACTCAAGGCCAGAAGCAGCCAGCTCTGTGCCAGCACACATTTCCCACGTGGGGGCTGTCACCTCTGCTCTTCATCCAGATTGTTTGGAGCCAGAAAACAACCAAGCAGGCAAAAAGTGATGGGGCTTAGACTTCCCCCCCCCGCCCTCTTTTTTTCCTAGAAGCTCCTAAATCACTGACTGACCAAATAATACAGTGAAATAAAAGCTTGGGAGAACCTGCAGCCTGACCTTTTGCTCGGACCTTAGATCTCAGGTTTGATAGGTAGGATGAAGTATGGAGTGGTTTTGTTTCTGTCACAAGAATGAGTGGATCTCCTGCCTCTGCATCACCCCAGCTTTCCTTAGGGGCCAAGTCCAGGGCAGGTACTCGGTGGAGGTGGGAATTGCTCTCCCAGCTCTGAAGCACTGAGCACCTACAGCCTTCCTTAGGGGCCCCTTCAGGCGTCTTCCCCTGGATAGAGACCCAGGAGGACCCAGACTAGCCTGGGGGAAAGGGCTAGGAGACCCCCATCTCGAGGCTCAGTCCCTCTCGGAGTGGGAAGCAGCTGGCAGAGGGAGGTGCTGTGGGAAGTACGGGGGAGCCGTGAAGTTCGAGGCTCCCATCCCACTCCATCCCACCCCATCCCATCCCATTCTATCCCATCTGATCAATTCCACCACGGGCTGTGCCCGTGTGCCCGCTTCTCCCGACCGGTAGCGGGATGAGCCCGCGGTCACCCACCGTAGGCTGCGTTGGAGGGGGGTCCCGGTAGTGCCCGGGAAGATGCAGCCCAGGCCCGGTGGTCCCTGCGGGATGTGAAGAAGATGACGGGGCCGACCCCGAGCGGGAGGAAGGAAGGGAGGAAGGGCGGGGTGAGGATGGCGTGTAGGACTCGAAACGCGGCCAAACGCCGCTGCCGGGGCTTCGCTCGGGAAAAGCGTGCGGCGGCTGCCGGGCGGGGGGAGCCCCGCAAGGGCAGGTCCCGCAGAGCCGCCGCTACCGCCGCCGCCGCCGCCGCCGCTCGCAATGAGCCGCTCCCGGAGCAGCACCTCCCCACGTAGGTAAATGCCCGGGGTGGGGAGGGGGCGGCCGGCTCTGCCTGGGCGCATCTCCCCGCTGCATCCCGCAGCCCTCCCCCCCCCTACCCCCTACCGCCTCCTGTGCAGAGCCGGCGGCGCGGAGCCACCCGGGCCCGGGAGGGGCTGGGCCGGGGGCTTCCAGCACGGAGCCGAGCAGCGGGGACAGGCAGCCCCGAGCCCGGGAGGGTTGTTGGGGTTGTGATTTTTCTCTATTTTTGTAATTAATTTTTTTTTTTGGGGGGGGGTTCGCGAACTGAGGTTTGGACTATTTTTCATTTTTCAATTTTGTTGGCTTTGGGGTTTGGGTTTCCCCCCCCCCCACATCCATCCATTAGGAAAGGAGTGTGGGGTGAGGGGGGGGGAATGATGATTTTGGGGAGGGTCGTGGAAAAGGATGCAATGAGGCTCCCCCGGACTGGGTGATTTTTTTTGCAGCCTGCCTCCTCCTCCTCCTTCCTTCCCCCCCCCCTCCCCGGTTTTGGCTGGCTCGCTTTCCAGTTGCTGCATGAAGGGCTGTGCTTGTGGCTCTGTGTGCCCGGAGACGTGGCGCACCTCCCTCGGCTGGCTGACACCGGGGGGAAGACCGAAGGAGTAGGGGGGGAGGGCAGAGAAGNGATTTTATCGATTGATTTAAAAAAAAAAAACAAAACCAAAAACCAAACCCAAACCCAAACCCCTGTCCTAGACTAATACAAAACTAAAAGGGGCAGGGCTCGGGAGCCCCCAGGCACCCCCGGCACGGGGGAGTGCGTGTGTGGTGTGCGTGTGTGCGGGGGGCCCCCCGCCGCCCCCCGCCGCACCGCACCGCAGCGTGCGGGCGCTGAGCGCGATGCGCCCCGGGCTGAGCTCTGCGGAATAGCGCGGCCGCCGCTCGCCGTCCGCGGGCTGGGGGCGGACGGACCCGACCGCTGGCAGTCCCCTATTGATGTCCATGAATGCAAACACCATGATTTTCATGATCCTGGGCGCCTCTATCGTTATGGTAAGAGATTTTTGCTTATTTCCCTCCCCTCCATTCCACCACCACCCCCACACACCACACCGCCGCCACCACCTCCCCTTCCCCCTTCCCCCCTTTCCACCACCGCCACACGCACACCACCACCACCTCTTGGCACTGCCCCTCAGCCTGTGCCCCCTCCGAGTGTGCCTGCGTGTGTGTGTGTGTGTGCGTGTGCGTGTGTCTGCCCCATCACACACCACAGAGTCTTTTCTTGATGACTGCTTCAGTCTTTGGCAATCGAACTCGAGCCAGTGTTTTGTTCCATCATCCAGAGTTGACCAGATGCCTTGGTTGTGGGCTCTTACAGGCAATAGCTTGCTTGATGGACATGAATGCGTTGCTGGACAGATTTCACAATTACATCCTACCGCATCTCAGAGGGGAGGACCGAGTTTGTCACTGCAACTGTGGAAGGTAAGTTACCTGCAGACCTCTCTCTGTGCGTGTGTTTGCCCCAGCCCCTTCCCCAGCCCTTTCCCACCCCAAGGCAGGGTGAGGCGGTGGCCAGCGGCCGGGTGCTGCTGGCTGGGCTACCATTTTGGCATTCCTGCTGTGTCTCACCTTCCTCAGCAGCTCCTGCAGGGTCACAGCGTGTGTGGGGGGGTGGGTGGGGGGAGATGTGTGTGAAGAGGGTTGTTTTGCTGCAAGAAGAGTTTTATGTGGGGCTGGAAGTCCATTTTCTTTTGTGTGCATCTTCGTGGCTGGGCATCAGCGAGCCCTGGCCAAGTGAGGAACTTTGATGGAAACACTTGTCACCTCACCTTCCTCCTCCTCCTCCTCCTCCTCGCCGCTGCTCCTCGCTTGTGCTCCGGGCGCTGCAGTTGATGGCTTTGTGGCTTAACCTGAAGGAGGTTTGGAGAACCCAGAGGATCTGTGCCCAGCCCGGAGCGTGGCTGTCTAGGACGGTGTCACTTTGAGGCTTTGTGATCTTCCATCAGCTGTTAATTCTCGGCGGCTTTCCTCCCGAGAGTTGGGATGCTGCTGGCCAGAGCTGGCTGAGGCAGCTGGGCTGTGCTCCTGGGGGAGCGTTTAGCCAGCTGAGAACGCCGGGGTGGGTCCTGTGCCAGGAGTGATGCCTTTGCTGTGCACAAGTTTATGACTGCACCTCTCCCCGGGGCTGGCTGGCAGCGCCTGGTGCTCCCAAACGACGTCGTGCCGCCGGTGTCGCGCGTAATCGCCGAGGTGCTCTGGCTGCTCTCTGTGTCACAGCCTGGGGATTGGCTTCTGGGGAGCTGAGTTTCACTCTTCTCCATAGGAATGTTGTCAGTGATCTTTATCCTGGTCTCCTGGAGGCCTCATTCCTCCTCCCACGCCTGGTTACTCGGTGCCTGCTGGAGAGTTTCTTGTCTGGGGTGGGGAGCGGTGGTGGAATAAAGCAGCAGGAGGCTGAGCCAGCTGAAGGACATGCTGGGGGAGCCCTCCCTGCCACATTCAACATTTGGATTGGGCTTTACTCTGCTTTGGGTTGCCTCTGGAGCCAGCTGCATCCTGTCTCCCAGGTGTCACATCCCTCTGGTGTCCCTGGTGTGGATGCTGAGCTGAGCTGGGCATGAGCAGAGCTTTGTGAAGAGAAACTGCTTTGCCCTTCCACTGCTTTGCTCACCGAAGGTGAATGTTACCTTCCTCCCTGTGGGTCCTCCTCAGGCTCCCGTGGCAGAACAGCAAAGAACACTGCAAGCAGCACCTCCAGGACTAAATGCAGCCAGGCCCTGAGCAAGCCAGACCCTAACCACCTGGCTTCTGGGGCACCTCGGGCACCTCTGGGTTAAGGTCAACTGGACAAGAGCTGGACACTGTCTGTCTTGTCTGTGGACAAGGACTGGATACTGTCTGACTTCTTTTGGCAGGGCCTGGCTTTTTCTTAGGTAGGGTTTTTTTTGAGTCTTCTTGATGCTTCTCACTAGTTTAAGAGTTTTTCTTTGCCCCTTCAGCCAGTTTTTCTCTCTAGCTGTCACAGCTGTGTTCAGTGGAGGTGAGAAGTGGCTGCTGGTAACAGACTTCAACATTATCTGGAGTGACTGAGGAGTGTCAGGTCTCGCTGGTGCTGTTGACAGAGTGTCCCTTCTGCCCAAGTCTGAGGAGGTGGCAGGGGCACTCCTCTGACTGTGTGTCTGCAGAGGTGCTGTAGAGGCAGATAAATTAGCCGTGGCACTCTCCCCAGACGTCGCTGGGTCAGTTCTTGGAAAGAGCACAAACCAGCTTCCAAAACTGTCAAGCATGGGGCTGAGAGGAGGCAAGCAGCAGAAGCTCATCAGCTGCCCGAGGTGTGCAGGAGCCATGGCTCCTGCCAGCAGAAACAGCACACTGCTCTGCACCCCTGGGCATGGGCTCTTGTTGGGCAGGAGCTTGGGTTTCAACACCTCTGTGCTCTGAGGTGGGAGACACTTGCCCAAAACAGCCCCTCTGGGACTTTGTGTGGCCTCATGCTAAGGCTTGGTCTGTGATCCTCACCTGATCCTAATCTGCTGCCCAAATGCTTTGAGTTAGCTGATTTTAAAGGTCAGATGGTGCTGAATTTGTCTTCTCCTTCTTGCCAGCTCTCCAGGTGCTCTGAGTAAAGGCCCTCGGTGCTCAGAGCATGAGCCATAAAGCATTCTTGCCTTCCAGGAGGCATGGATACATCCTGGAGGGTACCAGGGATTGGTAATGGACTCTCAGTTTGCCAGTAACCAAAGGGAGTCCTTGGAGGAGGGAACTGGCTGCAGTTCAAAGTGTTGCAGTGAGGAGTGGAGATAATTAGTGAGCGTTGCAGAAGTGGAAGGAGGAACTGGACTGCAGGAAGGTTGATGTGCACTGGGCTGAGCTGCTGCCATGACTTTTGCCCTCCAGCCCTAGTCTGGGCTGTGGTGTTGGCCACACCAATTGATTCACCTGGAAATGTCTTCCTCTCACCCTTCTACCCTGGTTGTGTCCTTCCTCGGTGGACCTTGCAACGGGCCTCATCCCCAGGAACAATCTACCACGCCTAAGCCCTCGGGGCTGGACTGTGAGTACCTGGCCCTAGGCAGCCATTGCTCAGCAGGAGAGGCTCTCCAGGAGGAGTCTGCACTGAGCTTGTGGCAGTGTGAGGGGCTGGGGGCTGCTGCCTTGCTGGTGGTGGCTCTGGACAGCAAGGGTTGACTGTGTGTGTGTCAGGTGCCAGCTGAAGACAGGTGTGGCAGGAGATGTAGGGCTCTGTGCTTTACCCCTCTATGTCCCACCTCATCTCTGCAGGGCTCCAGGGAAAAAGTCCAAGCTTCATCCCTTGGCTGCCTTTGCTGCTCCTTGATTTTTAGAGTGCCCTTCCCAGTCAGAAGACTGGAGGCAGCCCTGGGTGTTTGCCTCCTGGCTCGGCAGGAGGGACCAAAGGTATCTGCAGCCCAGATCCCCTCTGCCTTGGCAGTGGGATGGGGCCTGGCTGTGTTTCCAGCTCCCTTTCCTCGCTTCTGACCACACTTTCTGCTCCCCGAGGAGCAAGAGCTGGGGCATGGTGAGTCTCCCTCCAGTGCTGGTCTCTGGTGGGAGGCTGGCAGGCACCAGCATGAGCTAGGGGTGCCCCAGGCTCTGCCCACATTGCAGTGGCTCTAGGCTCATTGACATCACCTGGTTGCCTGGCCAGCAGGGCAGGAGGTTCTGGCTGTCTCCTCAAAGAGCTTTTTTGGGTTCCATAGAGGCTGTGGTCAGGGCCTCTCCTTGTGGGCAGAGTTGTGTCTTTCCCTGGGTTCTCCACTCCATGGGGGACTGAGCCTTGTGAGGAGGTCCCAGGACAAGTCAAAGGGGGTGATAGCTGCTGACACTCGCCCACTTCTTCCTGCAATGCCCCTCTGCTGACCCTTGCCTTGGAGAGAGGACCTCGTTTCCTGCAGCTGGGGACTTGGCTTGGGTCTTTCCCCATGCTCCTGAGCACCTGAAGTGCTAACAGTGATGTGAGGAGCCAGTGGGGACAAGACATTTGGGGAAGGAAACTGTTCCCATCTCAGCACTGGACGCTTGGCACTGCTCAGGCTGATCTCCACCCTCGCCATGCACACCTCTGTGGGGTCAGGGTCGCTGGGGCTGTTGGAGACTGAAGCTGTCACTTGTCACTTTGTGCCAGAAGCAAGGGAGCAATGTGTTGAGGCAAGAGTGACCTCGCTGTGCTGAGCCCTGGGGAGGTGATTTTCAGGTCTGTGGCGTGAGAAGGGAGCTGTGGCCTCCAGCAGCACTGAGAAGATGCTTGTGAAGGCTGTGCTAAGCTTTTGGTGCCCTGCAAAGCCTGTGGCTGCAGGGACTGTCCCCAGGGCTGACTGGCTGCCTGGTGATGGTTTGGAGTGGCAGATGCAAACTGCCCTTCCCTCCCTCCCAGGGCAAAGAGATGGGTGGGCAAGGCTGATGTGTGTGGTCTCTCAAGTGGCACTGCCCACTGAGTCTGTCCTCAGGCTGAGTGAGCTTGGGCTGGACAATGCCTTCACCACGGGGGCAGCCCTGAGCTGGGCAGTGCTCTGGGCTGGGGGTGGCAGCAGATATGTCCGTGGTGGCTTGGAGCTGTGAGGCTGGACTGGTTCTTTCCCACTGGGCAGCACTGTGCCAGGGCAGGTTCAGGCTGGATGTTAGGAGGAAGTTGTTGGCAGAGAGAGTGATTGGCATTGGAATGGGCTGCCCAGGGAGGTGGTGGAGTCACCGTGCCTGGAGGTGTTGAAGCCAAGCCTGGCTGGGGCACTTAGTGCCATGGTCTGGTTGATTGGCCAGGGCTGGGTGCTAGGTTGGACTGGATGAGCTTGGAGCCCTCTTCCAACCTGGCTGATTCTGTGATTTTTGTGATTCAAAGGGGGCAAAGCTGCCAGAACCCCTGAGGGCAGCCCAAATGCATCCACAGCTGCTCAGTGGGAAGGGTCCTGCTGGTTGCTTGGGAAGAGAAGC
Organism: Tricholaema leucomelas; assembly: GCA_013400475.1. Classification (NCBI taxonomy): domain Eukaryota; kingdom Metazoa; phylum Chordata; class Aves; order Piciformes; family Lybiidae; genus Tricholaema lacrymosa; species Tricholaema leucomelas. The sequence continues at coordinate 132,102 of WAAF01012073.1, forward strand.
TGGTGTGGGAATGGTGCATGGAGTCAGAACAGCAGCAGAGAGCCAGGGCTGGCCCTGGCACCTGGTGCTGCTACCGAGCCCGCACAGGCGTGCCTGGTGTGACAGGGACTGTTCCTCTCCTAACGTCTGCCTGCTTGCTGGAGGCAGAAGGGGTGACAGCCACATTTACACTCCTGCTGGCTCCTGCTGGTGCCGTGCAGAGATGTGCCCACTGGAGCAGATCCCTGGGGGAGCTTGGCACTCTCTCTCTTCAGCATGTGGAGATACCCAGCTTGTCCAAATCACTGTGCTGGGGCCAGGCTGCATGCAGACAGCCCAGCCCCTCTGCTCCTACCTCCTTGGCATCTACTTGTTCCCAGGAGAGAGCAGGGCTGTGGAGGACTGCAGAGGTGTAGCACTGCCCCAGACCCAGTCTCTCTGTCCCAGCCAGTAAAGGGTCCTCTCTGGAAGCAGAGAGCTGGCAGCAGATCAGGAGCTAGGTGATGTCATGCAAAGGAAAAACACCAAAGGGCGTCCGTGGAGGCAGGGTGAGTTGGAGAGAACAGATGACACCTGCACGGAGCAAGGACCCTCCAGAACGGCCTGGGGGGGCTTCAAAATTCCCTGTCTGGGAGAGGACAGGGACCTCAGGAGCTCTGGTGTGTGTTCTCCTTGCCACTGTCCTTCTGAGTGACCTTGGGTGAGTCTTTGCCTCCCAGGCAAAGTGTCTCCCCGTGAGAGGGGTTAGAAAGGACTGTGAGGAGCGTCAGCCCCACCTGCAGCAGGGCTGGGGGGGCCTGGCCAAGCCTTGGCTCAGCTCTTCTGGAGGGATGCTTCAGCCCTGCTCTCGCTAGGCCCTCATCCAGGAGGGAAAACCTCAGGGCAAGGCTGCGCAGGACAACTGGTGTGGATGGAGACCCTGCCAGGGAGGGCACCCGGGCACAGGGTGGAAATGTGTGAGGTGGTTGCTGGCTGGGGCTGTGCCCTGGTGCTGGGGTTACTGGCAGTGCCCAGGAGGGTGTCTGATGGTGCTGGAGCAGTCTGGTGGCAGTGTGGGTTCCAAGAACGCTGCTCAGCAGGTGCTGTCCTTGGGGGGCCAAGTGCTGCCCTCCACACTCAGAGAAGGGACAGGGCAAAGGTTTGCCCCAGGACAGCAGCACTGCTGGCAGGAGGGCACAGAGCTCCTCCTTTCCCAGGAAGAGCCATCAAAGCTCTCTGCCCCCAGGGCCTCTTGGATGTGCTGGGAGTGCTCATAGCCTGGTGCTGGAGACCAGCAGCCCTTCCTCGGGCTTCTAGACGCTGCTACAGCGTGAAAGGTCCCGGGGAGATGCTTCCAACCGTGCAGTGCTGCCATCCACACTGGGCTGCAGACTGCCTTTGCTGGCAGTGGCTCTCAGAGGCTCTGGGCTGGGTGGCATGTTTGGGGAGAGGCAGCAAGGTCAGAGGCAGGCAGGACAGGAGAGGTGCAGGCAAGGAGGGTTTCAGGACAGGAGGGATGCAGGCCAGCCCCCCTGTAGGACAGGCCTTGGGGCTGGCCAGCGAGGCAGGATGAGCCACGTTCTCCCCCCACCCCAAACCCTGCAGCAGCTGGAGGTGGGGAATGGGTCAGTCCAGGCAGGTTGTGCCAGCTGCAAGGTGAGCACAGGAGACGTGACACATCCGACACCTGCCCAGGAGGGAGCCAGAGCATCATCTGCCGACATCACCAGCGGCGGGGGGAAGCGGGGAGCGTGGAGGCAGTGCCGGGCTCTGTGTGTCGCACACGGCAGCTCGGTGGTGCTCTCCGAAAGGCTCCCGGGCTGTGTTGTGGCTGCAGCAGGCAGCACACACGCAAGGTCACTGCAAGGGACAATAGCGCTTTGGGCAGCTCTCTGGTGAACCCTCCCCAGGCTCTGCTCCAGCCTGCTCCACGGCTTGCCTTGGGAGGGAGGAGAAGCCTCCCCCCTCGGTGAGAGGCTGGGAAAGGGGACAGGGATGCTACAGCTCAAGCGCAGGTGTCCAGAGGCTGTGCTCCCCTTGCCCGGCAGCTTCTGTTCCTCACTTGAGCCAGGTGCTGGCTGCCTGGGGACAGAGCAGCAGCTCCAGTCTCTCACTCTTGCTCCGGGAGAACAGCTGCTGGTGCTCAGCAGACCCCTCCTGCTTTCGAGGCTGCTGCTGGCCTGAAGATGTGTTTACATCTCCTTTCCTACCGCCGCATCTGCTCCCCGTGGAAGCTCCAGCACATCCAGGGTGGGCTTGGCTGCCAGGTGTGGCACCCGAAGGGAGCTGGTGCATGTCTAACCTAGCAGGAATGGACTGGCCTGGATCTGTTGTGACAGTTGCTAGCAGCTTGAGCTCCCCAGGAGCTGGCCCTCAGGTTGTTGGAGACATCTTTGTTTTTCCTTGTTAAGGAACACGGTCAGGACATGAGTTTACCTTTGGAGGACTGCATGTACTTTATGAGAGCTCTCACAGCTTGAGGGTGCTGCCAAGCTGAGTCCTCACACCCACCTCTGGCTGCTGGCTGAGGTCATGCAAGGCTGAAGGAGACGTTCTCCTCTTCTCAAAGGTCTTTGCTTGGTGGAACAGGCACTGGCTGGAGGGGATGGTGTCAGCTCTCGGGCAGCCACGCTTCTGAGCACAAGGTCTGACAAAAGCATTTGCTCTGAGGAGCTGCCCTGCCAGAGCCAGAGAGGTTGTGGAGTCTCCTTCTCTGGACACTCTCAAGACCCCTCTGGATGTGTTCCTGCGTGACCTGAGCTAGATTCGATGGTGCTGCTCTGGCAGGGGGGTTGGACTCAAGGAGCTCATTGGGTCCCTTCCAACCCCTGACGTCCTGTGAGCCTGTGAAGCTGCTCCCCAGCACTGTCTGCCCTCCCTGGCAGTGCACTGGCGTGGAGCTGGCGGTGACTTGCTGTGCCCAGGTTATGCCCAGCTTAGAGGTGATAGATTCCCTCCCTGGACCCAACCCCCAGAGCCTCGAAGACGCCGTTCAGCCCAGTGATGACCAGAGGAAGCTGAGAGTGCTGGAGGAGATCCCACTGCAATGTGCAGAGTCAGCCTGCACTGAGGAGAGGGACAAGGCAGGGAGGAGGTGACTGTGTCCCTTCCCTCTATGCCCTGCAAGCGGAGGAGGAAGGAGAGCAGTGTGGGGAGGGAAAAAACCTCTTGTGAAGCAGTAGTAGACAGCAGGAGCGTGGCTAGCTGGGCTGCCCACCCCGGCAAGTGCCATGGCAGCAGGTTGTAGAGCAGCCCTGGGAGGCTTGCTCTGCTGGGAGCTGGTGCCTGTGGTGCAGGTGGCCTCCATTAAGTCGGTGCCGAGATTAGGGCTGTTTTCAGGAGGTGCCTTTGAGTGGAGGTTTATTTGTGTAAATATTTGGACGTTTCTCAGGCATGATTATGGAGCAACCTGCACCTCATGCATATTCAGAGGCCTCCAGAGATTGCCTCCTCTCCTGCACGTGGGGAGCAGGGCTGGGTCCGGGGCTGTGTGAGGGACGTGAGTGTAGGTGCTGCTGGTGGGGTGGGCAGTGCTGGGGGAGAGCCACGCAGCTGTGCCCTGGCCTGCAGCTGGCAGTGCTGGTGATGTGTTTGAGCTGCAGGGCCAGGACCCTTGTGGCGGTCTGATGTGTGGAACCTGGGCAGAGCAGACCTGCCCGCGGTGTCTGGCCCTTCCTGGGCTGCCTGGCAGTGGTGACAGCACCTGCCCGAGCGGTGCCTGCCTCTTGGTCGGGCGGTGGGAGGAGGCAGGATGGCTGAGCACGGAGCCAGGGCAGCCTCATGGCTCCTGGATGCTCTCAGGGAGGCTTGAGAGCTCTGGACAGCAGATGCAGAGGCTCCAAAGCAGCTTGCTTCCAGTTTTGCTTTGCATCCTTCATCCCCTGTAGTCTGGGATCCTCCTATCCCACATGCTCAGCTCGGCACAGCTGCTCCCCTCCCATCCAGCCCCCGCAGACCTGCCTTTTGTTTCCTCCTCTACCGCTCCCTCGCTCCACCCCTGCCATTCCCCTGCTTTTCCCAGGTTAACCAGGGGCTTTCCAGCAGCTCAGCATCCTCCCAAGCTTGGTCCCTGTCTCGTCCTCCCGCAGATGAACTCAGCTGCCCTTCTGGCATAAGGCATGGAGCCAGCCTCTCCAGAACCCCTGAGGCAGACAGAAGGCTCTGAAAGCTCCAGAGTCCATGTTTTGAGTCCATGTTGGATGCAGCCTGTGGCACAGCATCCCTCCCCTCTGCCTGTCGGGAAGCAGGACATCTGCTGCACTCCTTGGGGCCAGCACTAAGCTGATGGCTTTTCTTGGAGGCTGGCTCCAATCCCAGGTCAAGGCCAAAGTGCCCAGCAGGTGATGAGTGGTGGGATGAGATGGGAGGCAGGCTGAGGGGTGCTGCAGACCTTCCTGAGGTGGAGTGCTGCAGGAGGGAGCTGTGAGATCCAGCTGCAGCTGCTGTTTACCCTCCACAGCATTCAGGGCATGAAGGGAGAGCTGCTGGATGCTGCTGCACCGAGAGAGCTTCCTTGCTGCCCACTCCAGACTGTAGTTGCTGCCTGTTCTTTGGGGGCATGAGGGAGACCTTGCATCCCAAATCCACCTCCAGACAGGCACTAAGAGAACCAGCAAGTTGCATCAGGGCAGGTTTAGGTTGGGTATTAGAAGAAGTTTCTTCCCTGAAAGGGTTCCCAAACCCCGGAACAGGCTGCCCAGGGAGGAGATTGAATCCCCATCCCTGGAGGAGTTGGAAAGAGGCAGAGATGTGGTGCTGAGGGACAGTGTTCAGCCCCAGCCTTGGCAGAGGGAGAGAACGCTTGAACTCTGCGATCTTGGAGGTCTTTTCCAGCCCCAGTGATTGGATGATTCTAACCCGAGATTGTCTTAGAGCTGGCATGGCCTTTGCGGGAGTGCCAACACGGCAGGGTCTGTGCCAGCAGCTGTCTGAGGGAGACTCCAAGTCGTGCTCTGGAGCCCTCCCTCCCTGCGGCCGTGCCCTGCTCTGGCGTGTGACAGATGCGATTCTCGTCGGGCTCTGAGGGTGGGACACGAAGCCGAGGAGCGAAGCAGCTCGGCACCAGAGGGGACGCTGGCTCCTGGCAGGCAGCGGGCGCGGCTGGCACTTGCAGGGCCGGAGCGGTGCCCTCGGAGCCTGTGCGCTCCCAGGAGCAGAGGCTGCTCGACCTCTGCCTGCCAGCACCGGCGCGGCGCTGCCCTCTCCGCCTCCGCGGGCTGAGCGCTCCGACCCCGTCCTGTCCTTAGCATTATCTTGCGTTTTACAGATGGTGCCCTTGGGCACAGCCGGGAAGGTGGCAGCAGCTCCGGGCAGGGGGTCAGGGCTCTGTGCTTTTCCTGCTCGCTCTCTGCCGATTCCTCCGCTGACAGAAGCAGGAAAAAGCCAAGGCACAGCTTCTGCTCGGGGATGGGGGGGGTGGGGTGGGTGAGTGGGAACCTGAAGGAAGAGGTTGCCCAGGGAGGCTGTGGATGCCTCGCACAGAAACACCCAGGTTGGCAAAGCCCCTCAGGAGCACCAAGTCCAAGCTAGAACCCTACCCTACAAGAGTCACCTTAAACCTCAAGTACCACATCCAAACCACCCTGAAACACAGCCAGGCTGGGGGACTCCACCACCTCTCTGGGCAGCTCATTCCAGGCCCACAGGCTCACAGGATGTTAGGGGTGGGAAGGGACCCAAGGAGATCATCGAGTCCAACCCCTCTGCCAGAGCAGCACCGTGACACAATCCAGCTCAGGGCACACAGGAACTCATCCAGACAGGCCTGGAAAGGCTCCCGAGAAGGAGACTCCACAACCTCTCTGGGCAGCCTGTGCCAGGGCTCTGGGACCCTTCCAGTCAAGAAGTTCCCCCTTGTGTTGAGCTGGAACCTCCTGTGCTGCAGCTTCCATCCATTGCTCCTTGTCCCTAACCACTCTCTCCATGAAAAACTTTTTCCTAATGTCCAATCTGAACCTCCCCAGCTTCAGCTTGAGGCCATTCCTCCTTGTTCTGTCTCCAATGACCTGTGAGAGGAGGCCAGCAGCAGCCTCCACAATGTCCCCTCAGGTAGCTGTAGACAGGGAACAGATTGGAACTGGAGGGAGGGAGATTAAAACAGGACATTAGGAAGAAATTCTTCACAGTGAAGGTGGGGAGACACTGGCACAGGTTGCCCAGGGAGGCTGTGGATGCCTCCTCCCTGGAGGTGTTCAAGGCCAGGCTGGTTGAGGCCTTGAGTGACCTGGGCTGGTGGGAGGTGTCCCTGCCTAGGGCAGGGGAGTTGGAACTGGATGATCTTGGACATCCCTTCCAATCCAACCCATTCTCTGAATCCACGAGTGGTGTTAACCCAGCTCCTGGCCACAAGAGCAGGAGCTGGATGGGCAAACCATGCTCTGCGCTTCTCCACTGATGCTTTCCCCTCTCTCTCTTCCCTGCCCCAGGCACCACGTCCACTACGTTATTCCATACGATGGGGATCAGTCAGTGGTGGACTCCTCGGAGAATTACTTTGTGACTGACAATGTAACCAAGCAAGAGATTGATCTGATGCTGGGACTTTTGCTGGGCTTTTGTATAAGCTGGTTTCTGGTGTGGATGGATGGGGTCCTGCACTACGCCGTGCGAGCCTGGAGGACCAGCCGACGGTATGGTAAGTGCAGCCTCCTGGGCTCCTGCTGCTCCCTCAACCCCTCACCCTTGTCCTCTCAGGCTGGTGGAGAGGGAGGAGGTCAACAGCCTCCATGCTTGAACGTGTCCAGAGAAGGGCAACGAGGCTGGGGAGAGGCCTCGAGCACAGCCCTACGAGGAGAGGCTGAGGGAGCTGGGATTGGTTAGCCTGGAGAAGAGGAGGCTCAGGGCAGACCTTATTGCTGTCTACAGCTACCTGAGGGGTGGTTGTGGCCAGGAGGAGGTTGCTCTCTTCTCTCAGGCAGCCAGCACCAGAACAAGAGGACACAGCCTCAAGCTGTGCCAGGGGAAATTTAGGCTTGAGGTGAGGAGAAAGTTCTTCACTGAGAGAGTCATTGGCTACTGGAATGGGCTGCCCAGGGAGGTGGTGGAGTCGCCGTCCCTGGAGCTGTTCAAGGCAGGATTGGACGTGGCACTTGGTGCCATGGTCTAGCCTTGAGCTCTGTGGTGAAGGGTTGGACTCGATGATCTGTGAGGTCTCTTCCAACCTTGGTGATCCTGTGAGACTGTGATAACCCAGGAGATCAACAGCCTCCTGCTTCACGTGGGTTTGGCACAGGTCTGAGCAGCCACAAGGATGTGGCATTTCATAGAATCACAGAGTTAACCAGGTTGGAAAAGACCTTTGAGATCATCGACTCCAACCTATCACCCAGCACTAATTAACCCATGGCACTAAGTGCCTCACCCAACACCTAATTAACTAACTAAACACCTCCAGGAATGGTGACTCCACCACCTCCCTGGTCAGCCCATTCCAATGCCAATCACTCTTGCTGTGAAGAACTTCTTCTTCCTAACATCCAGCCTGAACCTGCCCTGGCACAGCTTGAGACTGTGTCCCCTTCTTCTGTTGCTGGCTGCCTGGCAGCAGAGCCCAACCCCACCTGGCTACAGCCTCCCTGCAGGGAGCTGCAGACAGCAATGAGCTCTGCCCTGAGCCTCCTCTTCTGCAGGCTGCACACCCCCAGCTCCCTCAGCCTCTCCTCACAGGGCTTGTGGGTTAATGGTGGGGTTGGGTTGCTGGTTGGGCTCAATGATCTTAGAAGGCTTTTCCAACCAGAACAACCTCACCTGGCTCCAGCCTCCCTTCAGGTAGTTACAGACAGCAATGAGCTCTGCCCTGAGCCTCTTCTTCTGCAGGCTGCACACCCCCAGCTCCCTCAGCCTCTCCTCACAGGGCTTGTGGGTTCATGGTGTTGTTGGGTTGCTGGTTGGGCTCAATGATCTTAGAAGGCTTTTCCAACTAGAAGGAGCCTATGGCTCTATTCCAGCCCTCTTCAGACAAGCAGGGATGTGGAGATGGAAACAGTCAGCTGAGGATCCCAGCTCCAGGGCTGTGCTTTGGGAAGGAGGAAGCATGCAGTGGTGCAAAGGGAAGGAGGGGTGAGGGGGGGCTGATGGAAAGCAACATCTTTAGCTGTAGGCAGGCTGGCAGATGGTGGTTGTGTGTCTGCACATGTGGGCAGGAGAATTTTTCAGGCCAGACAAAACTTCCCTGGAATCTGGATTTTTCCATGCATATAATTTGCAGCCAGGCACATGCTTTAGATGGGGGGGGGGGAAAGGGGAAGGGAAGCAACCTCTTGGTGTTTGTGCAAATGTGTGGCACAGTGGTGGCAGTGACAGGCAGCTCTCGGGGCTGAAGGAGGAGGGGGAGGTCAGGGATGCAGCTGTGGAGGTTTCCCTACCCTCCTTGCTGCTGCAGATGTTTCCCCATCCTTGTTGCTGTTCCAGATGTGCCAAGAGGGTTGGGGTTTTTTTTCCCCAGTAGTGACTAGTGGAAGATGTCCCTGCCCATGGCAAGGGGCTTGGAACCAGATGGTCTCTAAGATCCCTTCCAATCCAAACCCCTCTCTGATTCTATGACTTCAGCCCCAGGGGGAAAAGTGTTGGCCTGACCAGTTGGTGCTGGCAGCAGTTAGCTCAGCATCCTGAGCAACACCCACTCTTTTAGAGGCCCTCTCTGCCTCTCCTCTCTCTCTCAGCAGGGACATCCCAAGGACTTTAACTGCTGGAAGGGGAAATAGAGGCAGAAAAAAAAAAGCAAACCCTATTAAAATAGCAAATGACTTGGAACTCCCAACCAGTGAACCTACAAACCTCAGTCTCTCCAGCTCTTGACTGATGGTGTCTGCTGAATGATAGCTCAGAGGAAAAAAAGGAGAGGAAGCAGGAGAAGGGTTCCTCTGTGAGGCTGGGAGAAATTGGCATCAGGGAAGTGAACTATCTCCTGCTGAAAACTCAGAGCAAAATGATATTAATTTCTCATTAGTCTTCCCCAATCTCCAGCAGCCTGCTGGAGCAGCTTCTGAATCCAGGAGCCTCTCTGGAGGCTCTGTTGCAGTCATTTCCCAAGCAGAAGGCTGATTTGTCAGAGTTTCCAGGGAGCTTTCAGGTTCTGAGCCAATCTCGAGGCTGTGACACCTGGTTCTGAGCTGACCACCTGTGGCTACCATCTCAGCAGTGCTCAGGAAGTCAGCAGGGCTGGCAGGAGCTCTCCTTGGGTGAGATGCTGGAGTGAGCACAGCAAAGGTTGCTCCTCAGGGCTGCTGCCTTTCATTCTGGAGCTGCAGGTGTGGTATCCCCACCTAACCTACCTTCTTCTGAGTGGATACTGCACTGAGTTCTGTTTTTAGCAATGAAGGGGAATGCTGCTAATTAATGTTTAAACTCAACATTTCTTTTCCCTTTCATTTTCCCTCCCTCTCCCTGTCTGTGCATTTGGGCAGGCTGAGACAGTTGGGCTTGTTCAGCCTGGAGAGGAGCAGGTTCCTGGCAGACCTTCTGGTGGCCTTTCAGTACTTCAAAGGCTGATTAGAAAGCTGGGGACAAGCTTTTGAGCAGGTCCTGTAGTGGCAGGATTAGGGGTGGTGGTTTGAAGTAAAAGAGGGAGAGAAGGAAGAAATTCTTTGTGCTAAGGGTGGTGAGACCCTGCCCCAGGTTGCCCACAGCTGTGGGAGATGCCTCATCCCTGGAACCATTCCAGGTCAGGTTGTTTGGGGCTCTGAGCAACCTGCTGTGGTTGCAGCTGTCCCTGCTGACTGCAGAGGGGTTGGACTGGATGAGCTTTAGAGGTCCCTTCCTACCCAAACTGTTCCATGCCCCTGAGGTATGAAGAAGAGGCTGGCCAGGGTGCACCCCAGCCCTGTGCAGGCACATCTCAGGGGGTGAATGCAGAACTGCTTCACACACAGCTGCTCCTTCCCTTAGCACCTCACTGGCAGTGCCCCTTTCATGCTGCAGGAGGCTGACCCACCCCCCCTCTGCCCTGACACATTGCCTCTTGGTGCCATCTTAGTGGCATGGCACCAGCTTGGTTGTTCCACAGCTGTGTGCTTGCACCAATCCCAGCTCTGTGTCCTCACAATCAGAAGTGAGGCAGGAAAAAACCCAACCCCCAACCCTGGAACCCTCCTCAGCTAACCTCTAGGTGAGGTTTTCAGTGTGCCAGGGGATGTCTCTTTCCAGCAAAGGTTTTGCTATGCCTTGAGCTGTCCTCTGTGCCCCTGTGTGCTGTGCTGGGGACATGACACTGAAGTCAGGGTGAAAAAAAAGAGGATTGAGCTGTTAGATATCTCCTGTGGCCATGGTGGCCTTAGGTTAAAGGTTGGACTTGATGATCTACATTGCTGTCTACAACTGCCTGCAGGGAGGCTGTAGCCAGGTGGGGTTGGGCTCTGCTGCCAGGCAAGCAGCAACAGAAGAAGGGGACACAGCCTCAAGCTGTGCCAGGGCAGGTTCAGGCTGGATGTTAGGAGGAAGTTGTTGGCAGAGAGAGTGATTGGCATTGGAATGGGCTGCCCAGGGAGGTGGTGGAGTGGCTGTGCCTGGAGGTGTTGAAGCCAAGCCTGGCTGGGGCACTTAGTGCCATGGTCTGGTTGATTGGGCAGGGCTGGGTGCTAGGTTGGACTGGATGAGCTTGGAGCTCTCTTCCAACCTGCTTGGTTCTATGATGATTCTATGATCTTAAAGGTCTTTTCCAAGTGAAACAATGCCATGGTTCCAGTCAATCAGATCAGAGATCATTTAAAAAGGCAATAAGCAGGAAGGCTTCAGCCTCTTCCTTTGTTGTCTCTCTTCCTTTACAGCCCCTCAGCTAACCTTTCCTCCTGGAGAAGGAGATGATGAGAGGTGGAGAATGCAAAGCCCTCCCTGAAATAGACCAGCACCACTTGGCAGCCACTCAATGTCACATTGTGGCCTGATCAGCTTAATTCTGGGGCTGTGAGAATAACCTTTGGCTGCTTCCTGATGGAAGAGGTGGCTTAAAATAGAAACTATTCTATAGAAAGGCAGACATCAGTAGCTGTGGTGCTGCCCAGAGCAGTCACACACCACCCCAGGCCACTTGTGAGAGAATCACAGACCCAACAAGCTTGGAAAAGACCTCTGGGATAGAATCAGTCAGGGGTGGAAGGGACCACAAAGATCATCCAGGTCCAGCTGGGCAGGGACACCTCAAACTAGATCAGGCTGTCCACAGCCTCATCCAGCCTGGCCTGAAACACCTCCAGGGATGAGGCTTCCAACACCTCTCTGGGCAACCCTTTCCAGGGTCTCATGCTGAGGAACTCTCACCTGCTTTCTGTGGTGCAGGGCTGGGCAAGGCAGGATTACCTGGGTCTGACCCTTTCCTCTATGCTCTCAACCTCTTTCTGCCTTCTTGCCTTCCAGACAACTCCTGGATCTCTAAGCTCTCACCTTCCTTCTCCCTTCTTGCCTTCCAGACAGCTCCTGGATCTCTAAGCTCTCACCTTCCTTCTCCCTTTCTTGCCTTCCAGACAGCTCCTGGATCTCTAAGCTCTCACCTTCCTTCTCCCTTCTTGCCTTCCAGACAACTCCTGGATCTCTAAGCTCTCACCTTCCTTCTTCCTTCTTGCCTTCCAGACAGCTCCTGGCTCTCTAAGCTCTCACCTTCCTTCTCCCTTTCTTGCCTTCCAGACAACTCCTGGTCTTGGATCCCCAAGTTTTGTAACTTGAAGGAGCTCAGAAAGCGTCACCACCGGCAGTACGAGGAGGCGACTGGCAACATGGTGCACATCAAACAGAAGCTGTACCACAATGGGCACCCCAGCCCACGGCACCTCTGAGGAATGCCCTCCCCCTCCAGGGACTGCAGCCAGCTTTTACAGATGAGGACTTCTGCTCTTCTTTGCTGGTTTGCTCCTGCCTGGAAGCCAGCTGAGGACATCACTTGACTGACCCCAGCCTCTCTCTGTGTGTGCACGCCACGATGCACCTCTAAGCCAGTCCTGGATGCTAGGGGCAGCCAAGACATTGCACTGTGGTCCACATTTTATTGTCAGACTTGTGTATATATGTAAAAAAATACCCCAACCCCCCCCCAAACCCAGCCCCCAAACCCCAAACAAACAACAGGAAAAACAACAACAACAACAACAAAAAAAAGAGAGAGATTTGCATTATACTTTCAACCCCCCCCCCCTCTCCTTTTCCTGCCATCCCTGCACATCCAGCTGCCCTCCAGGGAATGCTGGCCAGGGGTATGGAAGTGGGACACCAAGAAGAAGATGCAGAGAATGTCTCCTCCAAGAGCTGGAATTCCCTTCCCCATTTCTTTGGTCCTTTGGCTTGGTTTTGCTGTGCTCTGTTCCTGCAGTGGCTTGGCTGGTGACAGGTTTGGAGGGGGATTGCTGCTGGGGGGAAGGCACACAGTGGCCCTGGGGAGTTGCTACTGGGTTGGGGGGTGGAAGGAAGGAAGGAAGGAAGGAAAGCCTGGGAATGTTGAAGTGGTTTGTTGTTTATGCTGCTGTCCACTGAAACCTGCCTTAATCCAAGGGGAAGGGTAGGAGGTGGTATTGGTCCAGCAGGGCTGGTGCTGGCTGCTTACATCACCTCTCTGCTGGGGACATCTTGCTGATGCTCTTCATTGATGCTGGAGGGGAGGAGCTGCTGCTGATGTGTAGGGAGAAGTGTTGGGGTTTGAACAGTGTTAAACCTGACCTGTACCTTGATCTCTGCCCTCCTGCTGCATAGATATCACCCAGCAGGAGATGCTCTCCTTGGAGAAGCTCTTTCCAGTGAGGGTGGTGAGACACTGGCACAGGTTGAGGGTGATGAGACCCTGGCAGAGGTTGCCCAGGGAGGTTGTGGAGCACAGAAGCACCCAATGTGATCAAAGATCACATTGGGTGCTTCTGTGCTCCACAACCTCCCTGGAGGGGTTCAGAACCAGGTTAGATGAGGCCTTGAGTGACCTGTTCTAGTGAGACCTGTCCCTGCTTATGGCAGGAGGGGTTGGAACTGGCTGAGCTTTGAGGTCCCTTCCAACCTAAACCATTCTATGATTCTATACCCTTGAGGCCCTGGTGAACATCAGCCTAGAAACCCTGACAGCCTAGAAACCCTGACAGAGCCTCACTCTTCCTGCACATAAACAGCCACCCCTCTTCTCCCAGCTGAAAGAGCACTTCAGCAGCTTGGGCTTGGCTTGAGGAACACTTAGAGATGTGAGCCTGAAGCCAACCTGCTCTACAGAGGTCCCAGCAATGGGTTGGATCAAAGCTCAAGGATGCTCTAATGTGGTTTTGCCTCTATTTTCCCTGCTCACAGCTTAGGTGTGGCTTTCAATGTAGCTGTCAAGTGTCTGAAACCAACCTCCACATCCAGAGGCCTCCTTCATGTCCAGGCAGAGTGGCCTGAAAGAGCTGATGGAGCCCAGGTACACTCAGGCAGTGCAGAGGTGTCTGACATCTGTAGCAGTCCTGTTCTGCTGGGGGGGGAGAGAGGCAAATGCACCCAAGGCCACATCACTTCTGCAGGTGGTGGGCACCATCAGCAGGAGCTCTGCTGGCTGTGGAGGGAAGAGAGAGGTTTGTATTGAGAGGAATAAAGGAGGGAGATGCTAGCCCTGAGAATTCAAGGTGGGAGCCCTGAATCCAACTCACTTCTCCTTCATTCCTCATTTTGTATGGAGTGAGTTTGTGCTTAAATGGGAAACCATCCAGAGCAGGGGGGAGGGAAACCATCCCGAGAAGGCGGTGAGGAAACCATCCAGAGCAGGGGGGAGGGAAACCATCCCGAGAAGGCGGTGAGGAAACCATCCAGAGCAGGGGGGAGGGAAACCATCCCGAGAAGGCGGTGAGGAAACCATCCAGAGCAGGGGGGAGGGAAACCATCCCGAGAAGGCGGTGAGGAAACCATCCAGAGCAGGGGGGAGGGAAACCATCCCGAGAAGGCGGTGAGGAAACCATCCAGAGCAGGGGGGAGGGAAACCATCCCGAGAAGGCGGTGAGGAAACCATCCAGAGCAGGGGGGAGGGAAACCATCCCGAGAAGGCGGTGAGGAAACCATCCAGAGCAGGGGGGAGGGAAACCATCCCGAGAAGGCGGTGAGGAAACCATCCAGAGCAGGGGGGAGGGAAACCATCCCGAGAAGGCGGTGAGGAAACCATCCAGAGCAGGGGGGAGGGAAACCATCCCGAGAAGGCGGTGAGGAAACCATCCAGAGCAGGGGGGAGGGAAACCATCCCGAGAAGGCGGTGAGGAAACCATCCAGAGCAGGGGGGAGGGAAACCATCCCGAGAAGGCGGTGAGGAAACCATCCAGAGCAGGGGGGAGGGAAACCATCCCGAGAAGGCGGTGAGGAAACCATCCAGAGCAGGGGGGAGGGAAACCATCCCGAGAAGGCGGTGAGGAAACCATCCAGAGCAGGGGGGAGGGAAACCATCCCGAGAAGGCGGTGAGGAAACCATCCAGAGCAGGGGGGAGGGAAACCATCCCGAGAAGGCGGTGAGGAAACCATCCAGAGCAGGGGGGAGGGAAACCATCCCGAGAAGGCGGTGAGGAAACCATCCAGAGCAGGGGGGAGGGAAACCATCCCGAGAAGGCGGTGAGGAAACCATCCAGAGCAGGGGGGAGGGAAACCATCCCGAGAAGGCGGTGAGGAAACCATCCAGAGCAGGGGGGAGGGAAACCATCCCGAGAAGGCGGTGAGGAAACCATCCAGAGCAGGGGGGAGGGAAACCATCCCGAGAAGGCGGTGAGGAAACCATCCAGAGCAGGGGGGAGGGAAACCATCCCGAGAAGGCGGTGAGGAAACCATCCAGAGCAGGGGGGAGGGAAACCATCCCGAGAAGGCGGTGAGGAAACCATCCAGAGCAGGGGGGAGGGAAACCATCCCGAGAAGGCGGTGAGGAAACCATCCAGAGCAGGGGGGAGGGAAACCATCCCGAGAAGGCGGTGAGGAAACCATCCAGAGCAGGGGGGAGGGAAACCATCCCGAGAAGGCGGTGAGGAAACCATCCAGAGCAGGGGATGGGGAAAGCATCCAGAGCAGGGGAATTGGGAAGCCACCCAGAGTAGGGGGTGAGGAAACCATCCAGAGCAGGGGATGGGGAAGCCACCCAGAGCAGGGGGTTATGATGACTACCACCAGAAACTGCTGGGTCCTCCCATGGATTTCTTGACTCTGTTGATGGCCTCCTGTTGTTTGATTGCAGTGACTGTGAAGGAGAAAGGACACCACAGCTCCTGCTCTTTCCCTCTCCCTGCTTCAACTTCTGTCTTGTTTCAATTTTTGTTTGTTTCTCTGTGTACTTTTTTCTGTCTGGGTTCCCCTTCCCCCATTTCCCATGCCCAGGATGAGTTATTTAGAAGCCCCAAAGCTGGCTATGACCCAAACCTGTTCCTCTGCCGTTCCTACCTTTGCTATTGCCCAGTGCCTCTTGTTTTGGAGCCTCTAGTTTCTCTCTGGGAGGTCTTTGCTGGTCTGTCTGCTTGACTGTTCAGGCTGCAATGTCTGCAGCCCCCTGGCAGCACCTAAAGAATGGCTTCTGCTTAAGCAACCTCCCCTCACTGTGTGAGCTTTGTGCCTTGGGCTCATCAAGTGGCATAAGATGCTCACAGCAGTGGAATGTGGCTCATACAGTGGCAGAGGAGGTCTGGCCAAGGAGCTCTTCTCTTTGCCCCTGTGGTGTGGCAGATGTTGAATGGAAGGATAGGAACTGTGCTATGAAACAGGTACAGGGCACAGAGCTGCCTTCAGGTGGGACAACCTACTGCAGGGGAGAAAACTCCACCAGGAGGAGGATGAATACTGAGTCTCTGGAAGTAGTTATGGAGGAGGGGAGAAGGAGGGGGTGGGGGGGGGAAAATCACTTTAAATAATCTTTCCACTTGGAGCCTCTCACAGGAGAGACTTCAGGCAGTGACCTAAACTCAGACTGAATTGAAAGTCTGGTTCTGTCCTGCTCTACCAACTGACCTTAGCTGAAACACCATTAAATATGAATCTTACAACTGGGAAGAGTGATGTGATGGCTCACACTGATTAACTCTGGTGCACAGCAGAGTTTCAGAGGAATAGGAGGCTCTGGAAGAGGAGGGGTGGGGGTGGTGGGGAAAGACCCAATTGCTGCAGGGTTGCATATTCCCTTTGTGTCAGAGCAGGGTTTTTAACTCTGCTCTGGCTGCAGCTCTCACCCAGCCAAAAATCAACCAAACAAAACACTCTCAGTGCAATTAAATTTGCTGGGAGTAATTAATTGGTCTTGAAACCAGGAATGGCCTCACGGAGCAAGCTTGATCCCAGCATACACTAAACCAACAGGATCAATCCTGAGGCTGGATGTTAGGAGGAAGTTGTGGGCAGAGAGAGTGATTGGCATTGGAATGGGCTGCCCAGGGAGGTGCTGGAGTTGCCCTGGCTGGAGGTGCTCAAGAACAGACAGGATGAGGCACTTAGTGCCATGGTCTGGTTGATTGGGCAGTGCTGGGTGCTAGGTTGGGCTGGCTGAGCTTGGAGCTCTCTTCCAATCTGGTTGATTCTGTGATTCTCTGAACTGGGTAGATCCTTGTTGCTCACCCTCAGTAATCCATCCCATGCAGTAAGTAAGGTGAAGCTCCCTCCCTGACCCAAGAGATGTGAGGCACCTTCTGTGCAGGGTGATTTCAAACAGCCCCTTAGAGAGCCAAGGGCAGGCTCCTGCTGTCAGCTGCCTGCCTTGCTCCTCTGAGCCCAGGCAGACCCAAAGCATCAGAGCTTGCTGCTGGGGCTGCCCCCAGACACCCAGCAAGGCTGCAGTGCTGAGCCCTGCCTGTGGAGCAGCAGCCCAGGTCCCAGCTGCCACTCAGCCCTTGGCTGATGTGCAAGAGAGGACCTTTGCCAGCAGCCCCCTGGCTGCTGTGGCTGCTCTCTGGGGAAGGAGAGGAGAAGGTGGCAAGAGGCAGCTGTGTGTTGAGCACTGCAGCACCCCAGGGCCAGCAGCCTGTGGCCCCAAGCAGCAGCTGCTCACTCTCTCTGCTTGGCATCAGCACTCCTGGCACTATCCCCCCCTCAGCTGTGAGCCTCACCAGCACTGTCTGACTTTGTGGTCCCTTCCTGTTGCTGTGTGCAGGTGAGGTTGCTCCTGTTGCTGGCAGCTGGGTTGTCTGTGCAGTCTGCCCTGCACTGTCTCCCCCCAACCCCCTCCCTGTGCATGTCTTTGTTCTGCTTTTGCCCTGTCCTGGGGGGGTTCCTCCTCGTGTCGTTGTCTGAGATGTGCCAGTGGTGACTGTTTGTTGTTCTCTTGCCTCTGATCCAGCCCTCACACACACCCCAGCCCCACACACAACCCCCCCAGACCGAAACAGCAACACCAAACTCAGCAACAGCTCCGAACAACAAAACAAAGGGTTCAGGTGGCACAAAGTGACTTTGGCATCAGGGGCTTGGTGCAAGGAGGTCAGGGCTAGGCAGGCTGCTGGGCACAGCCTGTGGCAAGGCTGGCCCAGGGCTGCAGAGCTTGCAGCTGTGTCTGTGATGGCAGCTTTGTAGGGAAGAAGGAGTGGGAAGTGTGCACCATGGCTTAGCACTCATCCACCAGATGCTTTGAGGGAGGCTTCTGCAGAGCTAGTTGCTGGTGGTGGGGACCAACACACTTTGTGTTGCCTCAGGAGGGGCCTATTTTTAGAGCAGAGCTGGAGATGAAAAGTGCATCTGCCAATTCTCCAGAGCTGGGGCTGGCACTGGAGACATCCTCCTGCCTTCTGGGGTGGGGGCAGCACAGGGCTGGCTGCCTGCCTGCTGGGGGCTGGGACCTGTGGCAAAGGAGAGGTGTGGAGAGAGGCAGAGGCTTGTGACAACCAGGAGCTGCTTCTGCAATCCAAGCAGCCACTTGGCAGCACTGCCAAACCCTTAACCCCCAGTCAGAGCCATGGAGGTAGCTCAAAGCTGAACCCATTCTATGCCAACTTGCTCTGTGTTCTTACCACTTTTGGGGTTCTTTCCTCCTCAAGAGGCCCACAGGCTAAAGAGGAGGTCTGGCAGGGAGGTTGTCTCCTCCACTTTGCCTCCTAGCTGGCATCTCTCATCCCACCACCTTCAGGACAGGTTGTGTGTGGGGAAGGCAGAAGTGACAGGAGGCCAAATTCACCATGGGGGTAAGAAGAGCTGTGCCAGGGAGCTGTGCAGAGCTGCACATTGCTTCAGGAACCAGAGCAAAGAGCAAGCCCAGAGGCAGCAGCAGTGATGCTCCAGGCACTGGGCATGCCCTGCTGCTCTGGCACCATCAGAAGGACCCTACCCCTTTGAGGAACACTTCAGGAAGGTGTCTCCTGTGCTATCATCCACCTCTCTCACTGCTCTGCTAGCCCTTGAGCCAGCCAGGGACACACCAGCTGCAGTCTCTGGCAGCATGTCTCAAGAAGCAGGAGAAGCTCAGAAGCAAGCCCAGAATGCACATCCCAGGCTCTGACAGCCTGCTGGAGTAGTTTTAGTTGCTCTCCCTGCTGTTCTCTAACTCATGTCCCAGTTGCACCCAGCTGGGTGAAGAGAATCCCGAGTAGAAGGGGTTAATAAGAAAGAAGCACTGAGGTGAAGGCTTGGAGCAGCTCTCCTGTGAGGAGAGCTGAGGGAGCTGGGATGGGACTGTTCAGCCCAGAGAAGAGAAAGCTCAAGGGGATCAATGGCATCCTGGGCTGGCTCAGGAACAGCAGCACACGGGAGGTTCTTCTGCCCCTGTGCTCAGCACTGCTCAGGCCACCCCGGGAGTGCTGT
Source organism: Tricholaema leucomelas (assembly GCA_013400475.1). Classification (NCBI taxonomy): domain Eukaryota; kingdom Metazoa; phylum Chordata; class Aves; order Piciformes; family Lybiidae; genus Tricholaema lacrymosa; species Tricholaema leucomelas. The sequence goes on from WAAF01012073.1 coordinate 150,732, forward strand.
GTCCAGGTCTGGGCTCCTCCATTGCAGAGGGAATGGGCTGCCCAGGGAGGTGGTGGAGTGGCTGTGCCTGGAGGTGTTGAAGCCAAGCCTGGCTGGGGCACTTAGTGCCATGGTCTGGGTGATTGGGCAGGGCTGGGTGCTAGGTTGGGCTGGCTGAGCTTGGAGCTCTCTTCCAACCTGCCTGATTCTGTGATAGTGCATGGAAATCCCTGAGGGATGGGGGCAGAGATGGCTCCCTTTGGTGGTGTCCAGTGGCAGGACCAGAGGCAAAGGGCACCAACTGGACCACAGGAGACACTTCTTTACTATGAGGGTGAACAAGCAGTGGGATAAGCTGCCAGGGAATTTGTGGAGTCTCCATCCTTGCAGCTAGTCAAGACATGGCCTCGGGCAGCCTGCTCCAGGTGGCTGGACCAGATAATCTCCAGAGGCCACTTCCAACCTCAAGCATCTGAAAAACATAACAAAGCAAGCAAAGAGAGCCAGGGAGCTGGAGCCTGCTGGCCTTGCAGCAGCCTTGGCTTACCCTGGGCAAGGTCTAGGCAAGCCCAAGCAGGAGAGAGCCCTGAGGGGAGCCAGGGAGGGAAGTCCTGATCCGGGGTCATCTCCTAGCCTGGGAGAAAGCAGCTTGTGAAGGAAGCATTTCACATCTGCTGGCTCCCCTGGAGAAGGGAGGACAATGGTCACTCCTCACCTCTCCTCAGCTGGAGGCTGGAGGAGGACAATGGTCACCTCTCCCCTCAGCTGAGGGCTGGAGGAGGAGGAGGACAATGTTCACTCCTCACCTCCCCTCAGCTGAGGGCTGGAGGAAGAGGAGGACAATGGTCACCTCTCCCCTCAGCTGAGGGCTGGAGGCGGGGGGGGGCGATGTGCACTCCTCACCTCCCCTCAGCTGAGGGCTGGAGGAGGAGGAGGACAATGGTCACCTCTCCCCTCAGCTGAGGGCTGGAGGCTTGCAGGTGAGAACTGATGCAGGGACTTGGTCTCATTTCACATTTCACTTTGAGACAGCTTCATGTCAGCAGCTCCACAGTCACTGTGGCACTGATGAGGAGTGTGTGTGGGTGAAGGTGGCTGTGATGAAGGCTTCTCCTGCATACAGGAGGTTTTGGAGGTAGAAATAACCAAGAGGAGCTGCCAGAGCCCCTCTGGGTGTGAAAGAGCAGAAATGCTCTTGTTGCTGGAGCACAGGGCACAGACATTGGGAGCAAAGGCTTTGCAACCTGGACACCCTGGGGAAAGAGATTTGGGGTTCAGTGGCAAGCAAGGGGCTGCAGAGCATAGGCCAGCCAGGGCAGGGTCCCAGGGGTGCTGCCCTACCTCAGGTGAAGGTGAGCTGTGCTCTCAGGCCAGCCAGGACAGGGTCCCAGGGGTGCTGCCCTACCTCAGGTGAAGGTGAGCTGTGCTCTCAGGCCAGCCAGGGCAGGGTCCCAGGGGTGCTGGGATGCCCTGGTCACTGCCATGCCCAGGAAGAAGCAATTGAGCCTAGAGAAGAAAGAATAAAAGAGCAATGCCAGGCCATGTGTGGGCTCTTGGGGCTAAAGAGCAGGAAGCAGAGGAGTAGGAAGATGTGGGCAGGAGTGAGGAGGAGCTCAGCAGCGAGCCTGAGCTGCTGCTTTGCTGCAACCTAGCAGGGCTCTCAGGATGCCCTTGCAGCTGGGTGTGCCTCTGTCTGCATCTCTGTGCCATCACCTGTTTGCTGCATGCAGCCTGCTCCTCTGTCCTAGCACCTCCCAGTCCTTTGCACCTTTCTTTGCCAGCTGAGTCCTGGGATTTCAACAAGGCCAAGTACAAGGTCCTGCAGCTGGGTAGAGGCAGTGCCAAGCACAAATTCAGGCTGGGCAGTGCCAGGCTGGAGAGCAGCCCTGAGGACTTGGGGGTGCTGCTGGAGGAGAAGCTCAACAGGAGCCAGCAGTGTGCACTTGCAGCCCAGAAAGCCAAGCAGAGCCTGGGCTGCAGCAGCAGAAGTGTGGCCAGCAGGGCCAGGGAGGTGATTCTCCTCCTCTGCTGTGCTCTGCTGAGACCCCACCTGGAGTACTGCATCCAGTTCTGGAGCCCCTGGGACAAGAGGGATGTGGAGATGCTGGAGAGTGTCCAGAGCAGGGTCAGGAGGATGCTCAGAGGGCTGCAGCAGCTCTGCTGTGAGCACAGACTGAAAGAGTTGGGGCTGTGCAGGCTGGAGCAGAGGAGGCTCCCAGGTGACCTTCTTGTGGCCTTCCAGGATCTGAAGGGGGCTACAAAAAAGCTTGGGAGGGACTTTTGAGGCTGTCAGGGAGTGCCAGGAGGGGGCGGAATGGAGCAAAGCTGGAGGTGGGGAGAGTCAGGCTGGAGGTGAGGAGGAAGTTGTTGAGCAGGAGAGTGGTGAGAGGCTGGAATGGGTTGCCCAGGGAGGTGGCTGAGGCCCCATGGCTGGAGGTGTTTCAGGCCAGGCTGGCTGAGGCTGTGGGCAGCCTGCTCTAGGGTAGGGTGTCCCTGGGCATGGCAGGGGGGTTGGGACTGGCTGCTCCTTTTGGTCCCTTCCCTGTGATTTCCACGGAGGGGGAAGCTCAGTCCTGCCTGGGGGCACCCTCAGCTCACAGGGAGAGAGCAGGACAGAAGCAGAGTTTGGGGAGAGGCTTTGCAGTGATGCTCTGCAGAGAGGGCACAAGAAGAAACCTGAGGGAGCTCTTTGCCCTGGTTCTTACTCCCTTTCCCCCCCTCCTTTCCTTCACTCAAACCAATTTTTGCATGCACCAGAGAGGAAGAAGTCCAACACCCCCCAACACCAACAGAGAGCCTGCACTCTGCTCCCAGCCTCACCACAGAACCATCTCTGCTGTGACTGCAAAGCAATAATGGCCTCATTTATTTGGCTTGGGGTTTTTTTTGGTTGTTGTTTTGTTGTTATTTAAGTAACCTCATTTGCACAGGCAAATGTCACACCCACAGTTTGTGTCTCCCCATGCAGGGTGGTGACAAGGCTGAGGGGAGCAAGCTGCAGGTGGCAGAGAGGTGAGGGTGGGGAGGCAATAGGGTGAGGGGGGGGGGAAAGAAGAAGGGAAAACCAAAAGCACACTGTGATTTTCTTTGGGTCAGTGAGTGTATTTCAGCCATTCCTTCCCTTCCCAGGTGATGTTTGTACAACAGAGAAGCCAGCTCAGCTCCTGGCTCTAAGCCCCCCCTTTGCTGTTTGTCACTAAAGTAGTTTTTTGCATGTTTTGCATCTGAGTGGTTTTTTTGCCAACCCTCTGAAACCAGCTCTGCTTCTGCATCTGTGAGTGTGAGTGTCTGGGGGACGTGTGGCAGGGGCTGGAGGGCTTTTGGGCATGGGCTGGAGACAGAGGGAGGAGGTAGAAGCATGGCTTGGATGGGGTGAGAGAGAGCTGTGCCCAGCCCTGATCTGCAAAGGGCTCTGCTATCTCCCCCAGGTGAGCTGACATCACAGGACACTGTCCCAGATGTTAGCCTCAACAGAGGGAAGAGTGAAGATCCAAAACTGCTGTGATGGCAAGAGAAAGGTTTTACTGCTAAACCCAAAGTCTGGGTGCAAGCTACCTCCAGAGAGGAGTGTGGGTGCCTCTTGCCTACCTCTGCAAGGGCAAGCCAGAAAGGGGTGGAGGAGGTCTAGGGCCCAGGAGAGGGATGCTGAGGTAGGGAGGAAGGGAAAGTCAGACCTGCTGAAGACAGTGCAGGAAGTCTACAGCCAAGGAGAGGGATGCTGAGGTAGGGAGGAGGGGAAAGTGCAGAGAATCTAGGGCCAAGGAGAGGGCTGCTCCGGACGGGAGGAACGGAAAGTGCAGAGCTGGTGGAGACAGTGCAGAGAGTCTAAGGCCAAGGAGAGGGCTGCTCAGGCAGGGGGGAAAGGAAAGTGCAGAGCTGGTGAAGACAGTGCAGGGCATCTAGGGCTGAGGAGAGAGCTGGTCAGGTAGGGAGGAAGGGAAAGTCAAACCTGATGAAGACAGAGGGTGGGAAATCTAGGGCTGAGGAGAGAGCTGCTCAGGTAGGGAGGAAGGGAAAGTCAAACCTGATGAAGACAGAGTGTGGGAAATCTAGGGCTGAGGAGAGAGCTGCTCAGGTAGGGAGGAGGGGAAAGTGCAGACCTGGTGAAGACAGAGTGCAGGAAATCTAGGGCCAAGGAGAGGGATGCTGAGGTGGGGAGGAGGGGAAAGTGCAGCCCTACTTCTGCAGGGGCAAGCAGGAAAGGGTGCAGGAGATCCAGGGCCAAGGAGATGGATGCTGAGGTGGGGAGGAGGGGAAAGTGCAGCCCTACTTCTGCAGGGGCAAGCAGGAAAGGGTGCAGGAGATCCAGGGCCAAGGAGGTGGATGCTCAGGAGCGGAAAGTGCAGACCTGGTGAAGACAGAAGCCAGCCCCAGGAAGCTGCAAGCTCTGGCAGGTTTTTGCCAGGATGCCTCCAGTAGATTCCCATTTCTTGTACCCAGGTGCCAACAGTCACTGGCTGCAGAGGCTGAGCTGCTCCTGGAGCAGCAGGGCTTGCAGGACAGCCCAGGCACTTGCATTCAAAGCTGAGCAAAGCCATCAGATTTGCCACTTCTAAGGCAAAGGCAAAGATCCAGGGAGAGGAATAATGTTGTAATCAAATGGAACCAGGCAATGGCTTACAAAAGAACCTGAGTGCTGCTTCTCCATCCACAGCACAGCCCCAGAAATAGCTCCTGAGGAGACTCCTGTCCCCTCCAAGTCCTACAGCACAGGGCTGGTGAGAGTGTGTGGTGCTTTGGGCCTCCTATTTGCACCGAGGAACTTTCCCTCACTGTGTGTGCCACACGAATTCCTTAATGGCTGGAGAGTGAGGAGAGAGAGCTGCCCAGGCTGTAAATCTGTCTCCCAGTTGCCATGCTGGAGCAGAGAGAAGGCATTGCAGCTGGCAGGGGCAAAGATGGGGAGTGATGGATGGCTGCTGGCTCCTCCATCTGCTCTTAGGTTTGCTCTCCAACACAAAATACTACTTTAATCAAGTGCTATTAGCTCATAACTCACTCAGCGTCGTGGAGAGGAGCTAACCTCAGCCTGAGGTTGCCACCCTCTGTCCCTGCACAGTGCCAACAGGCAGCTCGCCTGGTGCCACCCCCACGGGGACATCCTTCATCCTGGGGGCTGACAGCAAAGCAAAGGGACTGATGAGGCAGGCAGAGGTGGCAGAGGCTCTGCATTCAAATCTGTGATGAGGCAGGAGCTGAACACTGACAGGTGGCCTTTTCCCTACCTCTCCTTTCCTGTTGCATTGCACAGCAGCAGCAGCAGCCAGCACCTGGCACAGCCATCCAGCAGGGCATGAAATCACCTGGCTGGTGGCTGGGAGTGATGTGCATAGCAAGAGGGACAGGGGAAGCATCAAGGGCAGCATTTAGAGAGCTGGCAGCAGTAAGGCCTGGGATGCACAGAGGGAGCTGAGCTTCATCAAGCCAAGAGCCTGTGGCACGTGATGGGAAGGAAGGAAAGAGGGAAGAAGAGATTATTGACAAGGTCTTGTAAGGACAGGATGAGGAGCAATGGGCTTGAAACTGGCAGAGGGGAGGTTTGAACTGGANAGCTGGATGATAAGGATGAGCTTGGAGGTCTCTTCCAACCTGGCTGATTCTATGATTCTATTGTATGATCCTCTCCTCTTCACAGGTAGGAAGCAAAGATCCATCACCCAGCAGGAGTTTGATACATGAAGTCTCCATGCTGCTAGGCTGGGTGCAGGCAGTCCTTGTACTGCTGCCACAGGTAGAAGTGATTGTGGACTTTAGGATGTTGGCTTAGTAAGGATCTGGGAAGGGGACTGGAGGACACTACCCAGAGCCATAAGCTTCTCTGGGAAGAGGAATGAGAACTCTCTGCAAGTTTCAGACACAGAGATGGTGTCACAACCTGCCAGGTAGAGCCTGTGGAGGGAGGTTGTGAGCAGAGAGAAGTGCACTTAGTGCCATGGTTTAGCTAATCAGAAGGGTTAGGTGAGAGGTTGGACTGGATGATCTTGGAGGTCTTTTCCAACCTGGTTAATTCTGTGATTCTGCTCCAACTCCTGAGACTTCAGCTAGCACCAGGGCTGGAGCCTGCACCCCCCTGCTAAGAAGGCACAAAGGGCACAGATGTGCCAAGTCCTGCCCAGCTGTTGGAGGATTTTGGAGGGTGAAGGGAGGTTGAGACATACCAAGGCCAAGTCCTGTGTATCAAGGAGCCCTGTTCCTCGAGTTAAGCTCCTGCCATACAGCACAGGAAGGTCTCCACTTACCTCTCCTCCATCTCTTAAAGGAAAAGAAAGAAACCAGAGCTCTTCTAGGAGGGAGAGCATCATTTTCCAGGCTGCCCACGAAGGGAAAGGTTTGCTTCTTGGGATGCAAGCAGCAGCAGCAGCTGAGAACACCTCACCAACAAGAAAAGTCGAGGTGAAAGTGTTCTCAGAGGCTCCCAAGCCTGTCCTCAGCCAACCCCCGTGGAGCCCACGCTCCAAGCTCAGGCAGGGCTAAGTGGCATCCAGCATCAAAAGTGAGCACTAAAAGCCCTTGAAACCTCCCTGAGAATTACTCTTGTGCTCAGGCAAACCTGAGAACCCCTAGGGCAGGCCATGCTGCCTTCCCTGCCCCAACGAGAGGCTGCTTCTAGCTGATGGATCTGCAAGGCTGCAATGAACGCTGTGGATCATGGCTGCAGTGCCAGCACTCTGCTCCCTCTGCTCCCACGGAGGGACCCGATGCAATCTGGAGGAGGAATGCCACAAAACAGCTGAGGCAGCAACTGCTCTGCCTTTCACACAGCTCTACAGCAGCACTCTCTCCCCAGCTCGGTGTCAGCAAAAGCTCAGGCACGGTGAGGACAAGGCAGAGCAGCTTTCCCCTCCTCCCAGCTCCTTTTGTGCTTCATGGAGGTGATTATGGAAGAGAGGGGAACAGCACTGGAGGTGTGTGTCACAATTAGAGATGTTAATCACACAGGATCCAGCTGCTCCCTCATGTAATTCACTGGCAAGGGGTTGGGCTTTTTTTTTTTTCAGCAGGGTGGCTCTGCAGAGCTCCCAACCAGCCCTTGGGGGTTGAGCAGAAACACAAATCTAGTAAAGAATCCAAACAGGAAGGGAAAAGCCTCCAGGAAATCAGTGGACTACAGGATAGCTGCAGCTAGGCTGAAGGGGAGGGGGACAAAACAGCACTCAAGTTGATTTCAGTCACTCAGAACATGAAGTGTGGAGCTTCAGTTTACACAGTGACTGCTCCTGTTCCTCTACAGCACTCCCCACAGTGACAACCCTTCCAACGAGTGCCACTGGGACATGCCAGGCTGGGCACACGCTGCTGCTGTGGGGGGCATGGCCCTTAAATGAAGGAGCAGCTCCTACAATGCAGCTGCAAACTGGCATCCAGGGGAAAATACCTGGAAGGCTTCTCAGACAGCAGCCCAAGAGAGGGAAGGTTTGCAACCTCAACAACTGTTTCCTCTCTGCTGCCCCCCAAGGCTGTTCCGAGGACCCTGGGGCCAGCCCTGTTCTGCTCCCATGCTCGGGAACTCCTCTCTCCAAGCTCAGTACCAACCAGCAGAGACTGCTGTCAGGTCCTGTCGGGGGAGCACATCTCAGCAAGCTACTCAAGGGCACGGATTTAGGTCAGGAGAATGTGCCTGCACACTGCAGTTACAGAAGGGGACTGAGAGCAGAGCAGAGAGTTCAAATCCAATTCAAACTCGGAAGAGAGTCAAGATTTCATGAGCCACCTCTGAAATTCAGGGCCAGAAGAAATGCCAGCTGATGCAGACAGGGCTGTGCTCAACCACCTGACAGTGCCACACTGCTCACTTGTCCCAGGAACGCAGCAGCAGCCTGAGGGCAGCAGGCAAATGAGCTCCACTCACCTCTTTCAGGCCATGCTGGACAACTGTGTGCCAGAGACTGGCTGAGCCTTGCCTTGCAAGACAGTGGTGGTGGGAGACAATCACCTAGGGCTGCTCTCAGACTAGCTGGAGCAGCAAGTACCTGGCTGTAGAAAGCACACAAAGCTCTATGGGCTGTGCAGTCAGGAACAGACACATCAGAACCTGGGAAGCAGCAGCTCAGCAGTGTCTGAAGGACCCTGGGCAGTGCTTCCAAGGCTATGCCAGCTGCTCCAGTGCAGCTCAAACGAGCTGTTGTGAGCCAGGCACCATGGGCAGTTCTTCTACAGTGCTGGAGAGGCAGAGAAAACTGAGACCTCAGAACTGAAGAGTCAGGGTCACCTTCCAGGGTCTTCTACAGCCATCCTCCAGGAGAGCCGAGCACAGAGAAGACAAAATGCAGCTGCCAGGCACCAGCAGGTGCAGCCACATCACAAGGGAAGTGCCAGTGCTTGCCAGCCAGCCCACTGCACAGCTGCAGCTTGCCCCAAGTGTGGACTCCAAGTTGAGCAGGTGCAGGTATGAACCACAGCAGCTGTCTGCAGCACCAAGTGTGCCCAGAGTCTGTGAAGAGGAGGGGGTCAGCAAGGCAGCAAGAGCAAGGAGGTATGGCCTGGGCAGGGGTAAAGAGGGGGAAACAGCTCTACTGGAGCATAAACCTTACAAAGGCAGAGCTATGGGAGCAGCAGGCTGGGACAGGCCCTGGGACACTGCAGAGCAGTGTTAGATGGCTGAGAAGGGGTTGCAGCTGGGGGCTTTCAAGCAGGGCAGGCCACACAGACTAACAGAACCAATGGTGTCTCAGCAAGGGGAGCCTTTAATAGAGCTGCTTCAGCCTGATGGAAACAGTTTTGTTTCCTGGTGCACATGAAGCCAAAGGCAGCACCTCCCCTCCTGCACCCACAGACACCCTTCTCATGATTCCACTCAGCACCTGCCCCACAGACCCTCCCCAGCTTTCCCCCACCCGTGCTGGGCTGGAGCCTGCTGACTTCTCACACTGCTGTGCCCTTAGGGAAAGGCAGGAGTGGGTTTCTGCCAGTCTCTTTGCTTGCTTCAGCAGCCTCTGTTTTCAGCCACTCCATCTTCTGCTGGTGTTGCTGCACAGCATCAGCCACACGGGCATCGATCATGGCCTCTGTCAGGACCCCATCCTCTGATGCATAGGCTGCAGCCTGCAGAGGCAAAGGACACTGCAGTTAGTGAGGGCAGCTCCTGGGATCAGTGAGGAGCTGAGACAGGTGTCCCCTGGAATCATGGAATCAAGCAGGTTGGAAGAGAGCTCCAAGCTCAGCCAGCCCAACCTAGCACCCAGCCCTGCCCAATCAACCAGACCATGGCACTAAGTGCCCCAGCCAGGCTTGGCTTCAACACCTCCCTGGGCAGCCCATTCCAATGCCAATCACTCTCTCTGCCAACAACTTCCTCCTGACATCCAACCTAGACCTGCCCTGGCACAGCTTGAGGCTGTGTCCCCTTGTTCTCTTGCTGGTTGCCTGGGAGATAAGCCCAACTCTATCTGGCTACAGCCTCCCTTCAGGGAGCTGCAGACAGCAATGAGCTCTGCCCTGAGCCTCCTCTTCTGCAGGCTGCACACCCCCAGCTCCCTCAGCCTCTCCTCACAGGGCTGTGCTCCAGGCCCCTCCCCAGCCTTGCTGCCCTTCTCTGGACACCTTCCAGCACCTCAACATCTCTCTGCAATGGAGGAGCCCAGAACTGGACACAGCACTCCAGGGGTGGCCTGAGCAGTGCTGAGCACAGGGGCAGAAGAACCTCCCTTGTCCTGCTGCCCACACTGCTCCTGAGCCAGCCCAGGATGCCATTGGCTCTGCTGCCCACCTGGGCACTGCTGCCTCCTCTTCAGCTCCTCTCTCCCAGCACCCCCAGCTCCCTCTCTGCCTGGCTGCTCTCAGCCACTCTGTCCCCAGCCTGTAGTGCTGCTTGGGGTTGTTGTGGCCAAAGTGTAGAACCCTGCACTTGGCCTTGTTCAATCTCATCCCATTGGCCTCTGCCCACCCATCCAGCCTGGCCAGGTCCCTCTGCAGGGCTCTCCTACCCTCCAACAGATGCACACCTGCTGGTTTGTTTTTTACCCATCTCCATGCATACCTGCCCCTACCCTACCTAGAGTAAGGGTGGGTGTTGTGCCAAGGCAGTGCTGGCACCTGGAGCAAGCTGCCAGGGCACCCTGGGGAAGGATTGCCTTGATGCAGCTGTGCCAGGAGCTGAACCACATCAGCTGCCCAAGCAGCTATGCCCAACTCTTTGTTTCTGAGCTACTATTAAGCACCTTTGCCTACCTGCCTCTGGATTTGCCTGGCAGGTAACAGCTTTGAGTTTGGAAGAGAGCAAGCCCCAGGTGCAGTGCGCTGAAGACAGGCAGCATGCTTGGGCTGCACTCACCCCTGGCTTGTTGCAACTCCCACTCCTGCTTTCAGAACAGTCTGTGTCTGAAGCCAACAAGGTGGAGAACAACAGGTGCCTGTGGTGAGGGGATGGCTCCATCCAGCACAGGAGAAGACGTTTTAAACACAGAGGAGAGCAAACATCAGTGCCAGGGTCAATAAGGGCACTGTGGCACCCCTAAAGTGATGTCTCATGTGTGCTGATGTTGCTTTCCTCCTGTGTTCTGCTAGGAATCTCTCCTGCATCACTTCTGTGCTGTGCCAGCTCCCACCTCATACTTCTCTGCCAAGTGGGACCTTCCTTTTTCTCCCTCTCCATCCACACTCCAGCTCCTGCTGCTCCAATTCTCCTTGGTAAATCAGTGCTTGCTCCTGCAGCTGCTTCAACAGGCAGCAGGAATTTGATCCTAATTCCTTGCAGAAAGGGCTGAGAAGCTCCTGCCACCATTGCCAAAGAGCCCACAGGATTCTCAGTGGCAGCTCAGGGAGGACAGCAGCACAGGCCAGGTCCTTTCAGCTGCAGCAAAAGGGTTGTCACTTCTCGTCCAGGCAGGCAGGGCAGCTGGGACTCCACTGCTGGACGTTTTGTGGCTGACAACACAAGCAGCCACAGCCTCCAAGGAGGGAGGGATGCTCATGCTGGTAGCTGGAACCCATCTCCAAGGTAACAAAACAACTCCAGGCTAGAGATTTCTAAATCTGGTTGCTCCCTGTGCAAGGGCTCCTGCAAGAGCACACCAGGGCTGAGGCTGCTTGTGCAGGGATGGTGGTGAGGGGAGCTTGAGAAGGGTGACAAAGCTGAGGAGGGGCCTGGAGCACAGCCCTGTGAGGAGAGGCTGAGGGAGCTGGGGGTGTGCAGCCTGCAGCAGAGGAGGCTCAGGGCAGAGCTCATTGCTGTCTGCAGCTCCCTGCAGGGAGGCTGTAGCCAGGTGGGGTTGGTCTCAACCCCCAGGCAACCAGCAATAGAACAAGGGGACACAGCCTCAAGCTGTGCCAGGGCAGGTCTATGCTGGATGTTAGGAGGAAGTTGTTGGCAGAGAGAGTGATTGGCATTGGAATGGGCTGCCCAGGGAGGCGGTGGAGTCTCTGTCCCTGGAGGTGTTGAAGCCAATCCTGGCTGGGGCACTTAGTGCCATGGTCTGGTTGGTTGGGCAGGGCTGGGTGCTAGGTTGGGCTGGCTGAGCTTGGAGCTCTCTTCCAACCTGCTGGATTCTATGATAATGCATGGAAATCCCTGAAGGATGGGGGCAGAGATGGCTCCCTTTGGAGGTCTCTTCCAGCCTGGTTGATTGTATGATTCTCTGAAGGGAGTGAGTGCTTGCCTGGGCTGTATGCCTGCACAGAAGACAGAGAGGATGTCTTCCCTCCCTCCCTGCCACTGCATAGCCCATAAATCCCAGGCTGGAAACTCCTGCAAAGCTGTGCAGTTCACGCTCTGTTGATTTTCTCAATGACTTTCTATTTATAGAAAGCCTCAGGACCTTGCTGTCAAGAAAGCAAATGGGAGAAGCAGCTGCCCCTTCTGGGAGTAGCTTGCACACACACACACAGAGAAATGGTACCCAGCTTCATTTGTATTCATAACTCTACCCTCTGCATGGACACATTTTAACCCATTTGCTCCAGTCTAACGATTCAGACTTTTCTAATCCAATTCCAATTAGGGAATCAGCTGAAAAACTAAAGTTTTCAATAAGGCTCCAAGGAGATCTCATTGTGGCCTTCCAGTATCTACAGGAAAGCTGGGGAAGGACTCTTTAGGGTAGTGATAGGACTGGGGGGGAATGGAGCAAAACTAGAAGTGGGTAGATTCAGACTGGATGGTAGGAAGATGTTCTTCATCATGAGGGTGGTGAGAGACTGGAATAGGTTGCCCAAGGAGGTGGTGGAAGCCTAATCCCTGGAGGTCATTAAGGCCAGGCTGGATGTGGCTCTGAGCAGCCTGATCTAGTGTGAGGTGTCCTAATCCCTGGGGGTCATTAAGGCCAGGCTGGATGTGGCTCTGAGCAGCCTGATCTAGTGTGAGGTGTCCTAATCCCTGGGGTTCATTAAGGCCAGGATAGATGTGGCTCTGAGCAGCCTGATCTAGTGTGAGGTGTCCTAATCCCTGGGGATCATTAAGGCCAGGCTGGATGTGGCTCTGAGCAGCCTGATCTAGTGTGAGGTGTCCTTCCCCATGGCAGGGAGGCTGGAACTAGATGATCCTTGAGGTCCCTTCCAGCTCTGACAATTCTATGATTCTAAATAGTGGTGTTGGGGGAGGGAAGTAGAGGGATGGAGCACAGATGCCCAGTCCATCTTAGATGACCTGAGGTTTGATGCCAGCCAAGAACCATGGCTTATTTTAACCTGGTCAAACCAGTCTGGATGCTCTGAATCACACTTACAATGAAAACAGCCTGCTCAAGCCTCCTCCTCCCCCAAAAATCACAGGCACCCTTCACACTCTCCTGCTTGCTTAATGTCCTTCAGCTCAGACCACTAAAACATCCAACACTTGCCCCAGCTTGGGCAGGTAGATGATTTTGGTTGGTTTTACATATAAAACAAAAGGTTTCAAGGAGCACAAAGGCATTGATGTGAGTGGCACAAAAGGCAAGGAAACGCCAAGAAGCTCACCTCTGGGACACAAAACTCCTGGGAATCCTTCTGAAGTGTTTGCCAAAACAAATTTCCAGTGATTATACAGCTTGGGACAATGCAAAGTTGGGGTTTTGGTTGGTTGGTTTGGGTTTTTAACTTTGACATTTTAATCTAAAGCATCTCAATGGGTTTAAGTTCAGGGCGCAGCACTTGAAAGTCTGCACCGTTACTATAAACAGATCTGAAGGGAACTGTGAAGTGTCTAAAGGCATCTAAATCCCACCCTGCATTCAGAAAGGATTAGATATGGGCAATGGAAAAGCACAAGGGCAAAAAGGGAATGCTCAGTCTTCTGCAGAAGAGATTAAAATGGATTTCTAACGTGCAGACAATTAGCTGTGCCAGACAGCAACATTCTCCTCGCTGCTAGAGGTTACACCCTCTGCTTTGCTGCAGCTGATTTTCCTCCCCCTGCTCCCCCCCTCCCTGTTTGCAGACTGAAGCAGCAGTGAAATAGAATCCCTGATAAACACCTTCCTCTGCTCCCTGTCCAGCCCTTCTGCAGATTCAGGCATGGAGGCAGGAGTGGCAGTGCAGACTCCTCACTGCCTTCCCTACCTGTGCTTCCTAGGTGATCCGAGGAGGTTTCCTCACACAGAGGTTAGGATTAGAATTGCAAGCAACAAGGCTTTAGTGTGAGGTGCTAGGACAGATCCCATGCAACAGAGCAACACTTCCTCATAGATGAAGGCTGCTGTAGCACAGAAGCACCTTCCAGCTGTTGCATCCAGCTGAGGGGAGTGAGAGAAGCATTTTCCTGAGGCAGTTACGTTGGCTGCCAGAGCCTGAGCCACCTCCTGAGCCATGCCAGGCCAGCAGTGCAGCTATGCAGTTAACTCATCTTGCCAAGCTATTTTTAGCTCTGATCAGCTCCCTGACCCAGTTCATGCTACAGCTCTACAAAGAAGTGCACTGGCACAAAGGGAAGGGGAGCAGAAAGGCAGGAATCATGGAACTGGTTTGGCTGCAGAAGCCCTCCAAGACCATTAACCTAACACCAACGCCACTATACTGTGTCCCCAGGTGCCACATCCACAGGTTTCTCCAACATCTCCAGAGATGGTGACTCCACCACCTCCCTGGGCAGCCTGCTCCAATCCCTGACCACTCTTACAGCAAAGAAATCCTTCCTGCTCTCCAACCTAAACCTCCCCTGACACAATTTCAGGCCATTTCCTGACACCAGGGAAGCGGAGGCAGGACTACCACTGCCAGAGATCCTTGTCAAGCTGCAGCCTTAATCCTTTCCTGGCAGGAGAGAGCACTGTTAGCAGCTCCAGAACTACCCACAAGCAGCCATCTCCCAGCTCTGAGCCAGGCTCCCAAGCATCACTGCCACTGGAGGGATGAGCTTGGGTTAAGAGCACTCCAACCACCCGATGCAGAGAGGCTTTTAACGGCAGCTGCTCAAGCGCCATGCCCTTAACAAAACCCAGGGCAGGTGTTGACAAAGTGTTACCACAGTCAGGAGTCAAGCCTTGCAGTAACACAGCCTCCTGGGAAGCTCTACTCAAGCCCCAGTCAGCTCCAGCTCCAAATCCCTTGGCCCAGTGACTAAGAAGCCTGCAGATCACCAGCTCTGGCAGGCAGCTCCCAGGGCAGTGCTCAATGCAGGAATCTTTCCCCTTTCAGATGCTCTCACAAAGCCACCGCTGGACTACTCCACTGAGTCACCTCCTGAGGCAAGAAGGCCACGTGCCTAGGCACCAGCTGCAGAAAGCCTGGGCTATTTTAACACATCACACTTCCTTTCTTGATCAACATGGGATAAAACAGCAAGTCCCTTGTCCCAGAGCACCAACATCCTGGGTTTCAATACAGACAAAGCTTCCTGCAGCTTCTACAGCAAAATACTTCATCTTTTCCACCCTCCTCACTCCTGAATCTTTTTGGTTTTCAAAGCCCTTTGACTATTTGTTGACAGAAGAGGTGAACACAACATCCTGGTGCAGTTTTTCATAGCACCTCCTGGTGCCAGGAGGTCCATTTTAGAAGTGATAAGAGCAGCACCACTAAGGAATGAGGCATTCCCTGGAATGGGCTGCCCAGGGAGGTGGTGGAGTTGCCATCCCTGGTGGTGTTGAAGCACAGCCTGGGTGAGGCACTTAGTGCCATGGTCTGGCTGATTGGGCAGGGCTGGGTGCTACGTTGGACTGGATGAACTTGGAGGTCTCTTCCAACCTGCTTGAGTCTATGATTGCCCAACTTTCCCTTCCCTTCAAATTCACTTAAAGGATAAATGCTAAGAGCTGAGGTCATTCCTAGGGAGCAATGACAGGTTAGGAGATAAGGAGTGATGGAAAGCAAAGCTGATAAAAAGCTAAAGGCTCATTTATCACTGTTTTGATTACAGGAAATGCCTGGCAGCAAAGCCTTTCCCAGAGATGGGTGAGGCAGTTCCCTTCTAAACATCTAAACAAAAGAGGATTCATAGAATGGTTTGGGTTGGAAAGGAGCTTTAAAGGTCATCCAGTCCAAGTTCAAGTTTGATGACTATTAGAGGTCTGTCTTCTCTCCCACACCACCATCACTCAGTTTAAGACAAACCCCACAGGTCTTTATCTGGGGGTTCAAAATGAGAAGGCCACAAAAATGGATTTCCCACGAGAGATTATCAACCCCAGTACCTATTTCTGAGCTGAGGAGTGTTGGTGATATTCTGACACCTGCCCCAGAGCTAGCAGCATTCTACTACCATAATCAAACTCCTGAAGTGAGGCAAGATCTGAAACTCCAACATCAAACATCCAGTGCATCCTGAAAGTTAACAGGCAGCAAGAAGGCCAGGGATAAAAGTCCTGCTTACCTGCCAGGCCACAGCCAGCTGGGAGATCTCTCGACCAGACATGCCCTCTGTCAGCCTGGCAATCTCTGAGCACTTCTTCCCATAGTCAAACTGGGCCAGCTTCAAACGCCTGCAAAGCAGAGGAAGGATTCATTTACATCGAGCCACAGGACAGGACAGGAGTCAGAGGCAGGCTTTGTGAAAAGCAGCACTTACAAGGCAATCAAAGACCAGACTGGAGCAATTTCTGTAAGCAAGACCCAGCCCGAGCACAGAAGTTGCTCTCCTGGGCCCAGAGAGCCCCATTCTGGGGCACAAAGAAATGTATGTGCCTGGATTCGGCCCAAGCACACATGGAAGCAGCTCACCTGCTCTGACTGGCCTCTGTTAAACCAAGCAAAGACAAGTGCTTGGATATGAGGGGTTCCAACAGTGTTCCTACTTCTGTTACTGCCTTGAGCAGGACAGATACAGCCTGGAGATCAGGGAGGAATTCTTTCCCCTGAGGGTGGGGAGACACTGATTGTTCAGCCTGGAGAAGACTCCAGGGGGAACCTTAGAGATATCTTCCAGTACCTGAAGGGATCCCACAGAAAAGCTGCAGAGGGACTTTCTGTGAGGGTGTCTAGAGACAGAACTAGAAAGAATCATAGAATCCCCCAGGTTGGAAGAGAGCTCCAAGCTCAGCCAGTCCAACTTAGCACCCAGCCCTGTCTAATCAACTTAAACCATGGCACTAAGTGCCTCATCCAGGCTTTGCTTCAACACCTCCAGGGACAGACTCCACCACCTCCCTGGGCAGCCCATTCCAATGCCAATCACTCTCTCTGCCAACAACTTCCTCCTCACATCCAGCCTAGACCTGCCCTGGCACAGCTTGAGGCTGTGTCCCCTTCTTCTGTTGCTGGCTGCCTGGCAGCAGAGCCCAACCCCACCTGGCTACAGCCTCCCTGCAGGCAGCTGCAGACAGCAATGAGCTCTGCCCTGAGCCTCCTCTGCTGCAGGCTGCACACCCCCAGCTCCCTCAGCCTCTCCTCACAGGGCTGTGCTCCAGGCCCCTCCCCAGCCTTGCTGCCCTTCTCTGGACACCTTCCAGCACCTCAACATCTCTCTTGAATTGAAGACCCCAGAACTGGTCTCTTCCAATCTAAGCCATTTTAGGACTCTGTCAGAGCTGAACTGGTTTTAACAAGTTCGAGAGAGCAAGGCCAGAAAATGTTGCTGTTGAGCTGAAATAACCACCTTCTAGAACAGGTGATCTTTAAGATCCCTTCAAACCCACAGCACTGACAACTGTTCTCCTACATTTAAAAGGCACAGCAAACCCTGGCATGAAATCCCAGGCTGGCATCTCACCCTGTGACAGCACAGCAAGAGCAGCTTCAACTCTGACCTGCGCCGATCAATAGCATGACAGAAAAGGAGAGGAAGACAAAAAAAAAAACAATGAAAGAAAGAACCCTCCAGGCAGGGAGAGCTCTGCAGGGATACTCACTGTTTGCCCTCTGTGGCTGGCTTCAAGACATGCCTGTCAAAATACATCCTCACAAGCCTCTCTCGTTCTTCCAGCTGGGGCAAATGGAAGTTCACCATTTCATCTATCCGGTCGTTGATAGCCCAATCAAACTGCTCGGGCTGGTTGCTTGCTAAAACAAGCATAAACCTGGAAGAGTGAAACAAAGGAGACTGAAAAAACTCTTTTCAGTAGTGAATCATAGAATCATAGAACGGTTTAGGTTGGAAGGGACCTCAAGGATCAGCCAGCTCCAACCCCCTGCCATAGGCAGGGACACCTGTAGAGCAGTGTTGCTCAAGACCTCATCCAGCCTGGCCTTAAACACCTCCAGGGAGGTTGTGGAGCACAGAAGCACCCAATGTGATCAAAGATCACATTGGGTG
>WAAF01012074.1:11646-197111 GCA_013400475.1 Tricholaema leucomelas
CTGTGCCACACAGCTTGGTGTCATCTGCAAACTTGCTGAGGGTGCACTCAATTCCTCTGTCCATATCACTGACAAAGATGTTAAAGAGCACTGGTCCCAGCACTGACCCCTGAGGAACACCACTTGTCACCGGTCGCCAGGTGGACATTGTGCCATTGATCACCACTCTCTGCATGCGACTATCCAGCCAATTCCTTATCCAGTGAGTGCTCCACCCAACTTCACAGAACTAGAAATGTACCATAATCCATGAAAGTCACACATCATAACGTGGACATGATGGAGCATACATTGCCCAAGAACCATTTTGGGACATAAACACAGAATTCAAAACTTTCCTAACTCATGATCACACTACTACATTCTAGTGCCCAGCTTTTGTAATAGGTGGAGCTAATCATCATCCTTAATTGATTTTCAAAGGAGAGAAATTTATTTATTCACTCTATTTCTGTAAGTCAGAACACATTATGGACATGGGTACTGCTCCCCTTGTCAGTTACTTAGGAACAGACCCAAGATCACAGGTAAGCTGTCCCTGGTTTGGTGGAATGGCCTAACCCTTAGTGGTGTGTCACAGTTAGCATGACACTTAGCTTCAACACACAGAATAAGTTATTCTTAATATCCAGTATAGAATAAACTAAACTTTTCCCTTGAGAGACAAGATACATAAGAGGGACAGATAATCTAATTATGAATACGGTTGCATTTTAATCCTCTACCTAAAACTGTTTTGCAGTACTGTCCTTCCACCTTCATAAAGTCCAGAATAATTTATGAAAACTGAGTATCCCTTTGATGGCATAGGGTAAAATCCCAGTCTGGTGAAGTGCAAAGCAGCTTTTTGATATGTTGAGTATCACAACTCGTTTATTAAAAAAAAAAACACAACCACTACCAAACAAAAAAACCTTTTGAAAAATTTATACCTATGCCAAATGGTAAACCAGAGCAGCACTGATAAGAGACTGGAGACCTGGTAAGTATCTCCAGGGAGCTAGGTTGAAATTTTGCTGCCAGGAAGATATCTTGATAGCAATACAGGGGAGTGGTCCAGGAACTAGCAGCTGCCAGCTATTAAAGAAGCATTAACAATTGGAACTTCAAAGTGAAGAATATGGAATCTCTGCAAAAGAGGTCATCAGTGCCAGGGAGCATTCTGATGGAGCTACATGTGCCTGCAATATCTGGAGCTGCACAGTATCACTATCCAGGAAGCGGCAAAAGAGGCCTTTGTGTTCCCTGACCGTGGCAATTACATGTTGTCACGGACCCACGGAGCTAAAAATAGTTCACCTTTATGTTCCCTCTCTAAGTCTGTTTGGAACACTTTAGCAGCCTGATCCACTGGCTGGTTGTTTTGATGTTCCTCAGTGGCCCCAGCGTTTCTCTAGCAGGGCAGTAATATCTTGCCACATGTTGCAGCCCAAGTGCGTTTCCCTGTGGATAGACAATGACTCTATTTCCACTACAATTTACAACCTTCATGAGTTACAATAGCCAATGCCTGAACAAGATACAGTGGCACCTGTGCTCTGTCCCTCTGACCTCTTTCATTTCTTCAAGCCCAGCTAGAAAGACAGCGCTGGAAATACTGCGTCAGCTTCGCACCACTGGAGAAATCCAATACCAAGAGAAAACTGGGGGGAAATGGTCCACTGGGAATTTTTATGGGTTTTTTTAAACCAGATTTACAGGTGCTTTGTTCCCCAGGAGCAACAAAAAGCTGTTGGACCGCATCAGTTAATCATGCCACAACATCCCAAATACTTTTAAGGGTAAAAATAGAGCAGGAAAAGAAAAACCTAATCCTTCTCATCTCTGCCTCCCCACAAAAAGCCCAGGATCAATAGATCATCAGTCCTTCTTAAGGCATTACAAAGAAAAATTAAAAAGGCCAAACTGAACATTTTTCCTTTCCTGTCAAGTTAATGATGAAACATTGATACAGTATTTAATTTTCTGCAAGTTAGAGAAGGAAAGACTTAGAAGGTATATTCCAGGAAAAAAATTAATTCCCCAGGAAAATGGCTTATCCCAGATGTCTGCGAGCTGCTAGCCACATGTTGCTGACTCAGTCTTTTGTTGTCATAAGCTACATGCAGCTCCTCCAAATATCATTCGCTCCTTCTAGTATCACCAACTAATTTGATTGAGACAGTAGGCTCCAAATTCCCAGATGGGGACTGCCCCTAGCTGCCAATAATTTTCACACCAGGGGAACATAAAAAGCTCTCTTTATGTTAAGAGTGGTTTCTCTTCTTTTTAAAAAAAGGTGTCTCAGAGCCACATCTTTCCACATACTCATTCAAACCACTTGCAAACATTCTTGCACATTTTTTCACAATGTGTTGCCAGAACGTATGACTGACAGCATCAAATAATTTCCCTTTCTTTCTGATTTCCAGACTCACACGTTTTTGGCTAGCCTGGTGGATGAGGAAATTGCAAGGTGCTAAAGCAATCAGATAAAGCAAAACAGACCATTGCCTCCTTTTACTAGCATATCCTGTTCTCCTTATGCAAGATTCATAAATAATGACAGAGCTGGCTGTCTTCTAGCAATCACTATTGCAAGAACAGAATTTATTGTAAAAGACAAATATGGAATGTTTTGAAGAAGAGTAAACCTGAGCTGAAACAGTACTCCCAAAATGAACTTTCTCATGCATTCAAATCCCTGAACTCCTAACAGTTTCACTGAAGTGTACACACTTCTCAGATAGGTACAGTGTCTAAATATAACATGATCACAGAACTTTTACTATTTCCAACTTTCTTTACTGAATTCATTTATTTAAATTTGAAACCTTAACATACAAAGTGTATTTTTTTTTCCTTCAAAAAGGCCTCTTTTTCTCCCCCCCCCATTGCTATATTGCAGAACTGGAATATTTGATACTTCTAATCTGTCTCCATGATGGAACTGATGTCAAAGTATAGTGCAGTCTAATTTTTAAAAAGAGAAATTATAGAAAAATTCCCTTCCCAAACTTCAGCAGCTGAGCACTGGGGATCATCATAAGAAGGCAAAATGTTAGAGGTTATTCTTCCCTTGCTATCTCTGAAAATGCAACATGCAAAATGTGTTATCTTTCCTATTAATGCAAAGTGAAATGCAGTTTTGCATGCTGTCTTATATAGATCTGCAAAACAGGCAATGATTGCTTGATAGGTACAGTGAGAATCAGAAACATCAACCATGCCACTACACACCATGGAAGTTATCTTGTATCTTAGAAAGCTCCATTCATTTGAAGTGAAGGCATATGCATTGACCTGGAGGCCTGTCAGGAATTGCATCATACCTACAGAAACTCAGTAAGATCAAAGATGATTTTCTGCAGTCCATTTAAATTTCCAGCTATCCTACACTTTCATGTTTTTTTTAGAAGCCAAAACTTCAAAGATTAATTTGGATCTATTTCTCAAAATCCTTTCAGTTTACTTTTTGTCTGATTTTCCACCTCTGTATTTCCCTGTGCAGACATAAATTAAAAGAATAGCATTTCTGTAGCATTTCCACTTAACCCAGACATATACAACACCTAACTTTAAAACAGTGCTATTCCTGCACTATTTGCAGTTCCAAGGCTCTCTTTTGCTCTTTGCAACCAAAGTTACAAGTGCTTCAGAATGGTTTCTCTTCAGGGACTTCCAGGCTCAAGATCCATTCCCACATGTAAGAAGACAGGTAAAGGTGGCAGGAGACTCACACAGACGAACAAGGAACTCTTGAATAAATACAAAAAGGAAGCATGCAAGACAGGAATGCAGTCATGTCATCCAGAAGAAATACAGAGATACTGTCTGCGTGTACAAGGATGGTATTAGAAAAGCCAAACACCAGCACATGTAAAATGAAAGGCTTCTAGAGGACCAACAGCAAAATAAGTAACAGATTAAAAACATGGGCCTGATGCTGAATGGAGCCGGCAACCTGGTGAAAAAAGACCAAGGTACTTCATCTTGGTCTTCATTTATAAGATTTGTCTTCAGGAATCTCAAACCCCTGAGACCAGTGAGAAAGTCTGGATTCAGGAGGATTTACTGTTGATGATGAAGGATCGAGTTAGAGAAACTGGACGTACACAAGCCCATGGGTCTTCACAGGATGCACCCATGAGTGATGAGGAAGCTGGCTAACATCACTGTGAGGCTGAAGGTAAGAACTCAGAGTGGCTGAGGCACCAGATAGGTGTGCCACCATCCAAAGAGATCTCAAGAGAGCTACAGAAATAGGCAGAGAGGAACTTTATGCAGTTCAACACAGAAATGCCAATTCCTGCTGCTGGGGATGAATAACACCACGCACCAGTACACAACAAGGGTCAACTATCAGAAAAGTAACTCTGCAGCAAAGCACTTAGAAATCACGCTGGACACCAAGCTTACCACGAGTCAGCAATGTGCCCTCATAACAAAGGAGCTGCAGTAGGCAGAAAATCACCAGCGGAGGGAAGGAGGTGATCCTTCGCCTCTGATCAGCATTGGCGAGAGCAAATCAGCAATCTTGTGTCAAAGTCTGGATTCCTCAATAAAGAGAGGTGGACTTACTGGAGTGAGTTGTTGTGGTAGGCCTGATAGGCCCAAAATATATCCTGGCTTGCCCAGGCATGTTTTTCTGCTCCACCAGAGAGGCAAGTGGGGGAAAAGAACACAATAGAACCTGGACCCACTGAGTTTAAGGACTCTGGCCTGCAGAGTCTTGTCTTGGTCTTGTGGTAAACAAGGTACACACACTGAGCTTGTGCCTTCCTCGTGCAAGGCCTGTGCTTTTCCCAAATTGGAGAAAAGCAAAGCTATGGCTTTGCCTTATACGGTAAGGTTTGGCTAACTGCCATTTTGATTGGCTATTCTGTGTCCAAAGGGCAATTAATCTTGGCCCACACTGATAAAAGGAGATACGCAGGTGAACAACCTGCTCCCCTGTTCTCTGCTGTCGTTCTGCTCTGTGCTGTGCTCTGCCATGCTCTGCCGTTGCCTGCTGCAATTGCCTACTGCCTTATTGTTTGCCAGTAAACTCCACTGCTGCGAGTTTGCCAAGAGCAGACCCTGGATGCCTGCACGCAATCGGCCTGTGTGGTCAGCGTGACATCGTGCTGAGACTGCACACCACACAACATCCTGCCTCTGCACCTGAAAGTCCTGCTTAGAAGTCCTGGACATATGCAGATCGTCCAGAGGAGCCAGGAGACAGGGTCAGAGATTGTCTGCCTCCTTTCCCCAGAAGCCTGGGAAGAATCAAGTCTTAACAGCCGACAAGACAAGTGTCCCCTGAAAGCATTTGGGCACTGTCTGGGTCTGTGGCTAGCCCCCACAAATTGGGCAATAATAATAATTTGTGAGTAAATGCTTAAATGAATCTTTGTAAATCTCCTTTGTCTTCTGCCATGAGCAGAAAGAGCTCCTTGAGTCCATCCAGTGAACAAATGGTACATTGGCTGCAAGCGGCATTTGACCACGGGAATCTTCTCTTGCAGTTCAATTAGTGTTTATGTGTTTTGCTGGTTATTACTAGATTTAGATATTATCCATAGAATGTTTCCATAACCATGTAAGAGCCTAAATACTATTAAAATTAGTGGTCAGGAGTGGTGAGAGTTCTGAATAGCAAAATTAATAAACAATATTAACTTGGGAAAAAATATCATCTCGCACTAATTTTCCCCTTCACAACAGGAGTCCAAATAAGTGCCTGAGAAAGTTGGAATTATTCAGCACATGGAAGAGAAGGCTCATGGGCATTATATCAATGTACTAAAAAAGAGACATAAAGATGATAGAATCAGACTCAGTCACATTCAGCAGCAGAGCAAGAGGCAATGAGCACAAACTGACATAAAAGGAGTTCCATTTAACCATGAGGAAGAAAAACTTCTTGCCCTGAGGGTAGTCAAACACTGTAGCTGGCTGCCAGTAGGTGCAGTGGAGTCTCTATCCTTGGAAATATGCAAACCCTGCTAGACACAGTCCTGAGCACCCACTTTAGCTGACCCTGCTTTCTGTGTCTGGGTTAGACAGTCTCCTGGTGTCTTTCCAAGTTCAGCAATTCTGTGATCCCATAAACGGTTGCAAATCATATATATTTCAGACCAAAAAGCTAGGAACTTCAACATGTGATTTGAGGTGTCTGAAAATGCATTTCAGTGACCACACAAAACAGATGTCAGTGGACAAGTAGTCTCTAAAATATTTTGGAGAGGCAAAAAAATACAGCACTCTGCTCTGTCACTCAAAATGACATAAAATGAATAAAGATCTGAATGACTGATGGAACTTAAATAGTAATTATTTAGTGACTTAATCACTAAGAAGCATCAAGTGATAATTATTTTTTGTTACCTAGGATGATGCCGCTCAATATTTCTTAAATTATCTGGAAATAGACAATAAATCATTATTTCTCAAATTTGTAGATATAGATATAGATATAGAAGAATAGAATCATAGAATCATATAATGGTCCGGGCCTGAAGAGACCTCTAGAGGTCATCTAGTCCATCCCCTGCAGTCAACAGGGACATCCCCTCTAGCCCAGGTCACCCAGGGCCCTCTCAAGCCTCACCTTGAATGCCTCCAGGGAAGGGGCCTCAACCACTTCTCTGGGCAACCTCTTCCAGAGCTCCACCACCCTCATAGTAAAGAACTTGTTTCTAGCACCCAATCTAAATCTGCTCTTCTCAAGCTTGAACCCATTGCCCCTCATCCTGTCACTGCAGGATTTTGTAAACAGCTTCTCTCCATCCTTCCTGTAAGCCCCTTTCAGGTACTGGAAGGCTGCTATTAGGTTCCCCTAGAGCCTCGTCCTCTCCAGACTGAACATCCTCAGCTCCCTCAGCCTGTCCTTATAGCAGAGGTGCTCCAGCCCTCTGCTTATTTTTGTTGCCCTCTTTTGCAGGAGTTTCATCAGGTCCATGTCCTTCCTATAACGAGGGCTCCAGAACTGGATGCAGTACTCCAGGTGAGGTCTCACCAGAGCAAAGTGTCAGAATCACCCCTCTGGATCTGCTGGCCACACTTCTTTTGATGCAGCCCAGGATATGATTTGACTTCTGTGCTGTAAGCTCACACTGTCTGCATGTCCAGCTTCTTGTCCACCAGCATCTCCAAGTCTCTCTCCATGGGGCTGCTCTCTAACATCTCAAAATTAAGTACGATAGAGATGGAATTACTGCAGAGTGATGTGAAAAGTAATTTACTAAGTTTAAGCCCATTCTCGCAGCATACAGTCAAGGATACAGAAGCAAGGACCACCAGTCACATTACTTGACCAAAGGATTGTATCCAGAAAAACAGTGACTGCACCCACAGTGACTCCTAAATAATTGTCAAGCAAATGAACAGAAACTCCCAACTCTTCTCTGCCACATAAAATGCTAATGTGAATGAATGTACACAGAACAGCAGAATGTAAGAATAACAAGATACACTTTACCTCCTCAGGTTACTGGTGAGAACTATGATGAAAATGCTGCAATACTAGTCTCATAAATTTTATATATATATAACACACATATATACAGAGGAAGTATGAAGGTGATTTAGACTGAGCTAAGCTTTACATTAAATAAATTCAGAAGTTCCACTGATTTTCCAAAAGAAGATCAAGCAGTGATTTCATTAGAGTGAACAAATATATTAATTGAAACAAATCACTGGGTGTTTAAAAGGGTCTTTAATCTAGTGGAGGAGAGCAAAAGGAGAACTCATAACTCATAACTAACACTAAATAAATTCAAATAAAATTATGTTACCATTTTTTAACAATGAGATAATCAATCATCTCTCACAGATTTGAAATTTTGGTTGCCTACTTTTCTGAAAGAGCGTAAAAGATTATGAGTTTCTATGCACGTAATGATCTCGGGGCTGTGCTACCTTGCTAGCTTGAACTAAGTGATCTAATGGTCCCTTCTAACATGAAATCAATTACTTTGTGGAAGCATCGAAACAGTCACATTTAATCAAAGTGTAATTTATCCTTGTCAAAACTTAGGTTCATTCTAAAGCCACCTGTGTAATATGGGTTAAATCTAGGGGAAAAGAAGCAGATAATCAGTATCCCCATGCTCCAGTAGCCCCATTTTAAGGAATGTCTCTAACAGAAGCTAAACACTGACCAGACATCTATTGTAAGAGAAAACATTCACTATGTTTATTCTGCCTCTCCTGACTGCTTACTCAGAGTGTGTTAATGTAAGTTTCACGGTTTTATTGACCTGACGAACATTTAGAGATGCATAACTTGTTTCCAATCAGAACCATGTTCTTTTACCAAAAGTGTAACATCAATAATATTAACCATAATGAAAAATCTCCTGAATACACATATTTCAACATATGTTTCTTATCCAATTTAGCTAATTATATTTCAGTTAGAGTATTACATTACTCCTTTTACCTTCTATATGTACCACAATTCTCTGTACAGAGGTGGACACTGCTTTACGCTGCATTGAGTAAAGCAGCACACTGATAGTCACAGTCCCTTCTCTGCTCTGTAAGGGCTCAGGGCACGGCTCAGCCTTTTATTCTGCAAATAAGTGAGAAACAGCTGATCACTAAGACATATAAATCATGTCTGAGTGAACAACAGATTTCTGCTTAAAGAATAAACATAACCTGATTAAATATGCATCAGGTTTGGCTGAGCTGGAGTTAATCCTGCACAGAGCATCTTTCTAGTGCTGTAACTAGGTGTTGATAAGACATCAGTGTTTTGGCTACTACACTAAGGCTGTACTTTTCCAACATTCCAACATCCCAAGAGTACACTGAGGAGCAGGCAAGATCTTGAGAGGGAACATAGCCAGGCCAGCTGACCCAGAGGGCTATTCCATGCCATGTGATGTCATCTAAGACAAATAAGCTAACTGAAAGAAGGAAGTGTCAGGACATTAAATGATGGCATCTGTCCTTGGGAGCAACCACTACATGTATAGCTGCCCTGCTTCCCAGGAGTGACTTGGTGGAAAGAAAAGAATAACATCTTTCTTTGCTCTTGCTTCCATGCACGACCTTTGCTTTGGCTTTGCATTTTATTAAATTGCTTCTATCTTGTCTCCTGAGTTTTTGTTATGTCTTTCCTCTCCTGTGTCCATCTAAGAAGGGGAGTAATAGAGCAGCTTTGGTGTGCATTTGGCCCCCAGCCAGGGCCAAATCACCACAAAGTAAAATGAAAAAGTCAGCATGGCAGCAGCAGGTAGAAACACATTTGTTTTCTCCTCAACAATATGAAAAAGCAAAGCTACTTTCATTTTAGGGCAAAACAATATATTTCATTTTCTCTGACAAGAAACATTTTATTTTTACCACAGGTGTCGGCAAAAGCAGCAAAGGAGTGGAATGGAGAACTACAGTCAGGCACAAAATCAAGGAGATGGCTCATTTCCTACAGAAATTCCAGTTTTACAACAGCCATCTCATTACATGCACCAGTTTTCCACCTGAGGAGATATGAACTCACTGACCAGTCCTTGCAGAATGCATGCAACACAAAGGCCCTGGTAATTCTGCTGGGATGCTCTGCAACTTTTCCTGTTTAAGCTATTCCAATCTGAAATATTGAGACAAGAGAAAAAAAACATTCTGTATCTTTAAGTTTGTAATGTTGAGAGCAAAGAAGCCTGGCAAAACCCTATTTCAATATAAGATCTATCTGATTTGCTATAGTTTACACAGATTTTTTACACCACTCAACAACCATTCCCAAACCTCGTGCACTGGCAGTTTGAAGTATTTTACTTGTTTCTTCCTTTCCCAATAAAACATTAAATAACCTTCTACCTAACACTCTGAGATTTCCTGGACTATTATCATGCAGTGGAAAGCCATTGTTCTGTTATGGAGGCAGGAATTAATTAGGCCGAGTCAGGAATTTATAAAAACAGAGTTATTTTATTTTCCCCAAAACCCGCCCCCAAAACTATATACAGAAGATAATTTAGATTTAATTAGCAGGTTCGTTCTTAGGTGGTTGAGAATATCTACACAATAGGATGCCACAGGTAAACTTGACTAATTTGAAGTCAGGAGTTGGAAAAGGCTTGAGCTATGAAATATAGCGTTCCCCACTATCAACATAAGGCTGAGCCAAAAGCTACTCACGACAGAGCGCTGGCTTGAAAAGAAGGACAATTCAAAGCTCTGTCCCATGGTCTTTTCAGAAAGCTTCAGGGTCATTAAGAGCGATAAGCTGCACAATAAGGTGCTTAAGGTGAAGTCCTTCAGAGCTTGTCTTTGGAGTGTCACAGGCTCCCTGTATAGAATCTATCCAAGACGGGGGGAGAAGAACTCCAAGGTGAGGAACAAAGTCCACGGCAGGCACACCAAGGCGGGAACACAATCCAAAGCGGGGACGAACTCCACAGCAGGAGCACTCCAAGGCGGGAACCCCTCAATATTTATACCTTTCTTGGACAAAGAACCGAGTTACCACTTCCTAGGCACGAAAAGCACACAGATAATCCTCAGCCGAGGAAGGGTCCCCCTGCTCCCCCCCCTTCACACCTGCAGGGCAGGGAAACAGGTCTTTTCGCGCCTTTTTCCTCTCCCATCCAAACCAGAGAGGGAGAGGAAATTTCTGGGGTACACGGGACCTCCAGGACATGTTCCATCTCTTTTTAGGAAAATTATGTCCCAAAATGGCTGTAGAAGCCACAGGACAAATTTCTAACCAGCAGATCCCTTCCTATCCCAATGATACTCTCTCCCTTGTAGCTGTTTTCTAACATTTTTCCTAAGTAAACTGACTGTTTGAGTGATCACCAATTCATCTCCTATTGAATGCAGAGAAGAAAACATATCTCTCTCTGCAGTACCTGTTAATGTATCATGCACACTATCTTTCAAATCATCCATTTCTCCACTACAGAATTGTCAACAGCACAGCACAGCACTGCTTTTATAAGTTATGGGTCTTCCCCGAACACCAAAATGTCCAGGTTTTTATTTTGCTTGGCCTGTATATACCTGTATTTGGAACATAACATTCTGACTCCACAGACATGCTTTTGGTTCTCTGAGAAAAAAAAAAGGGTGGTAGCAGGCAGCAAACCAAGCTTTGCTTTGTCCATCTGTAACTGAAATACACTGTCAATTACATCCCACATTTCTCTTCAGGAGAGGCTGTACTATCTTCACAACACACCACATTTCACTGCAAGCAGCTTAGTCTCCCAATAGGAGTTATTGTTACGAAAGTAGATGATGGCTGCCAAAATGGGTTTCATTTTGCAATGACCTTTTTAGCAAGAGTATGTTTAGGTAAGGCTTTCTCAGAGGACTGAAAGAACAGATGAGCAGTCAAGGCTAACATTTTCATTCACTTCACTTTACTGCATGGGACCTTTTTTCCCTTGTGCTGCCCAGATGGATTTTCCTGCTTTATTTTCTGCTGGAAGTTTTAGCACATTTCTAAGGCATTATTTATATATGCATAAATTACAGGACAAGCCCTAACAGCATCCACATCACTGTTGATCTGAGGCCCATTTAAAGCACATATTAAAGCACATAATAAGCTATATTTTACAGCATAGCACAAATTTAAAAGCATATATACACAGATATTTACAACTATATACAATTATATACAAGTTAAAAGCAATGCAGGAATTCAAAACCCCTCCTGAACAGCAGAACCACCCAGGAGGGCTCTGAACTAAGTCTCCTTCTTCTCACCCCCTTCCTTATCTCAGAAGGCTTATGTGCAGAGGTGAGATGCAAAAAGCTGACAAGAGGTTAGAAGGATGTTGTAGTAGGCCTGATAGGCCGAAATAGGCGTATACATGTCCTGGCTTGCCCAGACATGGTTTTCTGCTCTCCCTCCTTCTGTTTCGAAGTAACTGCAGGAAAGAGGACAAAGAACCTGGAGCCACTGAGTCTAAGGACTCTGGCCTGCCCAGACTTGTTTTGCCCCTGTGGTAAACAAGGTATACACACTTAGCTTGTGCCTGCCTTGTGCAAGGCCTATGCTTTTCCTAAATATGGTTAAAGCAAACCTATTTTTTCACCTAGTATGGTTGAGCTTGGATAACTGCCATTCTGATTGGCTGTTCTGTGTCCAAAGGCCCATTAGTCTTGGCTACATTGATAAAAGGAGATACGCAGGTAAATACGATGTGCTCTGCCGCTGTATTCATGCCTGCTGTTGCCTGCTGCTATTGCTCTCTTTTTCTGGTAGTATATAGCCTTACTGCCTTATTGTTTGCCTGGAAACTCCACTGCCTTGCGTTTACCAGGAAGAGGCTCTAAATGTCTCCACATGATCAGCCTGCATAGCCAGTGTGACATCATGCTAAGATTGCACATCACAAGACATCCTGCCTACACTTTAAAGTCTCCTGCCAAAATGGGAAGTCCTGGATGCACAGATCATCCAGAGGACCAGGTCAGAATAGTCTGCCTCCTTTCCCCAGAAGCCTGGGAAGAATCAGAAGTCTCAGTGGCTGATAATAACAGAATTCCCTGAAAGCATTTGGGTACAAGTCAGGAGATAATATTTCGTGAGTAAATGCTTATAGCCTCTTGTAATTCACTAATTGCTTTCTGCCATAAGCAGAAAAGGGCTGCCTGTGTCCTTTAGTGGATAAGCAGTATAATTAACCACACGTAGTATAACCAACATCAAGAATCTTCTCTTCCAGTATAATGTTTATGTTTGCCACTTTAAGAAATAAGTGATCTAGTTTTGCCTGTTTCCTGTGTGGTGGTTTGGGAGTTACCCGCCTTCCCACACTTCAGAAAATCATAGAATCGTAGAATCAACCAGGTTGGAAGAGACCTCCAAGATCATCCAGTCCAACCTATCACCCAGCCCTATCCAGTCAATATTTCTCAAACACCTCCAGGTGTGGACAAGGACTTCACCACCTCCCTGAGCAGCTCATTCTGTGTCCCCTTGCTCTATTGCTGGTTGCCTGGGAGAAGAGACCAACCCCCACCTGGCTACATCACCAAGACTAGACTCAGACAGCTGGAAGCTAAATAATGAAGCTGTATTTATAGCTTAGCACAATATAAAAGTATATATACACAAATATATACAGTTATATACAAGTGAAAAGTAATGCAGAAACACAATACCCCTTCCAGAAACAGTCCCCAGGAGGGATTTTGATCCAATCCCCCCTTTCCCTTCCCTTTTTCCCTCCCTTCAGAATTAACCAGATCTACCCACGTATATCTCACGTGATAAATCTGGAGATCTAAGGTGAGATGTCAAAAAAAGACAACAAGGAGGTTAGAGGGAAAAGGGTTAGATCGGATTAGAGTTAAGGCAGAGGCAGCCACAGAGACCAGACGGCCAGAAAGAAGGCATATCCAAGAAGTGAGAGCTCAGAAGTGTGTGAGAATTGAGTGTCTTATCTATGTTTTGACTAGTTGCATTTCTCAGCAGAAGAATGGGTGTTATAGTGTACATGTTTGTTTTTTTTTCTTTCTTCTCATGGCTAATGATTTAATTTCACTCAGTAAAATATTTCAGTTAGCCTCAAACCAGCACATCCTGCATGTCTAAATTTCCAAACCATGCATTTTTGAACATTGAGAATAAGTTTTATGGAGTTTCAATATTAATAAACAATTTGCATAGTTATTAACAATCTTTACCTAAATATAAGAATTAATACAGATTATTAATTTTGCATAATCTGTTGCAAAAGAGAATGATCAGATTGGGTTACAGAGATTGAAGCAGAGATAGTTAACACAGCAAGCAGCAGCCAGAGAATGAGAAATGTTGTTATTGTTTCTTGATTTTATATCTCTAAACAAAACCAGTGGGTGGTATAGACATCACTATTATTTTCTTTTCCTAGCCAAAGATCTAATTTCTCTCACTAAAACACTCCAATTAGCCCCAAACCAGCACAATGTCCCAGTCATAACTAACATGGTAGTCTGAGGAAACAAGATTTTCAAAACAAATTGATGAAAATTTAAAGATGTTTGTACAACTTCTTCTCCCAGAACCTTTGCCAAATTTAAAAATCCAAAGACTGGGCATCAAGCATTACTTACTGGGTATCTCCAACTGTAGCACTGAAAATATTGCCCTTTTTGTATACATAATTATTAACTATGCAGGTGTTTAGAAAATCATAGAATCAATCAGAGTTGGGAGGGACTACAAGGATCATCTAGTTCCAACCCCCCTGCCATGGGCAGAGACACCTCACACTAGATCAGGCTGTCTAGAGCCTCATCCAGCCTGGCCTTAACTGCAGGGATGGGGCTTTCACCACCTCCCTGGGTAACCCCTTCCAGGTCCCATCACCCTCATGATGAAGAACTTCTTCCTTACAGTCTGAATCTATACATTTCTAGCTTTGTTCCATTCCTCCCAGTCCTATCACTACCTGACATACCAAGAAGTCTCTCCCCAGCTTTCTTGTAGGTCCCCTTAAGATACTGATAGGCCACAATAAGGTCACCTCGGAGCCTTCTCCTCTACAGACTTAACAGCCCCAACTCCCTCAGTCTCTCCTTTTAGCAGAGCAGCTCCAGTTCTCTGATCATCCTTGTGGCCCTTCTCTGGACATCTTCCAGCACATACATATCCATCTTGTAATATGGGCTCCAGAACGGGACACAGTACTCCAGGTGGGGTCTCAGCAGTGCAGAGTAGAGGGGGAGGATCATTTCCTTTGACCTGCTGGCCACACTTCTCTTGATGCTGCCCAGGATCTGGTTGGGTCTCTGGGCTGCAAGAGCATACTGCTGGCTCATACTGAATTTCTCATCCACCAGCACCCTCAAGTCTCTCTCTCCAGGACTGCTCTCAAGCCAGTCACTGCCTAGCCTATATTGGTGCTTGGGATTGCTGCAACTCAGATGCAGGACCTTACATGATTTTTTTTCCACTCTTACAGAGAACAGCAACTGTACCCACTCCTTAGGCCCTCTACAGCAACAGGCATATCATACACTGCTGCAGGACATGAGTCATGAAAGAACTGAGTGAATTTACCTGTTTGTGCATGCTAAAAAAACTGTCTTTTTTTTCCCAGGATAAAGCCTTAAAACATTTCTTCAATTGTCTTTGTTCTTCCAACAATTCCCTTTTCCTGATGAATTGGGTTTCCCATTCTTTTACTATTACAAACATCTTTCATGCTGGGGCTTTTATACATTTTTATATTGTTTTCCCAAGTGTTTTTCACCAATACTTTTATTCACTGTGTTCTTTTAAAATATTTTGTTCAGAAGCCTTTCCCTGAAATTATCTATCTTCTTTTGGCTATCTCTTTATTCTGTTTTAATGCTCGTCCCTGACCTCAGCACGGCTTATTGTGTATTATTATTCAACTCAACCAAAAAGACAAAGGAAAAAAAAATCCCATTTGATATCAGATTTAGACTATAATATGATCAAATGGGTAGATGAAGACAGAGCTGTGGATGTCACATACCTTGACTTTTTGATACTGTCTCCCATAACATCCTCATAGATAAGCTCAGGAGATGTTGCATAAACAATTAGTCTGTAAGGTGGGTCAAAAACTGGCTCAACAATAGAGTTATCATCAGTGGCACAGAATTAAGTTGGAAGCCTATGGCCAGTGGTGTTCTCCAGGGATCAGTACCAGGTGCAGTTTTGTTCAGTATCTTTATTAACAATCTGGATGAGGGCATTGAGTGTGCCCCCAGCAAGTTCGCTGATGATTCAAAACTGGGGCAGGGTGGTGGTTGACAGCTCGTCAGGCTGTGCTGCCATCCAATGAGATCTAGACAGGCTGGAGTGCTGGACGAAGGCTAACCACATGAAGTGTAATAAGGACAAGGGCAAGGTCCTGCATCTGGGGAGGAATAACAACAGGCACCAGTACCGGTCAGGGGCTGCCCTGCTTGAAAGCATCTCCGTGGAGAAAGACCTTGGAGTGCTGGCAGATAACAAGTTCTGCATGGGCCAGAAATGTGCCCTTGTGGCCAGGAGAGCCAATGGCATCCTGGGGTGCATGAAGAAAAGTGTGTCTAGCAGGTCTAGGAAGGTTCTTCCCCCCCAGCCCCTACTCTGCCCCAGAGAGACCACGCCTGGAATGCTGTGTCAATTTTCAGGCTCCCCAGTTCAGGAGAGACAGGGACCTGCTAGAAAGTGTCCAGCAGAGAGCCACAAGGATGATTTCGGGACATAAGCATCTCCCTTACAAAGAGAGACTCAGAAACCTGGGGCTGTTTAGTCTGGAAGAGAAGACTGAGAGGTGATCTTATCAACGTGTACAAATATCTGAGGGGTGGGTGTCAAGTGGCTGGGGGCAATCTCTTTTCGGTGGTCAGCAGCAAAAAGACAAGGAGCAACAGCTACAAACTTGAACACAGAAGGTTTCACCTCAACATGAGGAGAAACCTCTTTACAGTGAGGGTGACAGAGCACTGGAACAGGCTGCCCAGAAAGGTTGTGGAGTCTCCTTCTCCAGAGACTTTTGAAACCTGCCTGGATGCATTCCTGTGCAAACTACCCTAGGGGATCCTACCTAGGCAGGGGGGGCTGGACTTGATGATCTCTGTAGGTCCCTTCCAGCCTCCAAAGTTCTGTGATTCTGTGATTATCCATTATCTTTATCAGGAATTATTTTAATCTAGCAGTGGTATTAAACATACTTGTATGTGTTGTGAGCTCTTGTAAATTCTTGTAAAGTGACACAACTCCACTACAAGTCTTGCTCCTTCTCAAACTGTGTGCACTTCCAATTTTCTTCTTTGTTTTTTCCCTTTTGTCTTCCAGAATATGCCACACAATGAAGACCTCCATGTATTTTAGGAGACACCAACATTATTATGTGTGCTTTCTTTCACACTACAGTATTTTGGATTTGTCACTGTATATATTAATTACTGACAGAATAACAGTGACACAAGAATATGTAAACATATGTCTGGGGTTCTAATTTAAATTCCCAGAGGCTCTAATAATTTTGATAGAACCGCTGACAACTTATATTAATTGCCCTTCCCTCTCCCCTCCCTCCTTCCCCAAAGAAAGGAATTGGAAGTGAGAGGAAAAGGTAAGCCCACACAAATAAATCAGTCTCACTCGATTTGGAAGTAAAAAAAAAAGGAAAAGTTTAACAATAACTTAAAAAGGGTATCAAAGGTAGGGAGGTTACAAAAGGTGTAGGGAAGGAAGAATAACAAATACAAAAAGGTATGAATACAACTGAGTTTGTGATGGTGGTGACCACGTGTGCGGAGAGATGCAGGGAGAGATGCAGTGTGGTTCTGAGAGCTGCGAAGTGGTCGAGGGAGAGTCCGAGAGAGAGCATCCCAGACCGGGAGAACAGGAAGTCCCCCTGCTTTTATGGGACAGGAAGGGAGAGTGGGCTAACCATCACCTGGGGGTGTCCAGATCCACCCCTGGGGAGGGGTCAGGACCACCTGAGGCCAGGTTTCGAGTCCAGGGACACTCCTCATGGAGTGTTAACCATATACAACGTAACAGCCAAAGGCGAAGCCAAAGCCATTTATCACTATAGCAGCAGTCTTTTTTGTATACCATGCTACAAGTTGTGGTAATTCTGCAAGTTATGGAACACAGTGATTGCGTAAAAAATTGTTTTTAACATTCCTATTGGATAACAGTGAGATAACAGTGAGGTGTTGGCTATCTTGCCACAGGCTGCTTTCAGTTCTTTGGTCTAAGTTATGTCTCTTCCATGCAAATGTTAACACGAGGCAAGAATAGCAGTTTACTGTGTTTCTAACCTCAATCTTACTGCGTCCAGGGTACACAAGGTTGCACTCCAGAGATACATCATTTCTCACATTTAGCCGACTCCCTTTTTTGATTCCTACAGGATTCTCCATCATGACTGTAGGGTCAGAGGATGGCATCTGCACTCCACATATGTATGTCAACACTTGCTTCCTTCACAGTAAAAAGTCCCTTTTGTCAAGCGTTAATCCTGGGCTACAGAATAATCTGGGGTTTGATACTCTGGTTCCACATATCTACTACAAATTGATCATAAAACAAGAAAGAAGCCTGAAAAAAAAATGAGACAAGGAGAAACAGGAAATGGCTCTTCAGCTATATCATATATAAAAATCATGGGGTTTTTTGTTGTTATTATTATCTTTTCTGTTCTAAAATAAAAAACTCAAGCTGCTTCATTTTTACATTATCATCATGTCTTCCAAATGCTTTTTTTTTCATTCAATAATATTATTTTTTATTTGAGAAACTAGTATTCCACAATATATTCACAATAATTGTACATGATGGATTTGCAAAATAGTATAATGAGGTTCTGATTCGTTCTGTTCCTTTCACAGTAACTCATAATCCTTCATTTTGATTTTTGACTGCCTCTGAGCACTCTCTCCTGTTTCCATAAAGCTATTACCACTAAAAATGATATGCAGGGTTGTAACAGTCAACTCACAATCCATCTAAGAACATGTAAAAATAGCACCATTCTTTTTTATCCCCTCCTCTTAAGGGCATCATTATCTATTAATGTACATTGAATTTAATCAGCTGTTTTATCATAGCATTCTTAGATTGCTTTGCAGCTCTTTATTATCACTAGATGGTATCATCAGCAAACATTGTTGCCTCAATATTTGTTCTTTTGCTGATCATTTATGAATATGCTAAAAAGCACAGCACAGCAGAGAATAGCAGGCTTTATTGGCAAATTTCTTCCACTATAAGAAAAAAAATGTTTTACTTATGTGCTTCTGTCCTAGTTTCAGATGGGAGAGAGTTAATTTTCTTCCAAGTAGCTGGTGCAGTGCTAGACTTCAGATTTAGTTTGAGAATAACTTTGCTAACACACTGATGTTTTGTTTGTTATTAATTAGTGCTTATCCTAAGTTCAGTATTTTCAGTTTCCTATGTTTTTTCCAGCAAGCAGGTGCATAAGAAGCTGGCAGGGACTATGGCCAGGACCATTGACCCCAACTACTCAAAAGGATAATTTATACCACAGAGTATGGCTCCAAATCATCATGATAGGTATAGAAACTGCTGGGTGTCAGTCGGGAGGGGTTGGATCACTGCTTGGGCATGGGCCAGCAGAAGGTGAGCAATGTACATTGCTTGTCATTTCTAAGATTTCTTTCTCTCTTTTCTTTTTGTTTTTTGTTTGTTTGTTTGTTTGTTTTATTCCTTTTCAGTCTAATTACTATTTGTTATTATTATAATATATTAGTTACTGAACTGCTTTTATCTCAAATGTTTATTTTAATTCTCTTCCACATCCCACTGGAAAGCGGAGGGAGCAAACAAGGAGCTGCATAGTGCTTAGTTGCCAGTTGGGATTAAACCATCATGCCTTTTCTTCCCTAGTTTATAATCTACTATTAATCCCTATGAGAACCTCTCCTGTTATCCCATGATCTCTTAGTTCTTCAAAGATTTTTGTGAAAATCTTGATAAATTGGTTTGGGAAATGTTTATGGAATCCAGAGAGCACTGATAGACCTAAATTTTATTTATACAAAAAAAACCAAAACTACTAACAATACCTATCCCAAGTACACATTTTCCACTTGTCCACCTAATACTGATATTCTTCAGAACAATTTGTTCCATAGAATTACAGAATTGTCAGGGCTGTAAGAGGGACAGCCTCAAACTGCGCCAGGGCAGGATGTTAGGAAGAAGTTCTTCACAGAAAGAGTGATTGGCAATGGAATGGGCTGCCTGGGGAGGTGATGGAGTCATCATCCCTGGAGGTGTTTGAGAAGAGGCTGGATGAGGCACTCAGTGTCGTGATTTAGTTAATTAGAAGGGTTAGGTGAGAGGTTGGACTCAGTGATCCCAAAGATCTTTTCCAACCTGGTTAATTCTGTGATTCTGTGAACTCAAGGACCTAGCTTCAATCCCCTGCTATGGGCAGGGACATCCCACACTAGATCAGGTTGCTCAGAGCCTCATCCAGCCTGGCCTTAAAAACTACCAGGGATGGAGTTTCCACCACCTCCCTGGGCAACTTGTTCCAGTGTCTCACTAGAGACACAGGTTCCAGCTTATCTGACACTGAATTTGCTGGCATGTAGTTCTCTAGATATTCCCTGGAGATACTTTTTAAAAACTGGTATCAATTAGCCATCTTTCATACCAAGATAGATTTAAGTGACCGGGCACATATCTCACTCATATAGCTGCTTCATCTCCATGTTTCTTTAAGCTCTTGAGTGAATGTCATGTCTGTTTGGAGATTTATTCTTGTGCTTTTTGTCCATTTGCTCAGATGTCTCATCCATCAATAACTAGATCTGAGAAAGATCCATCAGCACTTTATCCCATCAAATACATTTACTATCTGGAAAACCTTACTTACCAAGTTCTTAAATGTACATATGTAGATAAAAAAAAAATCAATTTTTCATCTATATAGTCTCATTTTATGAATTTTTATTTACTTATGGCATGTTTACTCATGTTCTTTATCCACAGCATCCTTCTTTGGGTATTTTAAGGGTTCTCCTCACCACACAAACAGGCAATATGCACTTGCTGAGTTGTCAGGATATTTTGGAGAATTTTAGTGACAAATATTACAATTGGAGAAGTTTTACGTCTGCCTATAATAAAGCTCTGTGCATTTGGTATGCTATTTCATCTTGACATTTTTAACTCAAACATAAGTTTTATTTATCACATAGTACAAGTCTTATTCTAGAATCATTTAGTTAGAGAGTATTAAATACCCTAAACTACTCACTTGCTGGTTTTCTATTGTCTTTTTTTTCCCCCCTTCCAAGGCTCTAGAGTTACAAAGTGAAACCCTGTTTCTACATTTTCCATAGATTTCAGTACTAACAATGGTCCCACTTACCCTTGGTAAGTACACAAATTATTGTCAGTACTGAAATGCATGGAAGGCGTAGCAACAGGGTCTCACTTTGTAACTGTAGGGCCTTGGAAGGTGGAAAAAAAAAAGACAATAGGAAAACAATAAGTATACTTTGTACACTTTGCTTTCTATGCCAAGTCCTGTCTCAAAATCAGAGTACAGAGATACAATAGCGGTTTGCTTCTTTCAGTCTCAGCATTGTGTACCCTGCACTTGTGCAGCTTGTGCCAGCTACAGCTGGCTCTTGTGAGAGTTTCTCCCAGAGTCACAGGTACCCAGTGACTAGCACTGTCCCCATGAAACTGGTTGTAAGAGGCAGTTCAAACAGCATTATCTATCTCAACCTTGTCATCAGGAATCGGGACTCCCACACCCTAAAACTTGGACTAATATTCAGGCTAACATATGAGTATGAATTTGCAGCAGCCTGCTCCGTAAATTTCTCATGAAGCCACTGAGCCTGTACAATGGAATGCAGTCTCCATGGATATGCAGGTGCAGGTCCTACGGGAAGAGGCCTACCTGATACCAAGAGTCCGGACATGTCAAGCATGACAGATAGTTTCACTGTCCCAGCTTAATCCTCTGGAATGAAAAATCATAACTGCTGTCAAAAGGGATTGATGTCCTGGTGTTGCTAAGGGAACTGTGAACCTTTGCTCATTAAAGTGTCATCATAATATGAAAACACACCTCCGGGTCACAGTTACATGCCTCCAAGGCAGGCCACATCTAGGATACGCCTCTCTGGGCCCAGACCACACCTTGGGCATGCATGGAAGCCTTGCTCATGAGGGGCACGAAGGTCAAAAAGATCTGGAGTTTGGACATCAGCAGGTGTGGAACTGATTATAAAAGATGTCTCCCTAGCAAAAAGATTTGGAGAGCTTTCCCCACCAGGATCAAGAAAGGACTGGAAGGGCCAGTATTGGTGGTAGCTACAGACCTCTTTCTTTTTTCTCTCCTCACTTTATTTTACCTTTGCCTTTCTTCTCTCACTTTTTCCTACCTATCATGTGCCATCTTACGGGCAAACAATAAAGTTTTGCTGTTGATTGAAGTGAATCTCTGGGCATGGTCACCCTGAGGATTTTTGCACTGTGAGATCACACCAACAAACCATCATGAGTCTGCTGCACAAACTGTGACACAGGTACACAGCCGCACACCTTGGAGGGAAAAACTGCACTTGAGTCACATAGATATTCAGTGAACATCTACCAGAGGCCATCAAGTAACGGATCTAGAACCCACATTTTCTTAACATCTTTTTCTTTTTTTCCAGGCAAACCTGGGAATTTCTTCCTCACTCTTTAACACTTCATTCATCAGGCCCTATTGAACAGAATCTCTGTTCAACTGTTGCACTGGTGTTACCTCCATCAGCAGCGGTTGCCCATTCGGTACTCTATACGAATCTCTGTACCTATTGAGCAACCAGCAATCTCTACATTGAAGTATTTTAGGGTGCTCTTGTCAGCAAAGGATGTAAGAAATAACATTGAGGCAAAGAGAAACAAAAAATTTTCAAATACAGCATAGCAAAGTGGTAGAAGTCCAACCTATTAGTTTTGGACATCTGGGAAACAACCAACTACAGTTATTTCAAAGACTATCTTTGATTCTGGTATACTAGGTTTTATGATTGTTCTCAAAAACTGGAAGGGGTTTTGAACTGATTTACAATGATGTAAAACCAGTTTTACAGCAAATGATACAAAAACCCGTACAAAACCAAATCACTGCTTAAGAGGTGAGTTGGTTACAGTCAATGTACCACTACTAGGATAACTTATAATTTAAAAGAATCACCTATGACTAGTAAAATATAAAATTCAATAGCATTAGATTTAAAATGGTTAAAAATACAGAGAGATTTCACTTAATCACAGAACCAGCTGACCCAGGTTCAGGCTCCCTGTATAATCATGCCTAATTCAGCATTGTGGCATTATGCCATTTTCAAATCTTCAGACCACAAAACATTCTATAAGTTTTATAAATCCTCAAGTTCCTGAAGAAGTCCTCACAAATCCCATTCCAGTCCTCAAACCTGATTTGCAGCACACACCTAGACTACAGAACACAATAAATAAATGGTTTCACACCTGTGAGATCTAGTTTACTCAGTATGTTCAGAAAATGTTTTCACAAAAGAAACCTAACAAGGTGAGTGGATTTCCTTCACACACTACCCTGGTGATGAAACTCAGAATACTGAGATTTGAAGGAACGAACCCCTGGGACACACCAGTATTGATCCACATCCAGCTGAAATTAGTGCCTCTGCTGAGAACCCTTTGAACTCAGCTCTTTAGACAGTGTTCAGTCTACCTCACTGGCCATTTACCCAGTCTGCATTCAAGCTGTGCTCACAGGAGGTCCTTCTCTTTCTGGTTTAGAGACAATTCTCCCATCACTCTAGACTTGGAGCTTCTCTGCAGACAACACCAAGCTAGGCAGGACTGTTGATCTGCTGGAGGTGAGGAATTCTCTGCAGAGGGATCTGGACAGGTTGCATCAATGGTCTGAGGCAGTGGTAACAGGTTCAACAAGGTCAAGTGCTGGGTCCTGATCTTAGGTCACAACAACGCTATGCAACACTACAAGCCTGGAGAAGTGTGGCTGGAAAGCTGCCCAACAGAAAAGGATCTGAGGGCAGCGGTAGATAGCTGATTGACGATGAGCCAGCGGTGTGCTCAGGTGACCAAGGAGGCCAACAATATCTTGGCTTCTATTAGAAATAGTGTGACCATCAGGACCAGGGAAGTGATTGTCACTCTGTACTCAGCACTGCTGAGGACCTACCTCAAATACTGTGTTCAGTTTTGGACCCCTCACTACAAGAAGGTTGTTAAGGTGCTGGAGCATGTTTAAAGAAGGAGGACAATGTTGGTGAACAGTCTAAAGCACAATTCTTTGAGAAGCTGCTAAGGGAACTGGTTTTGTTCAGTTGAGAGCAAAGAAAAAGGCTGAGAGGAGACCTTATCACTCTCTACAACTGCCTGAAAGGTGGCTGTAGTGAGGTGGGGGTTGGTCTCTTCTCTCAAGCAACAAGCAATAGCACAAAAGGAAATGGTCTCATGTTGTGCCACAGGAGATTCAGATTCAACATTAGGAAAAATTTCTTCCTGGAACAAGCTGCCAAGAAAAGTGGTGGAGTCATCACCCCTGAAGGTATTTAAAACATGTAGATGTGGTGCTGAGGGACACAATGACTTCGTAGTGCTAGGTTAGCAGACTTGATGATCTGAAAGATCTATTACAATCAACACAATTTTATGACTCTTGTTGAAACTGCTCCTTCTTTTCACAAAACATATTTGTGCTGAGAAACGTGGCACTGCAGCTCTACTCAGATTAGTCAAAGTCGATATTTAGTTCCAAAGTACAATCACAATTCCTATAATTATACATTTTTAAACATACCACTGAGATTTTCATTGTAAATTATTATTTCTATATAGTACACAACAAAAGAGATTATCATATAGTCTTATAAATATATTAAACAATTTTTTTGTGCAGCAAAGGAGGCACAGTGTGATCTTGATTCTGCCTCAGTAAACAGTACAATAACATACACAACATCTAATATCTTTAGCAAGAGAAATCATGAAGTTTCAAGACTGTTGGGGAGGGGAAATTAATTGATGCAAGATGATATCTTCCAAAATTAATATTGTTTATCAATTTTGCTACTCAGAACTCTCACCACCCCCAACCACTAATTTTAATAATATTTTGGTTCTTACACGGTTATGGAAACATTCTATGGATAATATCTACATCTAATATACCCAGCAAATATATAAACATTAATTGAACTGGAAGAGACTACTCCCGTAGTCAAATTCCACTTGCGGCCAATACGCCACTTGCCCAGTAGATGGGCTCAAGGAGCTCCTTCTG
The DNA here is from genome assembly GCA_013400475.1 of Tricholaema leucomelas. Taxonomy (NCBI): domain Eukaryota; kingdom Metazoa; phylum Chordata; class Aves; order Piciformes; family Lybiidae; genus Tricholaema lacrymosa; species Tricholaema leucomelas. The sequence continues at coordinate 36,369 of WAAF01012074.1, forward strand.
CTCTATGGCAGAAGGCAGTAGAGAATTAAAAAGGCATTGAGCATTTACTCACAGATTATTATTATCACCCTCACGGGGGCTAGCCACAGTCCAGACAGTGCCCAAATGCTTTCAGGGGACTCTGTCTTGTTGGACATTGAGGCTTGAATCTTCCTGGCTTCTGGGGAAAGGACACAGACAATCTCTGACCTTGTTCTCCTGGCTTCTTCTGGGCAATCTGTGTATATGTTCAGGAATTCAAGGCAGGATCTTCAGGTGCAGAGGCAGGATGTTGTGCAGTCTCAGCATGATGTCACACTGGCCACACAGGCCAACCGTGTGCAGGCATCCACGGTCTGCTCCCGGTAACTCATGGCAGTGGAGTTTACCAGGCAAGCAATAAGGCAGTGTGCAATAGCAGCAGGGCTGGGCACAGCAGAAAGAGCACAGCAAGAGCAGGGAAGCAAAAGCACATTGTTCACCTGTGTATCTCCTTTTATCAATGTGGGCCGAGATTAATTGCCCTTTGGACACAGAACAGCCGATCAGGATGGCAGTCAGCCAAACCATACCATATTAGGCAAAGCTACAGGCTCACTTTTCCCCAGTTTGGGAAAAGCACAGGCCTTGCACTAGACAGGCACAAGCTAAGTGTGTGTACCTTACACCACAGAACCCTTGGGCAGGCCAGACTCTATGGCTCCAGCTTTTGTGTCTGTTTCCCGTACTTGCCTCTTTGGTGGAGCAGGAAAACATGCCTAGGCAAGGCAGGACATGTATAAGCCTATTTTGGGCCTATCAGGCCTACCACAACAGAGACACAAGTAGCATGGGTGATTATGTCACCTTTGAGAACAGCAGGTAATCTGAACTCAATTGACGTTCTCAGGTAGTTCAATAAACAAACAAAAAAGAAAGAAAAAAAAAGGGATATATACCTCAACAAGAGGAGATGAAAAGCACTGCTAGTTGAGGATAGCTGCTTATGGAAGAAAACCATAAGAACTCAAAGGACTAGGCTAACTTGTGAATATGAAACAGAACTGAGAAGGAGATTTGATGCCCTAGAGAATAAAAATAAAACATAAGGGCGTCAAGAAGGAAGAAAATGGATGTGAGCTCTGAAATAAGATGAGGCTATCAGGCACTAGAAACTGAAGGCAAACCAAGTCAGCACACAGAACCATGGAAAGAAAACAGAAAGGACATTCAAATATGAACAAATATGGCACACAGAGGAGAGTGCTCGAGATTCACAGCATCACATGGATAGGCAGATCTGTGCAAGCACAGCCTACTTATTACTGTTAGAGTAGTCATGGAAGGGAACTGAAAAGCCAATATGGAATCACATCTGTTAGGTGCAACTGGCCAGTGAATCTGAAACTGAAAAGCAGGACAAGGAACCCGGAAAACAATTATAAAAGCCTCAAACCAGTACTGCCCAATTCCCACTGAAAAAAAAAAAATATAATAAATATATANTAGTACTTGCAAACAAATAGAACTTCAGGGACACAAGTCTCCAGAGAAGGAATAAAAGCCTAAGAAGAGATTAAAGTAACCAATAGCTAAAGGATGAGTGGCATAGGGTAACTTCTGTAGTCTTTAACTGTTGAGATGCATTTACTGAAGGAAGTAATTTTTCAAGAGTTAAATTGACTTGAATGCCCAAGGAAATAACTACCTGGGATTATAGCCAACACAACTGGTAACAACAGTTTTAAACTGTGAAATGATGGATCTCAAAACACTAGTGGAAAGACAAAATGTAGGATAAACGAGAATTCAGACATGGATTTTAAAAAAACTGTGGTAGCAGGAGAACATAAGGTAAATAAAAAGAATTAAGACTGTGAACAGCAATCAAATAACAGGAAATGACATTCCTGAGTCGGCTCTACAAAAGCAACAGAGAAAGAAACAACTATGATACGTGAAAAACTCTCAGGAGCTCTCTCAGCACAATAGAAAATCTTTAAATACACTTATAGGATGTAAAAATGAATGTTAAGGAGGAAACAGAAGCTTGGTAACACAGAATTTAGAAATGGAGTATAGATACAGAAGGACTGATAGTACCAAGGAAAGATTACATTAAAAATTAAAGCAGTGGGATATGCAACAAGCTATAAGGTATTATGAAGTAAAGCATAGGTTTAAAAGAAGTTCAGTTTTTAAAGATAAAAGAGTTTCTGCCAGAATCAAGGTGATTACATATAAATACGGATAAATACCACTGTAACATCATTGGAAACAAAAATACTATTAGCTGTTGTGACACCATCTATTGTGAAAGAAGACAAACTTCCTGACAAAGATCAGGACTAACTATAGACTGTAGTCTATACAATGCAAATGGAGACAACCCATCCTTGGATGTTACAACCAATAAGCCTGTGTAACATATAGCCAAAGCTAACAAAACTTTAAATTATTTCAATTTTGTTTTGTCAGGTAATGAAAATGTAAATACTTTGTAATTGAAAGCTGAGTTAGCATACATTAAATTAAAAGGCTAAAATAATAGTTTCATAAGTCAATTATTAATTTCAAAAGGGTAGATTTCATTAAATCTAGGGAGCTCTTAAGGGAACTCAGATTAACTGAGGAATTCAGACACTAAAATAACTTTAAATCAAAGTAGTAGGATAACTAGGAATCTGTATTCCAGACATCTGGAGAAAACTTTAGATCTGATTAAATTAAGAATCATCACTAAGCAGGCTACTAGCTACAAGCAAAGAGCCAAAGACTGCAGTGAGGATTATCAGGGTCATCTAACCTCACCAACACCATGAAAACTGAATGGGACTTGGCAAGTTTTTTTCCTGGCACAGTACACCAAAGTAAAGCCAAAAAAAACCCAACAACAAACCCAACCCAAAAACCAAACAAAAAAAATACAAACCAAAACCAAACAAGCAGATCATGACTTGGTGAATTCAAACAAACACCAATGGCAGGCTAAACTGGGCCAGAAGCTGAATTAGGGTTTCGATGACTATTAAAATCAGCATGGTTATCAACATGAGTACAGAACAGAAACTATCATGAATAAACAAAAAGTACAAAAAATTCAATGCACTCTTGACTGAGAAAGAGTAAAACATCTTCACAGCAACATCAACAGATAAAACAAGGAAGAGACCACAAGCTCCCCCTTTGTTTCTTTATCAGAGGATGATATTGTTGAAATGTTTGAGAGTCTCAAAGGGTCGAGGTTTGACTTGTAACACAGTTTCTCAGGTCGCCATATTTGCATGAAAATAGGCCCAGCAGCTTTTTTGCCATTCCATAAACCCAAAGAGGAACAGAGCAGGCTAGCTCACACTAGCTGTGGCTCCACATGGAAATAAAGGTGTGCAAATCCTGAGGATCTCAAAAATTCAACAACTTTCAGAATCACCTTTCACCCCAAATGTATGCTTCAAATCATGCTGCTGAGAAAGTAATTTGCCACAATTTGCACTCTTAGTAGTAACCTTCAGGAACCTCTTTAAAGTAGCACATCCCTGCCAAAGGACATAACACATGCCTGAAGCTATCAACAAGAGCATCACCTAACCTAATGCTGAGACAAACTGTGGATATCTTCAAGAATTTCAGGAGGCTACACCTCCTAAATACTCCATTCCACCAGCGGTCCATCAAAGTGCTGACAGACCTCAACATTGGTGGCATCTGATTATATACTCAAGGCACAATCAACCAGAGGGTGAAGCAAGAAAAGGAAGTGCAGAAGTTTTCTCAGTGATGAAAACATCTTCCAGAGGATGAAAAGATAGGAAAAATCTCCTCTTTCAATTTCATCAGGCCATGGAAGACAGATGCAGTTTTAGGCAGTCTGTAGGCTTAGTAAGACATCTGGGTTTCAACCTTTCAGGTAGGTCCTTGAATCAGGATGATGTCATGCAAAGTACTCAAGTTTAAGATAACCTCTGTATTTTGTAACGGCAATTACATATCCATGCTGGAATGCTGATATTGGCATATTTTGCAGTGCAGTGAACAGGCTGTGCCACATCTGGGTACTCATTTCAGGCACAGTGGATCTGTAAGTAACTCTTTGGATTACCTGAACAGCAATTTATGCAATTTTGAATATTTTTTAAGAAAAGATAAGCTATTTCACATTCTCTTTTGCTCTAGAGTTTTAATGAATCCTGGCACTCTCTTGTAAGCCTGGAAATCTGTGTAAGGATTCCTGAAGGTACCTTGATGAAGAACTCTGGTTTACAACAGAAGTCTTAATCAGGGGCATAAACTATGCTGTAAACAACATCTGAATGGCTTGTATACACAGCCTACTTAAAGAGCTCAGATTTCATGCCTTATTGCACAAATACTACTTTTATTATAACAAAACAGTATAATAATACTTATTTTGTAAAGTGTTCCTATCACCATAAGCATTTGACTTTTGCATCATGGAACACAGTGCAGCAATTGAAACTACAAGCAACAGACACATGAATAAATGCTTTGCTAAAACCATCAATACCATGTTGCCAAATATCATCACTTTTCCTGGTTTGGAAAACAATGCCACTAAACTCATGCCTTGGTTCTTTCCATTTTAATCACACTCAAAGTGTTATGAACTGAATCTGCTGACACTTATGGTTGTTTGAGAAAAAAAATCTGGGGGGGACTAAACACTACATTCTGTAAAAGTATGGATATATTTATCAATATCTTGGGTTGTATACAGTCTGTACCAATCTGGTTTGCACAATTTAACAAACACTTCATTTTCTTAACACAATGACTTTTACAATATGCAAGACAAAGAGTAGTCCCCAAGAACCTAGTACTGCACTCCATCTTTTGGCTGCATTCCCAAAGAAAATCAACAGGGATTTTTGATAGAGTGATGGTTATGATATAACAAAAGCATAGAATGGAACATTCACTGCAGCTAAAATATGATTCTATTTTCATTCTCTGGAACTGGTTGCTTTAATTTTTATTGGAATGTGATCTCTGCTGAACAAGTCCTGGTAATCTATAGCTCCTCAATCTTATCCTGGTCTAGAATTCCGATTTCTCACAAAATCTGTTCAGCAATACACCCACTATTTATTAAATGTTTTACCAACTAGAATTTCTTTTGCAAACTGCTCCACAGCAAGCTTTCCATATTAACACATGAAGTATATAGCAGGGAAATAACATCACATATTTTGTATTTATGCATGATGAATGAATTGTTATTTTAGATCTTGATGCTGCCAAGAAGACAAAACCAGGTACATCATTCACTAATAAATATTTATTTGAGCTGTATTTTATCCTCAAAGAGAGAATGTCCATTTCTGCAGCCTGTTTTCAGAGACAATTTTATATTGGTCATCAGTTGGAATAACAGAAAAAAGTGCTCTTTCTGATCTCACTTAAAGAGGGCAGTCCATTTCCAAAGGCAGAAACCAAGGCTGGCCTGCTGCCAAGTGGAAAGTCCTGCCTACCTGTCTTGTCCTCACCCATGCATCCATATAACCCATCTTGTTCAAGAGTTAATACAACTATAATGTGAGTTAGGTCAGGATCTAATCTCACCTTTTTACCTATCAAGTTACTTTTCCATCAGGTTGCTACACAGATCCACCTTGGACTACTGCTACATTAGAACTTTTGCCACGACAAGAATGGAATGGAACAGAAATATGTGCAAGAGAAGGCTGAAGTGGAAGAAAGAAGGCAAAATCTAGAATCAGCAGTGTGTACTTGGTCATCTAAGAGTTATTTTCACTCTAAGATACCATGACACTTTTCACAATCATAGTATTAGATTGCTGTCAGTAATTACTGTATTAATTGCTATTTAATCTTTAGTTCGAGAAATTTAAGAAAAAAAGGCAATCCTAGATTCTTATCATGCACAAAGTAGTTTTGCACTGTCAAAGACAAAAAAGCAATTTCAGCGCTTCTCTCAAAACACATGGAGCCATGCAGTAATGGCTGGACTCACAAAATGCTTATTTTCCAACACTCTGCAGATAACAGAATCACTTCTGGGAGGCCTTACCAGATAGTATGTGCAACTATAGCCTGATGACCAAACAAACCAGATCCTGATGCTAAATCCATTGCTTCAGGACTGAGACACATAGAAGTGGCTTTCAGAACATGCACATGCACTGTACATACATAATAACAGTCATGTAGCAATATATGCTGAGTATCTACACATCTCTGCACAGAGGTCTTTAGATCATAAATATATGCATGTACTTTTCTCTAAAACGACATCCTATGTCAAAAGTAACCACATTTCTCTCCTCTATGGCATGGCAATTTCCTTGACTTCACTCTTAATGCTACAGCACACAAACAATTATTTCTTACTATTTGTGCAACTTATTTCACATTTTGTGCAATTACCTTCCTGATTTTGCCATTGTTTCTCAGAGTAACATGATCTTTCCACTTTCTCTCTGTATTCTTCTTTCATCTGAGGTAAATGAAGACCTATTGATTTTAACAAGCTGCTATCTTAGTATGTTTCTTATTTTTCATGCAAAAATAGAAAATGACATTATGTCCTTACTATGCAGGTTTTTAAAGAATCCCTATTCCTCTTTGGTTCCCTTGTCTCTCAGACTAAGTTTCATAGAAAATTTTATCTTACAGATGTTTGAGTTTACTGAAGACTACATCTCTAAAATCCACAGCTCCTGTTTTGCCAGTAGTCCTTCTAGGTTACTGTCACAATCTAGTTATCCTGTGCTAACTCTGGTCAGTAGCTGGGAGTCATGCTAAAATTCAAATAATTCCCTTTGAGTAAATAAAGGTGAACCAAGACCAAACAGCTGATGAATTGAGTTTTATTAGACTGGAGCAGAGCAGAAGGAAAATGCGAAGGAAAAGAATAGGGAAAAGTAGAGAGACAAAGAGAGTAAGACACAGAATGAGAGAACGAGATTTGAAGAGCAAAGGAAAGGGTATCACCACTCCCCAGTGCAGCTCACAGAATTATCATAGGAACAGTCTCAAGTTCTTGGTGGCAGGCACACACTTAGAAAACAAGGGCCCTCCACATCGTTGGCAGAAGCAGAGCAGTGCAGGTGATGCAGAGCTGATGGAGCAGTGCCAACTGGAGCCCTTGGGCATGCTGCTCACACAGAGTCACACGGAAGTTGCCATTCCCCCATAACCTCCTGCGGGGCAGCGACGGTGCCTCCAGAACTGTGGAGAGTGCAGTGTGCACATTGGCCTTTCAGGGGTGATGCTGTCATGCTTTTAAGTGATGCCATCAGGCCATGTCACATTGTTTGAAACAGTAAAGCAATTGCGATCTCATACCTCCCACTTCCTGATGACCATTACCTATCTTGTTTTCTGCTTAGTCTTAGTTCACTGCCAAAATAAAAAATAACATCTAAAATACTTTCCTTTCTACTGTTTTTTTCCCAATGTTTGTATCAAGAACATCATAAGTACATATCAAAGATCTGTTAAATAATCTGTGTCTTGCTATATTTCTTTCACAAAAGAAACTCAGACAGTTAAAGGCCTCTAATTCCTGTACTACGAGAGATTTGATTCTACAGATCATTAATGAAAATCCCCATTCAGCTGATCACATGTACTCCAATCCTTATAGCTGTCCTATTTTTCCCACCCCCACCCCCCCACCTTACTACTGAGAATACCTGGTTGGAAAGGAACCTCATTAAATCCAACAAGGGCTAGTGTAGGGCTCTGTAACTAGGGAGGAATAGCCTCACGCACCAATACAGGTTAGGGATTCACTAATATTAAAGAAGTTCAGTAATATTACAGCCAAACTTAAAAATTCTACAAATCTAAGCTCTGGCCTTGGCATGTGGGGAGCAGCTCTGTGGAAAAGGATCTTGGAGTTCTGGCGAATAACAAATTAACCATGAGCCAGCAATATGCTCTCATGGTTGAGAAGCATGATGGTATCTTGGGGTGCATCAGAAAGAGCATGACCAGCAAGTCAAAGGATGTTCTCCTTCCCCTCTAGTCTGCTCCATTAAGGCCATATCTGGAGTACTACATCCAGTTCTAAGCTTCTCAGTTCAAGACAGGAAAAGAACTATCAAAGAGAGTCTAGCAGAGGATTATGAAGATGATAAAAGGGACGATGCACCTCTCCCACAAAGAAAGGCTGAGAGACCTGGGGCCATTTAGCCTGGAGAAGAGGAGACTGAGAAAAGATCCTATCAATGGCTATAAATACCTAAAGGGTGGATCTGAAGAGAATAGGGACAGATTCTTTTCAGCGATGCCTACTGACAGGATGAACAGCAATGAGCACAAACTGGGACATGGTTCCAGTGTGTTCCATCTCAACATACGGAAAGACTTCTTTCCTTCGAGGGTGACAGAGCACTGGAATAGGCTGTCCAGAAAAGCTGTGGTCTCTCCATCTCTTGGAGATACTAAAAACCTACCTGGATGCTTTAGCAGGAGGCCTGGACTACATAACCTTTGGAGCTCTCTTCCAAACCCTACCATTCCGTGAATTTTGAGGTCTCTTTCTGAAAGACCCTCTCCTACACTGTTGTGGGGCTCTCCAAATTCCTTTCCACCACCTCCATTAGCAGAGGTTTGAATGGGGGAAGACGAAGGCATGAAACTGCTTTCCCCTCCCCCTTGCAGGCTTGACCAGGCAACAGCAAAAGGGATCTTTTTCCTCCCACTTCCACAAGTGTACTCACTCATGGGAAAGCCCACACTGAAATCTGGGATTGTGATTGGCTGGATTCTTTGTGCCCAGTATATATTGGCACTGGACACATCATCTAGGAAAGACCTGAATAGAATGGCCAGAAAGTGCACACAAGTCTATCAAGCCCATTAGGTTCATTCGAGAGATATGTTTGCGGCACCCAGACCCCGTTTCTCCTCGGACCAGCAATCTCTGGCTTCCTGCTCCCTCCCTTCCCTGAGCTGGAAGGATGTTGCCTCTGCTGTAAACTGCTGCTGTTTGCATGGACATGCCATCAGTGCAGCTTTTCTCTGCACTGCTAAGGCAGTGCCATTTCATGAGATTTACCTCGTGGAAGCTGTGTCTGGAGACATTTTGACTTTGGCAGATTCCATTTGCATTGATCGTATGCCGCATGTTTCCACAACTGGATTATAACTTGCAGTTGGCAGAAGCTGCCGTGAAGGAGAGCCAGGGACTGTCTCCAAATTGCTACTCCACCCTCATGAGTAAATCTCTCAGCCTTTCCCTAAGGCTCTCTGCTCTGCCTCCGATTTCTAAGAGGGGTAAAACTATCTTGCGGCTTAGCCTCTTCCATTTTCTGACTTTCCTAAATTAGCAAAATTGCCCATGAGCATGCTTGTAAAAATTCTCAACTGAATTAGAACCTGTAAATAAAATTTAACTAGTTTTGTATATAGTTTTGGGGTGGGGCTTTCAGGAAAATAAAAATAACTATACTTTTATGATTCCTGCCTCATCAAATTATTCCCAATTAAATCATACACATAAAACATAAGCTGAGAGCCAATAAAACGCTGATTCACCATACAATATGTCTATCATTGTTCCCATATACAGTGATTCTTGCTAAATCTCCTTAAACTCTCTTTTTCTGTAAGACTTCCCATGAGGTCATATTTTACTCACTAGACTAAAAACAACTGGATTCAGCCTTCAGCTCTGCTATCATCAGCTTTCATCTCATCTGATAAGACTGACTACATCCAGGATGCGTTACTAAGCAGCTCAAGTCTACACATGGAATGATAAAAAAGAAAAAACAACAAAATCCACCCAACCCAACAATCCACAAAAACACCATCTCACTCGCCTAGTTACTTGCCTGATAATCTTTGCAATCTTTCCCAACCAAACTAGAATCTTACAATCATTAGACAGCCACTAGGATTTTACTCCAGTGCAGGTTTTAGTCTTGAAAGTTAGTAACAAGAGAAAGAGATGTGGTATTTTGGACAATGGACAATTTGGTTCTACATAAAAATATTAAATTTTGAATGAATTATTCATTTTGAATGAATGATCCTGTGGACAAGCTACTCTGCCTATAGGACTGTAAACTGGTTCTTCTGGCCTGCTTAAAATACCTTTAACAGGACTATGCACCACATTTTCTAAGGATTAAAATGGCTGAAATTTGTACTCATTAAGCTCAAGGAATAAGCAGCCTGATAAAAAGCACATAACACATTTCAGATCACATTTACTCAGAGAAAGCCACTAATCAATCACGATTCACATGATCTACTGGCATGCCTATGTAGGAGGTAGACAGAAGTCCAATAATCTTGACCCAAGACATAGCCTTGGAAATCCCTTTTCCATTACACCAACGAACATACTAATGAATCGCTAGTATCTAGCTCTTTAAGCAACTATTTAAACTTAAAATACAAGGTGTATGATTCTATCAAGAAGCCTCATGAATCATGAAGGGTGTACCTTCCTGGTTTTTTCTTTTAAACATGCATCTTCTGGTATCTCTTTTCTAAGAATTTTCCCTTTTTTTAGCTTTTATGTACATTGTAGTACTTGATCACCATTTGTGGCCAAACCTATATTAGTTTTCAGCCAAACGTATACTAGTTTTCAGCCAGCCATCTCAAGTACACTGGCTTTATATATCTTGGCTCAGTTTTGGTACTTACACCTTAGTTTAGGTTCATCAATAGTTTCATTCGAATTTTTCAACTGTTCTGTGTTGCCACAGCCATGCCCAGCAGTTAACTAAAATAAACAGATCTTGTTTGTGTTTACATAACCTGCAACCATACAGACACTCAAAGAATATATATCCATGAAAATCAAAGTCAGCTCCCTCTCTCCAACTTTGAGAAACACCTGGCGATCAACTGTTTCCCACTCTTTACTGCAGCTTAGATTCAGCAGCATGACATCTCTGATCACAACATCATCACTGCAGATTTTCCAGCTGGTCAAGGATCAGACCATCAGGATTGTTGACGCTAAGGAGCCAAATGCACACAGTGTCTTAGTCATAGAAAATCCTCATACTTCTAAAAAGTTAGAATACTCCTTAGACTTAATTTATAGTGGCACATTTACTTCTCTTTATAAAAAGCTCAGATTTGCTGTATAAGCCATTGATTTAGTCACCCTTTTTGTTTGTTTCAAGACAATCCAAGTCCATGCATGCAAGAATCCATTCTGAATCCCAAGGAAGCCAACACAGATGTTTTTAACCATGTCAGTGCCAAGTCATATTCAAGCGGATTTCCTTCACCACGCACAAAAGCAGCTATTTTTAAAAACTGTAAAACTGCACACATCTGGGAGTGCTCAGAGCACTACTAATCTTTATATAGCATACACTGTCATCACTAGTAGAGATTCCTCCTTCCTTGGCCCTAGAATGGGAGAACACAACTTGTTTTTGGAGCAGCTCTGATTTACTCAGGCTTGATTTCAGATTTTTGGCCACACACTTATCATAGATTATTAGTGATATTCCAGTTTGAGGAGTTTCTACTATGTAACTGTTGTGGAGGCAGGGAATTAATGCGGCCAAGTCAGGAATTTACAGAAAAATAGCGCTATTTTATTTTCCCGAAAACTGATCCCAAAACTATATACAGAAATTAATTTAGTTTTAATTAGCAGATTCAGTTAGGTTGAGAAGATCTGTAAGGATACCATAGGTAGATTTGACTATTTTGGAAGTCAGAAGTTGGAAAAGTCTTAAGCTATTAAATATAGCATCCCCCACTATTAATCACGCTGAGCCATTAAGTTTACTCACAGGTGAGTCAGGCTGGCTGAAAGAAAGGGCAGTCCAGATGCTTGTCCCTCACTGTCTTTCAGAAGCCTCCGAGGATCGTTAAGGACTATAAAGCCTGCATAAAGGATACTTAAGGTGGAAGCCATCCAAAGCAGAGTGGAGACAGCCCTGTCCCTCAGGAGCTTGTCTTTCGGAGCGCCAGGGGCTCCTTCTGCAGAAGCTATCCAGGGTGGGAAGAACTCTAAGGCAGGAACCCAAGGTGGGAAGTCCCCCCAATATTTATACTCCTCCTAGACAAAGAGCTGAGTTACCACTGCCTAGGTGCGAAGACCACAGCCAATCCCCAGCCCGATTCCAGCGTGGGCACTGCACAGGGCACCCCTCGTGCCGGAAGGGCCCCTTGCTCCCCCTCTTCACGCCTGCAGGGCAGGGGAACAGGTCTTTTCGCGCCTTTTCCTCTCCTATTCAAACCACAGAGGGAGAGGAATTTTGGGGTAATACAGGACTCCAGGACAGTAACACAAGGTCATCATGCTGTACTATAAATAGACATGTATGCCCCACTGTATGCTGTTTTTATCCTACCTCTCTTAGCTCTTGCTGAAGAAATAAACTACAAATAAGAACACCCATGCTTCTTTATACCTTTCTCCAATAATCTCCAACAACTCCCTCTTCTCTGATGGGGATACTTGGTCAGATGGTTACTAAACAGTTCAGTGTTTAGAAAACACCTTATGCTATTCCCATCTGTTATATCTGTCTTGGCATTTTGTTCCCTTAAAAAATACTACCAATGTCCTGGAGCAAGAGTTTCTCATTACCCATCACATTCTTTTTCTAGTCGTACTTTTGCCAGAACCACAGTTTCATGCTATGCAGCAACCCTCCATTTTGTAAGTATTTGTTGTTTGTGAGAGTTATCTGGAAAAACTGTCAGGTAGCTGTTTCTATTTCAAGCAATTCTGCTAATTTCATACCATTAAGAAAGTTTCAAGACAAGACTCAACAAATCCCTCCTCTTTGCTGAGCTCCCACTTATTACACCTACCTGCCATTATGATTTCTATCCCTGGAGCCAGGAAACTTTGTTCACTGAAAAAACAACTTTGAAAGCATACTGCTTTCATGCAGTTTGCCTCACCTAGACCACATCTGTGCAAGGAATTTCTATGGATGAAATTTTAGGACTTTTCTCTGCCATTTATTAAGCACTTATTTATCATACTGGAATCCACCTACTATCTCAACCCTTATTTTTGCTTTCCAGCTTTATTCAAAATTCAGAAGTCAAATCTGTAGGATCAGTTATCCCAGTTTTGGACAAATGAATGTTTATCAATCGCAGCCTAATAGATTTTAACCAGTTAGAAGGATTCACATTTTTGTCAGAGAACAGCAAGGGCCAGTTGCTCTCTAAAGGAAGGAAAGGCCCAAGCTAAGGATGACCCTATGAGAGGAATGTCAAGGCACAACAAAGCACAGTCACACAACATCTGAACACACTACACTGAGCAGGATACTTACTGGTAACAGGGGCCTCTGGCAGTTCAAGACGAGGCAAAGTGATGAACCAGGTCCATACTCTATACAGGCAGTCCAGCCAGGAGCAAAAGATGACAGGATTGGAGATAATGGTTACAATCCAAATCCAAAGTCCAAAGTCAGTCCAGAGAACAAAGACAAGACAGAATATAACTAATAAAGTACACTCTTCACCTAAACTACACCTAAAGGCACCTATCCAGGAGACAAGGTACCTACCTTCAAGATAGGTCTGAGACCCTCGGGGTTTTAGACGCACATCAATAACATAACTTGAGGCATACTTGAACTCCTAAGCCTGAGATTAAATGGGGCTTCCGGGTTCACAGGCAGGGGTGTGGGCAGAGGCCTCAGGTGAGGCTGGTTAGAACTATTAAGGCATATTGCTGGTTGATATTTCATAATTTCTATTTATTTTTCATTTTTATCACATCTACTAACACTTCTCCTTGCCCGGAGTCACTATCCCAGAACACTTCACAGCCAAACCTGTTTTATTGCTCTCCAACCACCTAGACCAGAACTGATTTTAGGGTCACTCTCGCAGTTTTATGTCCTGCTTCTATTTTATATCCTTCCACTTCTCCAACAACAGAATGACTTTCATATCTAACCTTGTGACTATTAACTGTATCTATATATAGGAGTGATTTTGTGTCCAAGTTGTTTTGTTTTGTTTTCCAATGGATGATCAAATAACTGAGTTTAGGGGTTTTCCCTTAAATTTCATTACTACTAAAATATTGGCAGTAGCTCTTGGACATGTTTTTCTTGGGCCCAGTTTGTAAGGGCACCTTGCAGATCAGGATCAAGGTAGCCTAGTACCTTTCAAAAGTTCTGATCTGCCATGCAAGCAAGAGCTTGGCTAAGCAAGCTGTTTGCTAGAAAAACACTCAATTCCTCTAGCTCCAGCCTTTGATCGATTCGGAAAATGGCATATTTAGACAAATTTACTACAATGGTTCTCCTTAGTCTTCTACCAGACTGACCTTCTGAACTTTTCATGGGCTGCAAACACAGTAGTACCATATATTGCAGATCCCAGCTCGAAGTCAAGCACAGTACTTGCCCAGTCCCATGTTCTAACAACTAGTTTCTTCTAAGGCACTTCTTGCTTAGTGGTGTGATTTGGTTGCTCTTGAGTTCAGATTGAAGCGGCAGTACATTTGCCATTTACTACCACAATTTGCTCCACTTTGGTGTCACAGAAATACAGATCCCTGGTTTGCTCCTTGGAAACCAGATTCCATTTCAAGCACTTTTGCAGGATCTTTTCACTATGAAGCATTCTGACATTATCTGTAAGTTGGCTCTATTACAAGTCACAGACGATGGCTTCACCCTTTTGTTAATACCTTTGTTTTGCTAATACCTTTGTTTAATTACATTTTAATTGGCATTAACTAATTTATCACAGGCCCAAGTCTCTCACAGAACTTCGCTGTAAATACTTATGCCAAACTAGTGACAATAGCCCTACATTTTCTTCACTTCTCTTTCTGCCTCACTCCAACAAATTATCAAACTCCATTACCTCAGTCAGCTTCTCCAATAGAGCTTTGACTTGCACTTAAGTCTCAGGTTTAGGTGTACTATTGCCTAGGAATTTAAGCTATTCCTTATTTCTTCTACGGTCATGTTTGCCATGAAAAACACTGGTAAAGCTCTGCCTGACTCACTACAATAATTTAGTAATAAAGACAGCAACTTAAGTCACGTAGTTGTGAACCTGTTCATGACAAGTAGACTAACATTTCAATATTAATTTCCATAATTAATGCTCATAGTATACTATGCTCAGAAGCGAAAAGCTAAGCTGTGTTTGCATCTCCTGGGGGGTCACTATCCCAAGCAATTCATACCACTATAATGTTCTTTTCCATGTGTATCAGGGAATCTTCATGTTGTCTCCCTCCCAAACAAATCTCCAGTACAAGTCCGTTAGAAAAAGAAAGATATGTTGTCTTCTCAGCGCTACAAACCCCATCATTAGTACCAGCTAGCAGTCATAATTTAAGGATCACGATCTTTACTCAGGGATTGGTATACTCTTACAAAGACGGTCAGTTTCTTACATTAGTAAAAGCAGGAGATGCTTGACCAAAGGGGCAACCTCAACAGGTGCAGATGGAAAAACAAACAGTCAAGGATGCAACCATGTGGATCTGCTGCTGTTGCAAGATCGACACTGGTGCGAGGGCCTCGGGGCAAAAACGCTGTGGCCAGGCTAGGTGCAGGCGTGACACCGGGGAGATCGGGGCGGCCTTCAATTCACCTTTGCCAGTCCAGACAAGCCCTTTCTTCCCCGTTGTGGGGGTGAAGGGCTTACAAAGCTGCCACACTCTCCACATCCTCCCCTCTCCGCACGCCGCGGCGCACACCCCTTCTTACCCCGCGCCCAGCTGGAAGTAGGCAGCGCCGGCCGAAGCCGCTCCGGACCCCGCTCCCGTCCCCGCGGCGGCCAGAGGAGGGCGCTCGCCTCGCTTCCTGCCCGTCAGGCAGCGCGGGAAGTCGCGCGGGAAGTCGCGCAGGCCTGCTCAGGAGGCTGCGGGCATCCCGCACTCGGGCTCTCTGCGGGCGCCCGCAGCTCGTCCCGTCGGCACGGCGGAGAAAGGGTCGAGGGAAGCGCCTTGTCCCCTCCACAGGGTTCGAGGGAGCGGGGCTCGAGAGCGGCTGTCCGTGGCTGCCCCAGGAGCAGGGAGCCGCCCGCCTCCGCATCGATGCTCGACACTCATCAGTGGCATCGAGTTCCACCCCCTCCCCAGGCCCTTTTTCGCCTCCTGTTCCTGCGCCCCCCTTCACACACACACACACACACAGACGCCGTTTCTTTCTTTTTTTTTAAACAAAACTGACGGCTGTGGTTTATTTGGTAATCTAGCGGCATGCGATTTAAATCAATATAAAATTCAAATACTTTTGTGCCACCTGTTGGATTTTGCCACTAATTACATGTAACTGGAACCACGCTTCTGTTCCGTTAGTCTGGGAAGTATTTCTCCATCATGTAACGAGGTGCTGTTATAAAACCGCTACTTTCCTTTGCTATTTAGAACTATTTTCTCCCTGAGCAAGCAGATAAAACTCTTTTTGCCTCATAAAAACCTAATCTATAAATTACAGACAATGTTTAATAAATGCAGAGCTGGAGTCAGTTCTTGTGATAATGCAGGGTTTTTTTATCGGAGGACCCCAGTCTGAAGACCCAGGAGGTTGAAAGGACTGATCCAGGGCACAAAAGCATCAATGCACCTGACAGTGTCTGTGAGCCAGGAACGGGAGGAGCACAGCGCGACCCGTGCTCTCCTTGTGCCTGTGAATGCACAGATCAGTACCAGCACTGCTGCTCAGGCTATCGATCATGGGCAGTCACACAACAAAAGCATGCCCAAATACTATACAGTTGAGACTCTCAACAAAGAATTTTGTTTAACTCTTCTTCAACAGCTGTCAAGTTATAACTCAATTTAACTTCACGTCAGAACTATTATGTAGTGATACTGTTTCAGAATGAATGAACTGCAAATAAAACCACATTCCTCTAAGAATCTGAAAATTAAACAACAATTTCACTAGAACAGGTAATATATTTTGAGTTGCCAGGTGTCTTGTTATTCTGTTCTTTGGGATCAAGAGTTGTAGAATGATGTGCAGAAATGCAAGTATGTGGGGAAGGAGCAGCCTA
The DNA here is from genome assembly GCA_013400475.1 of Tricholaema leucomelas. Taxonomy (NCBI): domain Eukaryota; kingdom Metazoa; phylum Chordata; class Aves; order Piciformes; family Lybiidae; genus Tricholaema lacrymosa; species Tricholaema leucomelas. The sequence continues at coordinate 53,295 of WAAF01012074.1, forward strand.
CTTCTTCATCTGAACTGTAACTACTGAAGTGAATAGAAAGTCTTTGTCATACTGCTTCCATACAGTGACAGGTGAAGGGCCAATCTCTGCTTCTCATGGAATGGTGGGTGACTGCCATGCCTTCAAGGGATGGGAAAGGACACCAGATTCCAGACGTGTTCTTCCATGGAAACACCAGAAACAGCTAACGCCCCAAAACTGTTTTGATTTGCCTCCATTTCCATCTTCTTACATTATTTTTCCGTTATTAATCCGAAAGTACACAGCACCAGTAGTGTATAAAATTGAAGGTTGGCATTGTTTCCAGTTTTGCATGCAACCATCTTTGTGGTACCTATATTTCCACAGTGTATTCTAGTTCTGTGTTAAAATGCAAAAGTTTAAAAAAAGGTGAAGTATTTTTTAATAAAAATACATGTTTTCAAGCCTGAGCTTTCTAACACATGCTGGCAAAATACTTCAATGCAAAATTAAATTGCAAAATTAAATTGCAAAATTAATAAATTGTCTCAGGAAAATAGTATGTACAAACCAGTATTTCCATGATGACATCCATTAGTCTGATTTGCAGAAGGCTTTAGAGATAAATTTAGCTGAGACTTCTATTAGCAAACGGTTATCTTTAGAATGACTCCATGAACCCAACTTTATCTACTTGGATTTTGTGATAACTCTGCTTCAAAATCTTCCCTGGTCTTACAAGTACAATTTTCCACTGCTTAAAACAGTCATAAATGACCACAAAATGTACAAGATGACAGAATAAAATACACCAAGTAAAACTGAAGTGTTTAAACACCAATATTTTGCTCTTGGCAAGTGCATAAGTGACTATGCAATATTCAAGTCAGTGCACATTATATATTACACATTGTCTGTTTAGACCACTCTGCAGGCAACATGAGCACGTCTCAGGGCCACAACATGATGGCTGAGTTTTTGTTCTGTTTGTGAAGACTCATAAATAGCATCTGAGAGTTTAGTTCTTAGTGTGGTAAAAGAAAATATGATGGCTCTGACTAAAGTAAAACCCAATTATTTAAAAAATGCACAACTGACACATCTGGTTTCATTCCCATCAACTTACCTCTCATACGAATTATATGAATCACTTGTTGCAAATTTATTGCTGCATATTCAAGTAAGCCAAGAAGCAGGGAAAACAATATCTTACACCGTTTGAGATCTTTCCTGCAGAAGAAAAATAAATAAATAGAAAGAAGCACTTGATGAAATCTCTTGTGCAGTGGAATTTAAAATGTAAGTAGTCTTTCAAAGAAGGGAGGAGTCAGTAAAAGTTTAGTCATTGTAAGCCAAAAGCCAAAGAGAAGTACACCAGTTGAGTAGGAAAGAGTGATTTTTCTAATCCTCTTTCTTAGCAAACTTGGGTGTTTTTATTTGACCGTTAAGAGAAAAAGGTTTGGATTGATATTGATACCAATTTCTTGAATGAAGGAAGAAATATAAAACATCTGATAAGGTCACTTTACAATAATATCAGAGACCTGCAGAAGTCATGACACATAAAAAAGTCTCAGCTGCATGAAGTCACAAGGAGTGCAAATATAAACATTCACTGTAGAAGCTGTTGGATCCCTGCCTGGGAGGGAGAAAGACCTTCACTTGCTTAGATGAGCTCTTTTTGGTTTGAACTGCAGAATGAGGTAGCCCTTTCCGGTGATAGACATGCCTGGAAGCAAGCCCAGAGAAGGAAATCCTGCACGTAAAGAAGAAGGGAGAAAAGAAGGAAAATTGAAGGTTCCCTTTCAACCAGGAGAAAATAGGAACCAGTTCAATATAGGAAGCCATCTTAGTAAACATTGCCCTTAAGGTCTTCTTCCTGTCAAAGAGCTTAACGCTACCAGCGCTGTGAGTTTAATCAAAGGGAATTATTTTCAGTTCTTCTGTGATTTTCATTGCTAAGATATGATGTCTCTGCTAGTAACATAATTTTAGTCTTAATGTCTTTATTTTACAGCCCCTCAGAAGAGTCAAATTCCTTTTTTTTTTTTCATTCCTCTGCATCTTCTCCCTTTCCATGTACTCCTTCAGACTACTCCAGGAGCAACAATTTTGTTGGCTGATCTGTGTGACACCTTGCTTAATCTATGTTCTTCCCTAGTTCTTAAACAGACATGAAAATAGGCTATTTATGGGGGTAGAGGATTTGAAAACATATAAACCTCATTCTTTCTTGCAATAACAGGAGTTGTATCTCTTTCTTTTCTGGGTAGAACAAAAAAATAATAATACTGCAGCGACTCCAGAGAGGATAGAAAATGTTTTCTATAGACATGGAAATACACTAGTGTGAGCAGAGTTTGGAGAAATGTGCACAAACCACATAGAAATGTGTGGGATATGGTTTTCCTGGTTCATAATGTTTATACTTTAAGTGTTCTTCTCTGTATTTCAGTAACTGTAGCTGGGAAACCTGACTTTAAATAAAGTGTCCCAAACTTCTCAGGCTAAAGGGAAAATCAACATGCTAGAAGCCTTTGTCATGGAGTTAATTCTTGCACAATGACTTGTAATGGTAAATATTTTTTTTTTAATTACTAATTATGAATCCATCACCCTGGACAAATGTTGTCCATTTAAGGAGGGGAAGAAAGGGATGACCTGAGGATAGTTGTCTACAAGTATTCTGTGATGGTTTGGGTATCCCCCGCCCCCCCCCCACTTTAGAAATCACCCAGACTAGACTCAGCTGGCTCTGGAAGTTTGAATGAAGCTTATATTTACAGCTAGCACAATTTACAAGCAGATATTTACAGTATATACAGTTATAGACATAAATGTACAAGGTAAAAAGGCAATACAGAAACACAACTCCCCTCCCAGAAACCTGAGTCCCCAGGAGGGGCTCTCAACCACCCCCTCACCTTCCCCCTACCCCTCTCAACCTTACCCCAGTCCCAAGGAAGAATGGAGGTTTGGCCAAGGGGATTAAGAAGCAAAGATGAATCAGCAAATCAAATGGAGGGTGAGGTTAGAAAGCAAGATGGAGTTCAGGCAGCAGCCCCAGCTGCTCAGCAGGCAAAGAGCTGAGAGCACAGCCCAGAGCGAGGTGCCCAGCGAAGTGCAGAGCAAAGTGAATTTATCTTTGGTTTGCCTTTCTTCTTTACACATCACAGCAAGACTGTGAGCGAAGTAGACCTCACCATTGTTTTCATTTCTCAGCCTATGATCTAATTCTTCTCACCAAAACATTCTAGCTAGGCTCAAACTAGCACGTATTCAAAAAAAGAATCTGATTTGACACTCCCATTTTGGAGTACCAGTGCCAAAAATGTTGCCAGTTTTGAAAAATTTCTCCATTGACTTTCAAGTAATTTGTGTATGGTTAAAAGCTAATTAGAGAACAGTGGTATGGTTTGGTGACTGAAGGCAAGTGGCACAGTTTAAAGTGTCATTAAAAAGCTACTCCCTTTACAGACTTAGATAAGGCCTTTCTTTCCTTTAGTCATGCTTGGATGTCCTATTCATTACAGTGACCAGACTGATATTAACAAGAATTAATGTGTTAGAAATAATGGCCTCATATTACATTTTCCAATACAGTGTCTTCAAGATAAGTTTTTTTGGGGTTGATTTTTTGTTTTGTTTTATTTTGTTTTTTTTCCAGCTGCTCCAAAAGTGCAATGACTGACTATACATTCAAGCAAAAGAAACTTTTCTCTGGCTAAAAATTGTGATCTCAGCCTCCATCCATGCCCTTACTAGCTGTAAGCAGGAGATCATATTCTTCCCTCCAATTCACACTGGCAGAATTTATCTACAAGTGTCAGCAGAAAACAGTCAATTTACCTCACAAATCTTAAAACAATATTTTGTAATGTAAAGAAACTTTGGACCCTGCCAATGTGCCAGTCAATGTGTGTATATGATGAATCATCAAACAAATATTCCAGGTCACGGCAGGGGTGGGGGGGGGAACAACAAAACAAAACAAATGTAGGCTTGTTCCACATGCCAATCAGTCAGTGGTTGTCCAAAGTATCATGAAACACATTTGGAGACAAGTAAAAAAATTTCTGGGCTCTGCCAGGATGCTGGGCCAATCAATCATGGTGCAGCTGATGAATCAAACACGCTCTGAAGCATGTCAGCACACATAGATAGTTGGCACAGTTCTCAGCGTCTTGAGTTCGTCTTGCAGTTAAATTGACTGAAGGTGAGTTACAGGACTGCTGTTTCTCCCACTTGCTGACCTCTGCAACCAGCCACTCTTAAATCCTCCCACTCTGCCCTTCATTAAAAGTGGAGATTCAAGGCAAAGGTTCAACAAGAGAGCAAACAGTTTTGATGTCAGATGAGTGGTTAACATGCTGCTCAAAGCTGTTGGACATATATTTTCACAACAGAACAGACACCTATAAGAGTGGCATTCTCTTCAAAATTTTCCATGTTGTGTATATGGAAATGTAATATAATATAGTATTTTTTTTTAATTGAAATAAAATTTTAAAATAAAGCTGAAATTTAGGTCACTTTCTCATCCAGTAATGTTTTTACATAAGCAATTCCTAGGTCTGCTGTGATTCATTACACAAGGGGAAGGTGGGGGGCAGCAATGACACTATTACTTTTTTTTTTTCACTTCTGTCTCAGCCAGAATTGTTCAGCACAAAATATTTCTCTTATGGAAAAAAAATAGAATTTTGGTTCCTTTTGCAAGCAGAAAGGAAATTCAGGAATTTCATAATGTTATAGGAGTTGATGAGGAAAAAAAATAAAGCTATTTTCAAATAAAAAACTGAGTTATTACCAACTATGGAGAAATTTTGACATTTTCTGTAGCTTCTGTCACTACTACCCACTTTTATTTTATCTTATTATTCTCATGCTTATTAACACCCCTATTATTATTCAGAAACTGAATTTTATGATGGCAATAGGGCAACAAGCAGTTTAAGTTGCAAAATGTACTGTTTACAAAAGACAGCACATTAAATGTTACTTGTGAACTGCAGTCAGTTTCCATGGATGTCAAGATGCCACTGGTAAGCATGGTGCAAGATTACATCTATGAATAACACGGAATCATAGAATGATTCAGGTTGGAAGGGACTTCAGAGATCATCTAGTTCCAGCTCCCCAGCATAGGTAGGGACAACTCCCACTAGAACAGGTCACTCAAGGCCTCATCCAACCTGGCTTTGAACACCTCTGGGGAGGGAGCAGCCACAACCTCCCTGAGCAACCTGTTCCAGTGTCTCACCACCCTCACTGGAAAGAACTTCTTCCTAGCATCCCATTTAAATCTCCCCTCTGCCACTTTAAACCCATTATTCCTCATCCTGTCATTTCGAAATCTTGTAAATAGTCCCTCCCCAGCCCTTCTGTAGGCCCCCTTCAGATACTGGAAGGCCACTATAAAGTCTTCTCAAAGCCTTCTCCAGGCTGAAGAGCCCCAACTCTCATAGCCTGTCCTCATAGCAGGGCTGCTCCAGCTGCTACTGGAGGAGATCATATGTTGTGAGAAAAATATGCATGTATCTATACATACATTCATGCATATTCTAAACAGGAGTGTGTACATGTCAAAGAGATAGTTTCTTAGGAAATCGAAGGATGATTGACATCTTTCATCATTCTTCATATTTGCCACTGTTAAGGACTCCCCAGTACTTGCACGTGTAGTCTCAAGTTGAAAATATGCTGATAGGAATAATTGATGGAGAGCAAATAATGGTGGAGAAACTACATAAAACATATTACTTCAGAGTCATCAGTTTGAAGAAGACTTCACATTCTATATTTTGGTAAAATCCATTTAAAAATATACTATTCCCATCCTACCCTGAAAAGATCAGCTGCAGGGCCGGGGAGGGGGGGAAACATGTCGTTTCGCGCCTTTTCCTCTCCCATTCAAACCACAGAGGGAGAGGAATTTTAGGGTATACAGGACTCCAGGACAGGGGCTAACACCCAAATCAACACATTGGCAGAGGAAAGGAAAGCCTATTTTGTGTGCTGATCTGCAGCAGGACATTGATGCACGACCAGAGAGAATTCCAGTGAAGGTGCGGCACGTAGGCACACACATGCCTAAGAGCATTGCTACTGAGGAACACCAACACAACCAGCAGGCAGATCAAGCTGCTAAAATTTCTCAAGTTGATGCAAACTCTGATCTTGATTGGAAACACTGAGAGGAACTGTTCTTAGCTCAGTGGACCCATGATTTGTCCAGACATTGAGGCAGAGACGCAACCTACCGATGGGCACGCGATAGGTCACTTGACTTATCCATGGACACTATCATCCAAGTCATACACGACTGTGACATTTGTTGTGCTATTAAGCGAATCAAGCCTTTATGGTATGATGAGAGATGGTCAAAGTACAATATATTGGGCTAAGTACAAATATATATTGGGCTAAGCTGTAAATATAAAGCTTCATTCCTTAACTTGCAGCTCAGCTGAGTCTAGTCTGGGTGATTTCACAAGAGTGGGAGAGTGGGTAACTCCCAAACCCTCACAAAGGGGGAAAGTTCATTTCTCATTTTGAAACTTTCACTTTTGTAATATTGGTCTACCTCATATTTCTGTCAAACTTTTATGTCTGTGTGATGTGGAAGCCACATATAAATGAGGAGGTTTTCAAACACCAGTCTGGTTTAAAAGTTCGTATCTGAGTTGCCAATGAAATTAAATAAAAGCCTAAAACAGTAATAAGGTGAAGGTGTTAGTCCGTCCTCTAAAAAAGCCAGACACTGTTACTTTTCACTTAAATGCCTGAAGCTTATGATTTAAAGGCTTGTTTTCTCAGCTGATAGCCCCAAGCTGTGCCCAGTTTCTCAACAGACAAAAGGATAAGAGAGATGGTGACAAGCACACACCCCTTTTAAGAATCAGACGAACAGTGCTCTTCTTGTTCCCTAGGCACCGGCCAGTTGAAACCAGAGCCTTAGTTTTACAGCTTAGCACTCAGCAGCTGGCTTTCACATGACAGGCTTTTAAAATACATACATCTATATGTTTTTATTCTGATGAGAGTTGCAGAAATATAGGGGGAAATGAGCTTTAAATCATGTTTCATGTTGAAACTGAGGCTCTTTGTATCTTCTGTGCCCCTTGGACAGGGGGAACAGATTGTGCCTCTCCTCTTTTCATCAATCTTTTATGTATTTGAAGGCTAATGTCACATCCTCCCTCAGATGTTTCTTCTTTAGGATAAATTACTCCAGGTTGTTCAACTTCTCCTTATAGCTGATACTTCCAAGTAGCCCAGGCTGGATACTTTGCTCTTGCTAGTACTTGGAACACATTGATAGAACAGAAGGTTTACTTACATATCTTGGCATAGCATTTCCATGTTTTATCATCTCAGTGAGATGTTTGCCTTTCTTTGCAGCAGTCTGACATTGCTTCCTAACTAGTCTGTCCTATTTGCTGTCCCCCCCACAACCAGTCCACCTCTACACTTGGAATAATGGATTAATTCCTTACCTCCACATTCAGCCCAGAGTGAAACAGCAGTGTCTAATACATTGAGTTTTCTTTGCTTTCTGGATTTATTTGGGCAGAAGAATGAAATAGAGTTCCTCTACCTTTGTAGATATTTGTATCTGAACTAATCATTCAGTATCCCTTTGTAGTTAATGGCAATAAAAAGAAACAGGCAACTCTGTGCTACTATTCATTTCCCTTTCTTATACACATCTTAAGTAGGTCAAATGAATCACCCGCTATCTGATTCAAAAGTCAGGAATGTGAACAAAGCAAACTAGGAAACAGAAGAAAACAGGTTTATCAAGGCAGAGATGGAAGAAGAGATTAAGAATGAACAGAAGAAGAAAGTATTAAGGAAAAGACAAGATGGACAAAAGTGCATTTAAATTATGAAGACTTCATTGGTCTTTTAGAAATAGTTGCTAAGATTATGCAAAAAAAGGGTGTGTATGAGTACTGAATGGAGAAAATTCAAAGTGAAAATGAACAACAAAAATGTATTAAGATTCAATTCAGTACCCATTGATAACTTCTCAGCTATACAACTTAATTACTCACGTGGGAAACTTCCCATCTCCTCTTGAGAAGACGAACTTTCTGTTAAGGACTATGTATATTGGAAAAGGGAATTGTTTTTTTTCATGGAAGATGAGGAGGAAAGGGATAAAGAATGGGAAAGAAGCAAAACTTGTAGCTTCCTGGGCTGGATACTGAAGCATGAGAAATACAAAGGCAGGGAATGGAGGAGAAAGTTGAAAGATCCTAATAAATAGGAGGGGAAAAAAGCAAAGGGGAGAAGGAGAGGAAGGGAAGGAGGAAGAGAGGTGTAGAGGTGGAACAGCAAAGGCAAAGCCATTGGCTGAATTGCAGGTTAAAGAAAAGCCAGATTAGATTAGGTTTATTTCTCTTTAGAAAAAAAAATTTACTGGAGAAGAATCACAGGTAGTTAAACTGAAAATATGTTTTCCCAAGTCACTTTAATTCTACATGTGAAAAAAAAGCCAGTAGTAAATGTATAACACTTTTGTACTTGTTCACCTCAAAATGTAATTATGATGTATCTTTTGCAAGGTGTCTTAAGAAAATGTTTTAAGTGTTCTTTACTCAGACTAGTTCTTAAGTAAATTAAAATAGTAGAAAAATATATGAAGCCACTGTAAAAAAAAATGTGTTGAGGTTCTATGCTTTCATTACTTTAAACACCTTACCTGGGGTTTTTATTATGTTCATCTCATGCACAGAAGAAATTGGCCCAAGAAAAGAAACATTCCTGGATAATGGGAAGCAACATGTGTGTATTTCTAAAAACAGAGAAACTCTTTGAATTACTTCCAAAATAGCCAAGTACATGCACACATTCTTCCAGCTAAAACACTAACATTTGACATCTTCCTACATGCTGCTTTATTTTAGCTTATATATTTATATAACTCCTGCTTACATCCTGCAATTCACAGATCACAGAATTAGCCAGGTTGGAAAAGACCTCTAGGATCATCAAGTCTAACCTATCACCTAAAACCTTCTAATTAACTAAACTATGGCACTAAGTGCCTCACTCACCCTCCTCTTAAACACCTCCAGGGATGGTGACTCCACCACCTCCCCAGGCAGCCCATTCCAATGACATTCTTTCCATAAAGAACTTCTTCCTAACATCCAGACTAAACCTGCCCTAGCACAGCTTGAGGCTGTGTCCTCCTGTTTTGTCACTGGGTGCCTAGGAGAAGAAACCAACCCCACCTGACTACAACCTCCTTGCAGGTAGTTGTAGACAGCAATAAGGTCTGCTCTGAGCCTCCTCTTCTCCAGGCTGAACACCCACAGCTCCCTTAGCCTCTCCTCACAGGGCTGTGCTCTCGCCCCCTCACCAGTTCAAGCACCTCACCTGTTCAAGCACCTCGACATTTTTCTTAAAGTGAAGGATCCAGAACTGGATGCAGTACTCAAGGTGTGGCCTAAGCAGTGCTGAGTACAGGGGCAGAATGACCTCCCTAGTCCTGATGGCCACACTAGGCCAGGATGGCATTGGCCCTCTTGGCCACCTAGGCACACTGCTGGCTCATATTCAGTCGCCTGTCGACAAGTACCGCCAGGTCCCTCTCTGCCTGGCTGCTCTCCAGACACTCTGTCCCCTGCCTGTAGCACTACATGGGGTTGTTGTAGCCAACCTGGCACTTGAACTTGTTAAAACTCCTGGTGTTGGATTGTGCCCATGGATCCAGCCTGTCCAGATCCCTCTACAGAGCTCTCCTACCCTCTAACAGATCCACACTTGCTCCCAACTTGGTGTTGTCTGCAAACTCACTGATGGTGAACTTAGTCCCCTCATCCAGATCATCAATGAAGATATTAAACAGGACTGGGCCCACCACTGATCCCTGGGGCACACCACTAGTGATGGCTGCCAACTGGATGTGGCACCATTCACCACCACTCTGGGCCTGGCCCTCCAGCCAGTTCTTAACACAGAGTGCCCCTGTCCAAGCCACAGGCTGCCGGCTGGGCCAGGAGTTTGCTATGGCAGACAATGTAAAGTTGATAAATTAAGAATAGTTCTGGCTGGGTGCTTTCCCCCCTGCCGCTATCCTTGGTGGATCCTAGAGAGGGACTATGTCTTAGGCAAGGGGGAAGAATTTTTTTCAGGAAATCCTGTCAGATAGGAAATGAGAACCCTTTATTGTAATCCTACCTTCTTCTACTCTGCCTTCTGGTTCAACTTGTAACAGTGGAAGGGAACAGGGATGAGAACAGTAGCTTCCACTCTGTTCCTCCTTGGCACTGCTCACTTCCAAAGAAACAGGAAAGAATCACTTAAATATTGAAGAGAGTGCCATTATAAGAAAGAGCTAGAAGGCAGCTACTTTTGTTTTGCAGCCCTTTCACACCCACAGTCTCATAGTCAGTGTAAGTGACTGGAAACAGAAATAAGAAAGTTCTGGAAACAGAATTAATGACAGCTGTTACATCCTGACAATATGTTTTAGGTCTTTCCTCATATACAGTTATTTAAATTACCTTAGTATTAACTGGGAAAACGTAAGAGAAGAATTTTTGTGATATCTGATGTAACTGCTCCTCAGAAACAAACTCTGAAATATCCAAAGAAAGGGCTCCTTCTGCAATGTAAATAAAGCAGGACATTGAACAAGAGGCAATTCAGCAGATTTGCTCAGAACAGACAGTAGAGGGCCAGATGATGGCAGCTGTGCTCACGTGGATCCAAAATTTAATCTCATGGTCAAACTCATGTCCCATTAAGGGATGTATAGGATGCAAATATTTCTTAGAAATCATTTTAAAATCAAGAATGTAGTTTTTTTAAAAATGAAGCTAAATAAACCATCAGAGAGACAAAGAGCTTTAGAAACAGCATGGAGTCTGCTTTTCTCACTGACACTTTCTACTTCAGGTATAGATGTGTCACAGTATCACAGTATCACCGAGGTTGGAAGAGACCTCACAGATCATCAAGTCCAACCCTTCACCACAGAGCTCAAGGCTAGACCATGGCACCAAGTGACACGTCCAATCCTGCCTTGAACAGCTCCAGGGACGGCGACTCCACCACCTCCCTGGGCAGCCCATTCCAGTGTCCAGTGACTCTCTCAGTGAAGAACTTTTTCTTCTCCTCAAGCCTAATTTTCCCCTTTTTCAGCTTGATGCTGTTCCCTCTTGTTCTGGTGCTGGCCGCCTGAGAGAAGAGAGCAACCTCCTCCTGGCTACAACCACCCCTCAGGTAGTTGTAGACAGCAATAAGTCTTGCAAGTGAGAAAGGCAGCCATAAACAAAGTCTGAAATTACTCAGTTTTACCTCCATTCTGGCCACATTTTTATGAATTCAAGAATTGGCAATATGGAAAAAGCAATGGTAATGGAAAGGAACGTGGTACATATGATGTACATTGACAATCATGGTTGAAAATTAGAAACATACTGAGGAGAGGTGAAAGGGAATTTGAAGGGTGAATGAGCAGCATTTAACAAACAAATGAAGTCAGTGATGTCAAGAGGTCAACCATCTGTGAGTTTGTAGATTGTAGGGCAGAGATCTTAAAATATTATATAAATGGTGCATGTAATTGTACAGAAAGCGTCAGAATAAATAAGGAAATATCACTTACACCATGGGTAAAAACAGCATCTCCTTGGAAATTGTAATAGACATGAAGATGTATAGAAAAAGTGGGGAGTTTTGTCTGCAGCTGCAGAATAAACTGAAAACTAACCTGGCATATAGTAATAGACCTAGGCCTACAAAGGCATTCGTCTTTCTATCTGAGTTCTGCCTGGTGAGCTGCTCTGCATTCTGATTTTCAGAAACCCCCACATATCCATTTCTCCTCCAACTAGATGACGAGAAAACAAATGGGCTATGCATCACTGGAGGGGTCAACATAGTTGTGTTCTCATGTCCTGAAATAAATCATCTTATAAAGCTGAGACTCCTCACAGAGAAGTTTCTGTCAGCATTTGTAGTTAAAAGAACAGATACCAGAGGATTTCAGGTGGTCTCTTTAAGGAAAAAGGCAGTCTCCAACAATACTCAGTCACAATTTAATATTTTGTTTCTTTATTTCAAATTATTTTTATTATTTTACTTTAATTTACTTGGATGAGCTCAGAAATATAATTCAATAAGATATGGTTTTATACTTCTACTCAAAGTGTGAATGAAGTCTCATATAGCCATTTGGAAGTGAGCAAATACGCAATTTATGCAGAACTTCTCTTTGGGAGACCCTTTTTAAAATTAGTGTGTTTGTAATGCTGGTAGGCAACCCTAACACTTCATTAGTCACAACCTTAAACAAAAGTACCTATCAGTAAAGTTAGCATAGAAATTGACAAACAGGTGGCATTGCTAAGCCTGGAGAAGAGGAGACTCAGGGCAGACCTTACTGCTGTCTACAACTACCTTGCAGGAGGCTGTAGCCAGGCAGGGGTTGGTCTCTTCTCCCAGGCACCCATAGAGTCATAGAATCAGTCAGGATTGGAAGGGACCACAAGGATCGTTTGGTTCCAACCCCCCTGCCTGAACCCTAGATCAAGCTGGCCAGACCCCCATCCAGCCTGGCCTTAAACACCTTCAGGGATGGGGCCTCAACAACCTCCCTGGGCAACCCATTCTGGGCTCTCACCACTCTCATGCTGAACAACTTCCTCCTTACATCCAGCCTGAACCTACCAATCTCCAGCTTTGCTCCATTCCCCCTAGTCCTGTCACTCTCTGATATCCTGAAAAGTCCTTCCCCAGTAACAGAACAAGAGGGCACAGCCTCAAGCTGTGTTAGGGCAGGTTTAGGCTGGACGTTAGGAAGAAATTCTTTATGGAAAGAGTGATTGGCATTGGAATGGGCTGCCTGGGGAGGTGGTGGAGTCACCATCTCCAGAGGTGTTTAAGAGGAGGCTGGATGAGCACACAGTGCTGTGGCTTAGTTAATTAGAAGGTTTTAGGTGGTAGGTTGGACTCGATCACCTCAGAGGTCGTTTCCAGCCTGGCTAATTCTGTGATTCTGTGAAAAATAAGCAGGCAGGTGTGTTGGAGAGAATGAAACAGAAGCACTTCTGTATATGTTCTTTGGTTTCAGTGCATTGCCAAAATTGTTATTTGAAAATGTCCTCAAAGGTAAACTGAAAAAGTCTTCAGCAGCAGGTTTTATACCACTATAACAACTGAAAAGTAGATCAGCTCACTCTTATTACAGTTTTTGGAAGAGCTTAGTTCGGGATAATATACTCATTGGTAAGTGTTTAGCTGAGACATATTGTGGATCAAGGGTCAGCTCTGTGTTTTGATTGATTTGGAGTTTAGACTTATTGTTCCTTTACAGTTCAGCCAGGGTAGTTGAATAAATTATGTTGAATTTGTTATGTCCTTGTTGAAGCAAAGACTTAAGAACCAGACTATTTTACCTTTGCAGCAGCGCAATATCTGTTTCTTCATCTTGTCAATTCAAATGCTTGGGTAGCACTTTGCACTGGTCAGGCCACACCTTGAGTGCTGTGTCCAGTTCTGGGCCCCTCAATTCAAGAAAGGTGTTGAGATACTGGAATGTGTCCAGAGAAGGACAGTGAAGGTGGTGAGAGGACCTGTAGCACAGCCCTGTGAGGAGAGGCTGAGGGAGTTGGGATTGTTCAAGCCTGGAGAGGAGGAGGCTCAGGGGTGACCTCATTGCTGTCTACAACTACCTGAAGGGAGGTTGTAGCCAGGTGGGGGTTGGTCAGTCTGTAGCCAGGTGGGGGTCGGTCTCTTCTCCCAGGCAACCAGCAATAGAACAAAGGGACACAGTCTTAAGTTGTGCCAGGGGAGGTATAGGCTGGAGGAAGTTCTTCGCAGAGACAGTGATCGGCATTGCAATGGACTGCCCAGGGAGGTGGTGGAGTCACCATTCCTGGAGGTGTTGAAGCAAAGCCTGGATGAGGCGCTTAGTGCCATGGTCTAGTTGATTGGCTAGGGCTGGGCGATAGGTTGGACTGGATGATCTTGGAGGTCTCTCCCAACCTGGCTGATTCTATGATTCTAAGTATTTCTTGATGTAATTATGCAGTTCTATCCTGAGCAGCTCTAGGAAAAAGAACTAGGGAGTCCTAGTGGACAGCAAGCTGACCATGAGCCAACAATGGCCAAGAAGGCCAATGGCATCCCAGGGTTCATTAAGAAGTGTGTGCCAACAGGCCAAGGGAGGTCTTCCTCCCCCTCTACTCTGCCCTGGGGACATCTCATCTGTAATACTGCTTCAAATTACAGGCTTTCCAGTTGAAGAAGGACAAAGAAGTATTGGAGAAAGTCCAGCAAAGAGTCACTAAAATGATTAAGAGACTGGAACATACGCCTACGAAGAAAGGACGAGAGAGATGGGTCTGTTCTTCCTGAAGAGGGGGAATCTCATTAATGCTTACAAATATCTGAAGGGTGAGTGTCAGGAGGATGCAACCACACTGTTCTCGGCGGCATCCAGTGACAGGACAAGGGGCAATGGATACAAAATGGGACACAGGAGGTTCCACATAAACATCAGGCAAAATTCTTCATTTTAAAAGTGACAGAGTACTGAAACAGGTTGCCCAGAGAGGTTGTGGAGTTTCTGTCTCTGGAGGTGCTCAGACCTATTCCGAGTGTGTTCTTGTGCAACCTGCTCTGGGCTAGCTGATCTAGCAGGGAGGGCTGGACTAGAGGGATGATCCTCAGAGCCCCCTTTCAACCCCCACCATTCTGTAATCTGTGTGATTCTGTGATCAGTGTTGTGATCCCAACTTTAAATATTGCAGCACTTGCTCATTGATTTGAACTTTTCCTGTCATTCTTGTATTTTTCAATATATTTTTCTTGTTTGTGAGTAGTTTCAGAACTTTTTATTCTCTATACTCACATCCTTATTTATTAACTTACCCTCTTTTGTTTGTTTGGTTTTTTTTTTTCTATTTACAATAACTATCTGAAGACTTCATCTCCTTGTCCTTGTTCCTGCTGGTTTTCCTCTTTCACAAGGCTCTTTAATAGATTCCAATCATGCAGTAATGTGGATGCATGAGCTTGTTATTTCTGATCATTAAATCTCTGATCACCCACTTCTGTCTTCTGGTCAAACACGCCGTTTGCTCTCAGTAATATCATTTGTTCAAGGCCTGTCCATAGCATGGGATATTCCTTCTGTGTGGGGAAGGTACTCAGCTAAATGAGAGAGAAAAATAGGAGCAGTAGCTTTCCTTCATTCCCAGGCTCAGGATGCAGGCTACTGAAGATATATGTGCCTCAGGGATTCATCACCATCAGATGGTGGCAGAGTAATGTTAGTCTTTTCCTCTGTTTTATATTACTTTCCTCGGAATCTCTAATATTCCATTTTCTTTTTCTTTTTTTCTATTTTTTTTTTTCTGTCTACGAAGTATATCCATGTTCTCACAGAGCTAGTTATCAAAACCCCCTGATCTTGTTTCTAGGTAATAATGATTAACTCATAGAGTCATAGAATCGTAGAATGGTTTAGGTTGGAAGGGACCTCGAGGATCATCCAGCTCCAACCCCCTGCCATAGGCAGGGACACCTCCCACTAGAGCAGGCTGCTCAAGGCCTCATCCAGCCTGGCCTTAAACACCTCCAGGGAGGAAGCATCCACAACCTCCCTGGGCAACCTGTGCCAGTGTCTTACCACCCTCACTGTAAAGAACTTCCTCCTAACATCCAGTCTAAATCTCCCCTCTTCCAGCTTAAACCCATTCCCCCTCGTCCTGACATTACCAGACCTTGTCAATAGTCCCTCCCCAGCCTTCCTGTAGGCTCCCTTCAGATACTGGAAAGCCACTCTAAGGTCTCCTCGAAGCCTTCTCTTCTCCAGGCTGCAGAGCCCCAACTCTCTCAGCCTGTCCTCATAGCAGAGCTGCTCCAGCCCTCTGATCATCTTCGTGGCTCTCCTCTGGACCCGCTCCAGCAGTTCCATGTCCTTCTTGTGTTGGGGGCTCCAGAACTGCACACAGTACTCCAGGTGGGGTCTGAGGAGAGCAGAGTAAAGGGGGAGAATCCCCTCCCTTGCCCTGCTGGCCACACTTCTCTTGCTGCAGCCCAGCACACAGTTGCTGTCTGGGCTGCATGTGCACACTGTCGACTCATATTGAGCTTTTTGTCAACCCAGACCCCCAGGTCCTTTTCCTCAGGGCTGCTGTCAGCCATTCACCACCCAGCCTGTATCTGTGCCTGGGATTGCACAGACCCAGGTGCAGGACATGCAACATTAGATTTTCATCCTATGTACATTATTTTACATTCATCTATGGTAATTAGCATCTGCGTTTGCCCAATAATTCAGTATTTTGAGATGCTTCTACACCTCTCTTACAACTGACTTTCAGTTTCACTGCCACATGACCTTTTCTAGATCATTTATGAATAAGCTCAACAGTATAAGCCACATTTCAGTTGCAGCTGCTTTCATTCCTAGGTCATCAGTTGGTCAACAGAATACATGGAATTATCTAAAGTGTTTGATTATTCTTATTGTGCATGTATTAGTTCTAGCTTTAAGGAGGCAGGTTGTCAGGTGGTGTGTAAGCAGGAATTGAGAAGCCAGCCTCTCACGCTGTTACGATTCTTGCAGGCATCTCACTTTAGTCTGGGAGGTAAAAAAATAAAGATATATACAGTGAAGGAAGAAACAAAGTTCAGAACCTGGTGTAAAAGGCAGAGAACATGAAGTAGTGACTTAGAAGAGTGAGAAACTGAAACAGAGGTAAAACAATGTCATCTGGAACTGCAGGGATGAACAGAGACAGCTTCAATACCAGAAAATGGCAAATGACAAGTGAGGAACAAAAGGCAAGCCGAAAGGAAATTAAAGAGGCAGAGAGATCCTTCAGAAAGATACTTGGTACCAAAGGACAGAAAGGAAAATTGCCCTCCAAAGTAGAAGAAAACACGGGTGAGGAAAGGAGGAATTCATTTAAAATACATCTTTCCCCAGTCTTCATATTTAAAACTGTTGAGGATGTAATTTTGTTGTCCATATAAGACAACCTGAGAGAAAAGTAGAGTCCTACAGGGTATAATATCACCAGTTCTTTCATTTTATCATTGTAGCCTAAACCAGAAATCTCATTTTTGGCATGGGCTTCAGTAGAAACTACGGAACAAGTGTATGTGTAGTTTAGAAGTGCTTTAAGAGTTGAGAAAATAATCTGCAACTAAACAAACTGTAAAAGAAAATGGTTACAATCCTTCCCAAGAGGCCTCTAAAAAGAGCTACCCATGTTGCATGCTGTACAGACAATGCTTGTAGATGGCAGCTTTCTTGGTAAGACCCAATGGACAGAAGATCTTATTGATTGTCTCAAAAACAATCTGTTGCTACCTTTCTAAATTCAGTAGGTGTTCACAAAGCAGTAAAGTCCCTGCATCTGGCAAAACCTCCCTCTGACCCATAAAATTGCTGGTTCAAACATTGTGCTTGTGAGAAACAGTTGAGGGCTGATTTCATAAAGCTTGTTTCTATGAGAGGGCTCTTTCCAAAGTGCAGATGAGAAGGTTGTTCAAGAGATGATAAACTCCAAGTCTGCTTGTGCTTCGTATTCTGGGGTTTTTTTGTTTGTCATTAGCTGAGTTGATATTTCTTGGATACTATTTTTACCCCTGTAATTAGTAATGAGCACCAGAGTGATCATTCTGAAGCCTTTGCATCATTCATTGTAAAGATAGTGTACTGCCAGCAAAAAGACAAGATTTCCAATTATAAGCTGCCAAATTCTTTTAGCCTTGTTACAGAAGATCCACTCAGAATGACAAACTAATTCATTTTCCTTGCCAATCCACTCATTTTCTCTCTCCTGAGACTGTCGATAGCTGCCAATTGTGATGCTGAAAATTGTGATGTTTTATGAGATGCTTGGCATGCTTGCTGGAGGAAAGGGATGAAAAATCCGTGTGAAAAAATCATGTGGAATTTGTACTCTACAGAACTGGTAAAATCTTAAACTCAGAAAAGACTTTGATACCTAAGTGGTAAACAATACTTCTTCCCCCTACCCACCCCCCCCCCCCCCAAAAAAAAAAAAANGCTCCCTTCAGATACTGGAAAGCCACTAAGGTGTTCTCGAAGCCTTCTCTTCTCCAGGCTGAAGAGCCCCAACTCTCTCAGCCTGTCCTCATAGCAGAGCTGCTCCAGCCCTCTGATCATCTTCGTGGCTCTCCTCTGGACTTGCTTCAGCAGTTCCATGTCATTGTGTTGGGGGCTCCAGAACTGCACACAGTACATCGATCAAGAAAAGGACTGGTCAAGGAAAGACAGTATCTTTTAGATGTCAGAACTGACAAGATAATATTATAAAATCACTGACAAAATTATGCTGTGTTTTGCAAAGAATATTAGAAAACAACATTCTTTAGTTGCATAAAAAGAATGTGAATGCAGTGGCAGTGAGATGGAGATGAAGGACAGCTGAGATATGCTCCCCCAGCTAAATCAATATCCCACTTGAGTTTCCAAAAATCTTATGCAGATTGACAATATAGGGGACAGTGAATGTGAATGAGGGTTGTGGAAGTAGAAGCCACTTCATCTTAAGTGGAAAAAAAATGAAATATTTAAATGGGGAAAAGAGAAGGGAAGAAAAAAAAATAACTTTATGATCTGTTGAGTACTTTCTGGTCTCTTGAGTACTGCATTCAGCTTTGGGCTCCCTAGTTTAAGAGGGACAGGGATCTGCCAGAGAGGGTCCAGCAGAGGGCTATGAGGATGATTAAAGGAATGGAGCACTGCCTGATAAGGAGAGGCTGAGGGACCTGGGGCTTTTTAGTCCAGAAAAGAGAAGACTGAGAGCAGATTTGCTGAATGTTTATAAATACCTGAGGGCTAGGGGTCAGAAGGAGGAGGACAGGCTCTGTTCACTTCTTCCTCTGATAGGACAAGGAGCAATGGATGTAAGCTGCAGCACAGGAGGTTCCACCTCAACACAAGGGTCCCAGAGCACTGGAACAGGCTCCCCAGAGAGGTTGTGTGGTTTCTTTCTATGGAGACTTTCAAGGCCCTGTCTGGATATGTGATCTGAGTTAGATTGTATGGTCATGCTCTGGCAGAGGGTTGGACTTGATGATCTCTCCGGGTCCCTTCCAACTCCTGACATCCTGGGATCCTGTGATCTCCATCCCAGTATACTGAGAAAATTGGCATTCACAACTCTCAACTACAGTATTGCAGTGTGTTTGGCATAAAACCTCCAGACTGAATTACAGTATACATAATTTCTGTGTTTGAGTATTAAGGGGGGAAAAGGTATCCAGACAAGTGTGTGTTCATTCAGACTGAATATTAGAGTAAAGGTTGAAGAAACTAGTAATGAATAAAGTGGAGATAAATAGCAATAGAATGCAACACAGATTTAGTGAAGATAGACTGTGTCACACAATCACACAGACTTTAGAATTAGAGACATGATTCTTTAAAAAGAAAAAAAAAATAGAGGGAATTAAATATACCACAGTTACTCAGTTTGCTATCAAGTGCTTGGTACAGCTCAAGATGGGAAATTATTAGTTAAGTGGAAAAATAGAATGATGACTAGAAAAACTACAAACTGAGTAAAGTAGTAGGTAACAACAGCAATGAGTAGTACACTAAAGCAAGGAGAAGAGGTCCTTGTGGAATCGTTCTGGGATAATTTTCTATCGTTTCATTAGTTGTCATGCCCCAGGAAGCAGGACTCAGCTAATTAGATGTACTGGTGACAAAACGTAGGGAGGAGTTGTCAATAAAGAGAATAATCAAGGCTGTCTGGAGGAAGTATTATTTTAGTAAAATCAGATGAAATTCAATAGTGAAGAGGCACTTAACAAGTAAGGCAAAGCATTTCTGCTGGGACCTGATCATTTAGAAAGCAATGAAAAGAAGTGCCTGGATAGTACCTGCCCTAGAAACGTGGAGCGGCTATGGAAGAGAGAAATGCAGTCGCAGGACATTCTGGTACTGATGTTGGTGATAATGTCAATGGGAAGCAAGTTGTGGTGGAAGGTCCAAATTATGCCGAGAACACATATCCATCACATGCCCTGAACACCTGCCCCAATACCCACCTTGGCCCCCTCCTTCCCGCTTCTTCTTCCCGGGTGGAAGAAGTGGGAAAGCAAACAAAAGCTTTGGTGCCTCCCAGTCTATCACAGACCCCATGTTTGGCCTTGTTTTGCACTTGCTTTGTTTTGTGACAAACACAGGTCAGGATCCTAGGCCTGTGCATCTGCCTTTTTTGGAGAAATAATTCAGGATTGGTTCTAGAGGTGCTTTTACCTGTTGCTGTTGGTCAAAGGCGCTCGACAAAATGCTTAAAAGCCTAACAAACTGCTTGTTTGCTGCGGCTGCTGCGTTTGGTTTGTTCGCTGTTTGCCTTACGTGCCTCTGTGTGCCACCACACTTTGCATCGCGCCTAAGTGGGGACTTGCCTACGACTGGCAGCCCTGACCCTGCCCTATGGATCTTTCCATGATTTTTTTTTCTTTTTAATGTCCAGTCTAAACCTACCCAGTCACAGCTTAAGGCCATTCCAACCATCACCAACCTCTCTACAATGTCCTTTCAGGTAGTTGTATAGAACAAAGAGGTCTCCCCTCAGCCTTCTCTTTCTCAAACTAAACTGCCTCAGATCCTTCAGTTACTCTTCATAAGAGCAACTGAGATAACTATACCCTAAACACACCTATGCAACATCCAGCTGTTGTCAAGTGGCTCAAGACAATCATGTCAGATCAACTCATGCATCAGTCAGATAATTAACCTTTAGCAATGATGTGTATTTTCCCATCACTTTGTTATGGAAGGACTCTGGCATCCCTCATCACAAGTAAGTTTGAACTCCACTTAGAAATCAGCACTTTTTTTCTTGAGTTGCTGAGCTATCCAGTTCATCTCTTGCTTAGTTCACCTTTAGTTGCACCTTCAGGTAACTTTCTCCATTTTTTTCTGCTCACCTCACCACTGAGGGTGTCACCAAAGGCTTATACTGTACATGTGTCTATATCCTGCTGAGGGCATTTGTTTACCTTGCTGATGAAGGCTGAAAGTGTAAATGAGGGCAGCTGAACTGTGACCTTATTTCCCCCTTTTTTATAATATATAGGACAAAGAGAGTGGTTGTAATGGACAGCTGGGCATTACAGGATCTTAAATGTCATGCATTAAATATTTCCTTTGTATGCATCTTCTGTGTTCAGTACTATTAATGAGGTGTTCTTGAAAGGCTGCAGCACAGCTTTTTATGGATCAGAAGATTAAACCTGAACCACAGCATCACACAGCAAGCAATGCTGTTAGAACAGCCATACATAGTAGGGTAAGGAATTCATAATATTCCATTGAAGAGGCCCTATTTTCTTCCAGCAGATTTAAAACAAAGCTCAGTGTTAGTCTGCAGTCCAGATTTTGTATGATCCTTGATCTTTGATCCTCGATCTTGAGAAGTAGCATTTCTTTAAATGTCCAGATGAAGAAGGGAAATAATGTAGTGCTATTATAAAAGCTAACAATAACAGAAGCTAATAGAAATTCTTATTTATTTTTTCCTAGGAACAGGTCTTCCCAAGTGTTGATGATCTCTCTGAGCTAAATTGAGCACTAAGCAAAGATATCACATGTGTAGCTACACAAGCAGTATCAAGAAATTATTCTGCTTTTTTCATTCTGAAATATTAAGTTCATCAAACTCAAATCTTTTTCCAGATGTATTTCAATTTTGACATTTTCCTCTTGGATTTGGGATTAAATTTCTGATCCCAATGAGAACAAGAGAAGCAAAAGTTATTACCCAAGTGGCTGTTGATCTGGGACATGGAAGCCACAGGTGCAAGTTCCTGTCTACATCAGACAGAAGGAATTGCACTGCAGAGCAAGTATTTCATTTCACATGAGTGCCTCCAGTTTTGCTATTCCAAGAATAATTCTTTCTTTTATTTAGGTTTTGCAGCAAGAAAAAAGTGTTTGAAAGTCTCTTGCTCCTTTCCAATTTGAAAACAGATTTCCAAATCACCTAGTTTTTCAGATTTCCAATTTTTAACTAGCTCCACAATCACATGGTCCATCTTATATTTTACTGCCAGTCTTACACATGTCATAAACAGTCTCCAGCTACAACATGAATTATTTATATGAAGGGAGTGAATCCCAGAACGTGGCAAGTTTCTTGCATGAGTACTTTCGTGCCTTTCATTTGTCACACACTTCATCCCATATTTGGCTCTTCTCAGATTGAGAGCAAAGGCCTTCAGTAGCTGCCCCAGTAGGAGCATCTGCTCTTCCCCTTTTTTTTCCAGAGCCCAGAGGAGGTGAAAATATGACACTGCTACATTGGGAGTGTTTTATTACCCCCTTGGTATCTGCTCTGTCTCTCTGCTTGCAGTCAAGTAGTGAAGATAGAGAGACTCCTTATTCTTAATGGCTTTGCTCTTGAGGCTAGGGTGAGTGCTGGCACATTGACCGTATTAGCCTAAACACAGTGCTACGCTTTACACATGTCCTGTGTGGCTACAGAGGGAGTAAGTGGAATAGCTTTTATATTCCTGTAAATAAATGTATGGGAAGGAGGCTTTTGCAATTTTAACACCATCTTACTATTTGTTACTTTAAGTCATTTTTTTACCTAGTCCTATAAAATAATTTTATTCAGTGTTCACAGTGCTTGTGGTGGGTGGTCCCCAGAAGATTATGAGGTGTCAGTTCTTCATAGCATGGGCAGAACATGTATCTGAAGTCTCCCATTTGCATTGCAGGATTTTCCTCCCAAATTGTATATCTGGAAAGTGTTGTAGAGAACAGTAACAAAACACATATAAGCTATGAAAAAAAAAGGCTTTAATAAAAAGGTGTGGGCCTGCAGTGAGCAATCCTGGGGGAGAAATGCAGGTTATCGAGGTACCTCCTTTCAGCAACGCTAGAAACAAAGCAATATAAATTACATGTGGAAGAGAAGTAAGTCTAACTGTAAATGCTGGCTATAATGTGTCTGCAATAATGAGTTTCTCAGACGCTGCTACATGTTAGGCCTGGTAAGTACTACCCCTGCTCCTCCACTTCAAGCTCCTCCTTCAGGCTGTGACTCCAGGTTTTACACATGCTTTACCAGGAGCTCCACAACCTGTTGCCTGCAATGACACTGGTGCATCTCCAGAAGGCTTGGAGTGCTTTTTCTGCCTTAACTGACAGGAGCAAAGCCTTCTGGGGTAATTAGTGCTGCTTCAATTGGACAGGTAGCGGATGGGAAATAAACAGGTTCAAGAGCTCAGGGGACATCCATGTTGCTGTAGGCAGGGAGGCAGTGGAAAATAAATATAGCTAAGCAGTTGGAAAAATATTTATTTATTTATGCACCTTTGCTTTTGAGTTCCAGTTCCAATATGAATTCAGTTTTTTTCCTGGGCAGTCAAGAACTCTCTCCAGCCCCTGAAAATAGCATCCCACATAAGTCTGTGGCCAGTTACAGTGATGACCCATTTGGAAATATTTTTCTTTATTGTTAACTGTGAAATGAGATAATTTGTTACATAAATAATTAATTATATGTGTATTATTTTAGAACTGCTTGTCTGAATGGCTTGCAAAGCAGCTGTGTGATTTTAGGCAGTCATATGCTGTCAATTAACAACTTATTCTAAGCCAAATCTGCTTAAGCTTATTATGTGTATCACACAGTGTGGAATTTCTTCACAGGTTTTTACTAATTCTAGCTGTATACTGTTGGCTCTATGGTAGTTTAAAACTGCTAAAGATTAGTAAAAATCCCAGTTAAATTACTGACGGGCAGAGGGAGCTTCCAGCTGCATTCCAGCTACTAATCTGCTAGTGATACTTTTCTTGTTGTTGAGAGGTTGGGAGACCTAATTAAAATATCTAATTTTTCTTTATGGAAAACTTAATACACATCCAGGAAGGCAATATTAAAATTGAATATTCATAATATATTATCAATATTTTATTCAATTAACAGATTCATAGATTGTATTGCATTGGAAGGGATCCTCAAAGGTCATCTTGTTCAGTTCCTCCCTGCAGGGAGCAGGGACGCATCCAACTAGATTAGACTGTAAGGGAGTGAACCTTTAAGCTCACAGTGATAAAAACTGTCATGGTTTGTACTTACAAGTTTGATCATTCACTGTCTTTCCAAAACCAATACACCCCTGTGCTAGTTTGAGCCTTCCTAGAATGTTTTGGTGAGAAGGAGTAGATAATAGGCTATGAAATGAAAACAATGATGATGTCTACTTCACTCACAGCCTTGCTGAGATGTATTAAAATTAAAAGCAAAACAGAGATAAGGTCACTTCGATCTTGACTTTGCTCTGAGCTTTGCTCTGGGCTCTTCGCCTGCTGGGGAGCTCAGGGGCTGCTGGCTGAACTCCATCTTGCTTTCTAACCTCACCCTTCATTTTGCTTTGGCTGATTCACCTTGCTTCTTAATCCCCCTGGCTGAGCCTCCATTCTTCCTTGGGACTGGGGTAAGGTTTAGAGGGGTGGGGGGGGAAGGTGAAGGGGCAGTTGGGAGCCCCTCCTGGGGACTCAGGTTTCAGGGAGGGGAGTTGTGTCGATATTACCTTTTAACTTGTATATTTTGGTCTACAGCTGTATATACTGTAAATATCTGCTTGTAAATTGTGCCAGCTGTAAATATAAGCTTCATTCAAATTTCCAGAGCCAGCTGAGTCTAGTCTGGGTGATTTCTAAAGTGTGGGGGGGTGGGGGACACCCAAACCACCACAACCCCAAAATTTCAGATGATTGATCTTGTGCCATTGCAGAATTTGGGAATATCTAAGACAACTCATTTAAAAAACACATTTCTAATATAGAAGATATTAACTTAAACCTTTGAAAAGTTTATTTTATTTTGTACGTCTACTATGTATGAAAACAGGAATTCCTCATTTTGTTTCTTCTGATTTCCTTGGGAATCAACAGGACCTGTAACAAATCTTGAAGGGTTGCTACCATACAATTATTCAAAGCCTCTCTCAATGATGCAAGTTTTCTCCAGTTAGTATTTTTAAATGAGTGACTCTAAAGATAATAGCATTACTGTGCTCCACTCTTTCATACTTAGCATTAGTATTAGCGTCATTTGGACTGAAGTACACAAGGACCACCATACCTTGTCTTCTGCTACAGCATCATTTCTCTAAGAACGTGGTCATTGTTAAGAAAAAAAGAGAAAAGCTTTTACACAAATATACAGGGCACTTATTGCCACAGAAATTTCATCATAGTTTCCCAAGCATATGGATCTTTAGGCATTTTCATAGGAAAAATTACACTACGTAACAAGTCCTTAATAAAATCACTTAAAATGGAACTTGTTCTACTAGAAAAATGGCATAGAAGCTTGGCTCAAAGTCAGGCCAAGCTCAAGAGTATCAAGACCACGTGTTTCTGTTCTTTCCAGGATGATGGTTCCCCAGCTTCTCACTCATGTTATCTGAACTTCTGCCCCACAGCTCAGATGGAAAAGGAGCAACTCTGTGTCATTGCCAGGAAATGTGTCCTCCTGCAAGGAAATGTCACATGCTATCTACTAGTAACTTGGGATATCTGTTTCTATCATCTGTGGAAGGAAGCTCTGCCTTCCTTCAAGACAGCGTGAATACACTCAATCCTGACTCCTTTCATAGAATCAGCCAGGTTGGAAGAGACCTCCAAGATCATCCAGCCCAAGCTATCACCCAGCCCTGTCCAATCAACTAGACTGTGGCACTAAGTGCCTCATCCAGGCTTTGCTTGAACACCTCCAGGGACAAGGACTCCACCACCTCCCTGGGCAGCCCATTCCAATGGCAAATCACTCTCTCTGTGAAGAACTTCCTCCTAACATCCAGCCTATACTTCCCCTGGCACAACTTGAGGCTGTGTCCCCTTGTTCTGTTGCTGGTTGCCTGGGAGAAGAGATGAACCCCCACCTGGCTGCAACCACCCTTCAGGTAGTTGTAGACAGCAATGAGGTCATCCCTGAGCCTCCATTCTCCAGGCTTAAGCACTCCCAACTCCCTCATCCTTTCCTCAAAGGGCTGTGCTTCAGGCCCCCTCACCAGCTTCATTTCCCTTCTCTGGACACATTTCAGCACCTCAGCATCTCTCTTGAATTGAGGGGCCCAGAACCAGACACAGTACTCAAGATGTGCTGAGTGCAGAGGAAGAATGACGTCCCTTGTCCTCCTGGCCACACTGTTCCTGATACAGGCCAGGATGCCATTGGCTCTCTTGGCCACCTGGGCACACTGCTGGCTCATCTTCAGCCTACTATCTACCAGTACCCCCAGGTCCCTTTCTTCCTGTCTGCTCTTCAGCCACTCTGTCCCCAGCCTGTAGCACTGCTTGGGGTTGCTGTTGCCAAAATGCAGAGCCCTGCACTTGGCCTTATTAAATTTCATCCCATTGGCCTCTGCCCATCCAGCCAGCCTGTTAAGGTCTCTCTGCTTCATTCTTCTTCATCTTGATACTTATTGCTTTCTCCATTTCCCGTCTTCTCCATAGGATGTTTTTCTTCCATTAGCTATCCTGCGCCATTTTTTGTCTTCATTATATCTGATCCTTCAGAGACAAATAGAAATTTTCAGATCTAGAATTCAGATTTACATACTTAATGCATTCCTCCTATCCAGACACATGGGGGGAAAAGAAAATCACCTCAAATATTTTCAAAATAATGAGGAGGAAAATCTACACAGAAAATTTAGTCAAAGTGTCTTTGGTGTTCACCTGCCTGCAGACCAGCCACTTCAACAAACTTACTGAAGGAGTAATGAGTTACAGTATCACCACTCTCTGATCTTTCCCTCAGAAGGGCAATTCAGATGTAGTTAAGTGTAGTTAATTGCTGTTAACACATGATAAAGGACTGAACAGAGCTGCCATAAAACTGAGAGGCAACAATTTTTAAACCTGACAGAAAAAAGTCTTTTCTTACGCAGAAAATATTTCACATGCAGTTCTGCTTGGAACAAGGTAACACTGACACCAGGGGCTTCCAGCAACACAGAGAAATGCAGTGATTTCTACAGTGTCAACATCCAATTACACTTTAGGAAAATTCAGTTCCAGACCTAAATGGCTATTATCTAATTTACCAGAGTCAAACAAAGATGAAAGGGCCACAAGGATGATCAGAGGGCTGGAGCACCTCTCCTCTGAGCAGAGACTGAGGGAATTGAGGCTGTTCAGTCTGGAGAGGAGACCTTATTGTGACCTTTCAGTATCTTAAGGGGGCCTACAAGGAAGCTGAGGAGGGACTTCTTAGTATGTCAGGTAGTTATATGACTGGGGGGAATGGAACAAAGCTAGAAATGGGTAGATTCAGACTGAATGTTAGGAAAAAGTTCTCTACCATGAAGATGGTGAGAGTCTGGAACAGGTTTTCCAGGGAGATGGTGGAAGCCCCATTCCTGGAGGTATTTATGGCCAGGTTGGATGAGGCTCTAGACAGTCTGATCTAGTGTGAGGTGTCCCTGCTCATGGCAGAGGGGTTGGAACTAGATGATCCATGTGTCCGTTCCAACCCTGACTATGATTCTATGATTTTATGATTCTGTGATTCTGAAACTTTCCTAACAGCAGATTCTTTCATAATTTTCCATAAGGAGACTTGCTGAATCTTTTGGAAATTCAGACATATACAGGGAAAAGGTAGTACAATAAATCAACAGCTTGAGTCTACTTCTTCAAATTGTAAACAAAAGAAGCAGCATTATATTAGATCATATGTGGTTATTTCATTTATGTCATGACAAATCATAAAGATTTGTTCTTTTTCAACTAGTGGTACAACTGCTTGCTCTCCTTCAGCCAAACTGACAAATTCTGATTCCTCAGCTATGTTTTTCTAGTAAGTGAAGCAGCCAGTAAAATTAATAAGATTTTCATGGCACTTCCTTTTAATTCACTCTGCTGCTCAGTTTGCCCATATGCTTGTGCAGCTGAAGAAAAGGGATAAAATGTCAAACTATTGTACAGATCCAAACCAGCCTGTTTGAACTCTGATTTTACAGCAGAAGCATCAAAGAAGAAATGCTACTCGAAGGCTTTTTATCAACAGAAACTGTAAGAAAGACATGATAAAAGCACATATTCACACCTCAATTTCCCGTTCTAACTTTAGGAAACTCCTATCGACTTTGATGGTGCAGGTTTAAGCCTTTGGGCCCAGATCCTCAAAGGTACTGAAATGTTGCAAGGCTAACTTTTATTCTTCTTGTGACGTGGATTTCTCAGTCCAAATTGTGATGGTTTGGGTATCCCCCACCCCCCACACACTTTAGAAATCACCCAGACTAGACTCAGCCGGCTCTGGAAATTTGAATGAAGCTTATATTTACAGCTGGCACAATTTACAAGCAGATATTTACAGTATATACAGATATATACAGAAATATACAAGATAAAAGTAATACAGAAACACAACTCCCCTCCTAGAAACCTGAGTCCCCAGGAGGGGCTCTCAACCACCCCTCACCTTCCCCCTACCCCTCTCAACCTTACCCCAGTCCCAAGGAAGAATGGAGGTTTGGCCAAGAGGATTAAGAAGCAAAGGTGAATCAGCCACAAAAGCAAATGAAGGGTGAGGTTAGAAAGCAAGATGGAGTTCAGCAAGCAGCCCCAGATCCCCAGCAGGCAAAGAGCTGAGAGCACAGCCCAGAGCGAAGTGCCCCAGCAAAGTGACTTTATCTAATGTTTTTCTTTTCCTTTCTACACATCTCAGCAAGACTGTGAGGGAAGCAGATGTCACCATTGTTTTCATTTCACAGTGATCTAGTTATTCTCACCAAAACATTCTAGCTAGGCTCAAACTAGCACATAAATATAACTTCCCAGATAAATGAATGGTGAGTGAAGGGTTGACTGAAGAAGAAAAATAAAGAGAACTCATTTGAACTAAGATCTGCTTAAATCATCCATGGCTGAAATGCAGAGAAGTAGGGCTGGGTATAGTCTTTTGCCTTTGCACTAAGTGACCTAAATGTCATTTGTCTGCACTTACATTGTGGTTACTTTGGTGAGCAAGGGCTTGTTGATGGCTCTATCTGTGTGACAATAGCTAATACATGCCTGATCCAACTGCAAAGAAGGCGAGGAGAGGAGAGGACAGGAGGATATTTTTCATTTGGAAATGACTTACAAAGATCATCTAGTCCAAATCTAGACCAATTCAGTGCATAGGTCCACATGTAGCTATCTCAGCATGCCGGGCTAATTAACCTGGGTGCAATGTAGCTCTGATACAAGTATGTTACTTCTGGAGCCAGTTTGCTCAGTCAAGTTACACAAACAACTCCAAGTATTGTTATACAAGCTCCATCTCTCCACTTTTGGGGAGACATGTAGGAAGATATGCAGACACTTGATGTGGAGATTAGATTTAGATCTAATCTAGAACCCAGTTGCAGGCTGAGGCAAGGATCTCAGACACTGTTAACTCGTATGTTGACCTCAACATTAGGCTGCATATTGCCTGGTCACTGTAGCCATTTACATATAGAATTTAAAGTCCATTCCAGTCAAGTGGTAGCTTGGCAGGGATTTTAACTGTGTGTATAGGGATGCCAATGAAATACTTCTGGGCACACAGGACCCAGTTTCACTGGAGGACCTCTACTATATATTTTGAGGCTAGTATGACACTTCCTTCACTTCCTACTATGATACTGCCATCACAGACAAATAGAAGTAGCTTCCAGGTCACAAGCCCTGGTCCTCATGGGGGATTGTGACCACCCTGACATCTGCTGGATGGACAACACAGCAAGGCATCAGCAATCCAGGATGTTCCTGGATTGCATAGATGACAACTTCCTCCTCCAAATGGTAGAGGAACCAACAAGAAAAGGTCCTATGCTAGACCTTGTTCTCACCAACAAGGAAGGGCTGGTGACCAATGTGAAGCTCAGGGACAGCCTTGGCTGCAGTGACCATGAAGCAGCTGAATTTAAGATCCTTGGGGCGACCAGGAAGACATATTCTAAGCTTATGACCCTAGACTTCAGGCGTGCAGACTTTGATCGCTTCAGGGATCTGCTGGCCAAAGTATCATGGGATGAAGCCCTAGAGGGAAGAGGGGCCCAGGACAGCTGGTCATTATTCAAGGATCACCTCCTCTGTGTCCAGGAGCAATGTATACCAACAAAGAAGAAAGCAGAGAAGAATGTTAGGAGGCCTGCCTGGCTGAGCAAGGAGCTCCTGGACATGCTGTCACACAAAAAGAAACTACAAGGAGTGGAAGAAAGGACAGCTGGAATAGGGGGGGATATAAGGAAGCTGCCCAGGCAGCTAGAAATCTGGTTAGGAAAGCCAAGGCACAGTTTGAATTGAATCTAGCCAGGGAGATCAAAGGGAACATCAAGAATTTCTACAGGTATATTAATGGCAAAAAGAAGATCAGGGAAAGTGTGGGCCCACTCAGAAAATAAGCAGGTGAAATGGTCACAAGTGACATGGAAAAGGCTGAGGTTCTCAACAACTTCTTTACCTCAGTCTTCACTGAAAAGGCTTCCAGCTACACTCCTGGACCCATGGAAGGTAATGGCAGGGACTGGAAGGAAGAACTGCCCATCATAAGTGAAGATGAGGTTCGTGATCACCCAAAGAACCTGAAAGTGTTCAAGTCCATGGGACCTGACAGGATACACCCACAGGTATTGAGAGAACTGCCAGATGAGCTTGCTAAACCCCTTTCTATTATATTCCAAAAGTCGTGGCAGTCTGGTGAAGTCCTCACTGGCTGGAAAAGGGGAAACATAACTGCTGTTTTCAAAAAGAGCAGGAAGGAGGAGCCAGGGAACTACAGGCCAGTCATTCTCACCTCTGTGCTCAGTAAGATCATGGAGCAGATTCTCCTGGAGGCACTACTGAGATAGGAGAATAGTGAAGAGGTGATTGAATCATAGAATCATAGAATTGGGTACATTGGGTACAATCAACATGGCTGTCCTGCACCACATCCTGGTCTCCGAGCTGGTGAAACATGGGTTTGATGGGTGGACCATAGATGGATAAAGAAGTGGATTGATGGCCACACCCAAAGAGTGCTGTCAATGGGTCCATGACCGAATGGAGGCCAGTGACAAACAGAGTCCCTCAGGGATCAGTCCTGGGACCAGTCTTGTTCAACATCTTTGTCGGTGACATGGACAGTCACATTGAGTGCACCCTCAGCAAGATTGCTGATGACACCAAGCTGTGTGGTGCAGCAGACACACTGGAAGGAAGGGATGCCATACAAAGAGACCTGGACAGGCTGGAGAGGTGGGCACAAGCCAACCTCATGAAGTTCAACATGACCAAGTGCAGTGTCCTGCATCTGGGTTGAGGTGATCCCAAGCACAAATCCAGGCTGGGCAGTGAGTGGCTGGAGAGCAGCCCTGAGGAGAGGGACTTGGGGGTGCTGGTGGATGAGAAGCTCAACATGAGCCAGCAGTGTGCACTTGCAGCCTGGAGGGCCAACCAGATCCTGGGCTGCATCGAGAGAAGTGTGGCCAGCAGGTTGAGGGAGGTGATTCTCTCCCTCTACTCCGCTCTGGTGAGACCTCACCTGGAATACTGTGTCCTGTTCTGGAGCCCCTATTACAAGAGGCATGTGGAGATGCTGGAGCATGTCCAGAGAAGGGCCACGAGGATGATCAGAGGGCTGGAGCAGCTCTCCTATGAGCACAGACTGAAAGAGTTGGGGCTGTTCAGTCTGGAGAAGAGGAGGCTCCGAGGTGACCTTCTTGTGGCCTTCCAGCATCTGAAGGGGGCCTGCAAAAAAGCTGGGGAAGTACTTTTTAGGCTCTCAGGTAGTGACAGGACTGGGGGGAATGGAGCAAATTTGGAGGTGGGGAGATTCAGCCTGGCTGTGAGAAGGAAGTTGTTCAGCATGAAAGTGGTGAGAGCCTGGAATGGGCTGCCCAGGGAGGTGGTTGAGGCCTGATCTCTCTTGGCGTTTAAGGCCAGGATGGATGAGGCTCTGGCCAGGCTGATCTAGGGTTGGGTGTCCCTGCCCATGGCAGCGGGGTTGGAACTAGTTGATGCTTGTGGTCCCTTCCAACCTGACTGAATCTATGATTCCAGGACAACACACTTTTGCCCTGTCTGCAGACTCACCTCATCATAATCGGCCTGTCAGAGTGATGGAGACTGTGGATTACCATCACCAGGTGACTCTACCCTCCTTGCTGGGGTAGGGTAAGATAGCAGTCTCAGTAGTAAAGTGCTACTTCTCCTGCCCCACTACCATACCCTGCCCTTGCAAAGCACCTGCTCTTCCTGATCCCAGGTGCATGAGACAAAGACTAACAAAGCCAAGGTGCATTGCAACTGCAGGGTGGTAAAAGATGCCTACCTGTATCTATCCTGTTGCTCCCTCTGATTCCCTTCCTGTCTGTATTTGTCAGGCCCATCTTTCGCTATGCTCCATCACCTCTCACATTTCTTTGTTGCTTCATTTCTCTGGTTATTCATTTATAAAATGAAGACAGCTATATTTATATTGTGGAGCATGCTGGAATACTTCATCTTTACTTCATTTTTTTCCAAGCGTGACTTACTCACGTGGACTGATAAGATGACAAGTGCTAAAAACAGTCTCTGAAATGATGCATAGACTTTTAAGCAAATTAATAAATGCCTTGTGGCTAAGATATATGTAATCACAGAAGAACCTGACTCTTTCCATAGGAGATATATCCTTGAACTACTGTTTTATCTGGTTAATTAGAGTTCAGGGGTGGAAACGCTGGCTTTCCCAATATTGAAGAGAAAACTTAGAATATTCAGATGGGGATGTGTTTTCTATAAAATACTACATCCACTCTTAAATATGAAAGTTTTATCCTTTAATATTTAAGCAATGGACAGTCCACTGAGACATCTCTTTCATTTCCACCGGGGTCCTGGTACAAGCACCAGCTAGTTTTAATAGACATCACACATTTTTTAAAAAAATAGGCAGAGTTAAGTCACAGTTCAGCTAAGAGCCATGGGGCACAATATGTTGCATGGGTCAAAAGCGCACGTCCTAAAGGAACTAGCGAACTAGAACAGTGTCTTTGTTATTAATCCGGAAATTGCATTTTTAGAACATATATTGCTGACTGTATAAGTCTCCCTTTTTTTTTTTTTTTTTTGTTTTCCTTCCAGTAATTTTTTTTTTTTTTCACATGAACAGAGCAAACATCTCTCTTTGTTTCTTATAAAGATCTTTTAGCTGTGCATCTGTCCCAGCCAGGTGATAACAATCCTTTATGCATCTTTACATTTATGTTTATGCGTG
Source organism: Tricholaema leucomelas (assembly GCA_013400475.1). NCBI lineage: Eukaryota > Metazoa > Chordata > Aves > Piciformes > Lybiidae > Tricholaema lacrymosa > Tricholaema leucomelas. Next base: position 86,516 of record WAAF01012074.1, read on the forward strand.
CCAGAAATGTTTGTGTTTTATAGTCATGGTAGGCACCTTTAATACACACTTCCATCTGCCAGTAACCTGCTCGTGACCTTCTTCAGAAATGCAAGGTAACTTGGCTAGCTCTATTTCTGGTCCCTTTGAAAAAAGGATTGTCAGGTCAAATTGTGACAGTTTAAGTGTGATGTCTGATATTGACTGCTGTCCAGCAGGGACTGTAAGCACTGTGTCTCCCACTTCATTCAGGACCTTACTATTGACTTGCACTATCATCTTAAGGTTACTCTTTTATCTCCTATGCTTCCAGGCAAAGAAGTAAGTGGCATTGGAGCAACTGCTCTACCGAAGCCCAGGGACACTCCTCTCTTGAAAACAGCATCTGGGAAGACTTCAACAGCCACAGATCAGCTGACCATTGCACGATGTGTTTGGGATAGCTGCAACTGCTCTTAAAGCACATTCCCACAGCTCACTTTTAAATAAAATAACTTTTCCAAGATGCCTCTGTGTGTGTGTGTGTGTTTGTGTACACTTTGGGCAAACAGGACAACTTCATTCCGAAAAAGTCATTCTAAAACAAGGCAGAAAGGGAAGGAATATAAAAAATTGGACAAATAAGAACAAAAAATGCCACTGTTGTTTGTCTTTTCTAGCTGTATAGCATTACTAAAATATTATTTCACCTTTTTCTTCTTTCAAACAGCTTTCCTAATGCTTCATTTGTATTTGTCAGTCCTTTCAAAAAGCAATGTGTGTCCTTATGGTTACTTCACGCACAGTTTCTGACACAAAAATTGAATTTGGGACATTAGGATATTTGAAGTAGTCCTTCTCATAGAGTAGAAGCTTGAAAGCACTCAGGAAACTTGAAAGCACTGGTGGTTATTGGCCAGGATCACCAGTAAAAGGACAGAAACACCTTTACATTCCTATCTTTCTCCTTTGCAATTCAGTGGATTTTCTACCTAAATAAATCAAAATTAAAAACTGAGGGCTTCAAGAATTATGGCATTCAGTTTGGTCTGACCTTTTACCTAATTTAGTTTAACCATGGACTAACAGACTCTTCAAAATATGCAGACTGTTTATAACTGGTAAATTCCTTGCAAATAGATTCCATTCAAAAACCAGTTTGCTTATCAGCTGCACTATTATTTTGTTGTATCTAACTGGAATGATTGCTGTTTGGCCTGCAGAAAAGCTTGGGCCAACAGTCTATATGTACATTTAAAGCAGATAGTTGCACTTTCTGTCTTTCTACTGTATGCAGCAGTTGTAGTAACCATACTGTCCCTAGACTATTGGAACAACTGACTGTGTCTCACTATTGCTCAATGAGAACATATTTTTGTCTAAGTACCACAGCCTTTCTAATTCCCTTTGTAAATTTGGTCAGTGGAGCTTATTTTATAAAAATGAATCATAGAATGAATCATAGAATCATAGAATGGTTTAGGTTGGAAGGGACCTCAAGGATCATCCAGCTCCAACCCCCCGCCATAGGCAGGGACACCTCCCACTAGAGCAGGTTGCTCAAGGCCTCATCCAGCCTGGCTTTAAACGCCTCCAAGGAGGAAGCATCCACAACCTCCCTGAGCAACCCGTTCCAGTGTCTTACCACCCTCACTGTAAAGAACTTCCTCCTAATATCCAGAATGAATGTATTTTAGGAGCCAGCAAACAGTTTAAGTTCTCTCTTTCACAGAAAAACAACAAAAGAAGTTAAGGCAATTTATTCATTAATTGCAAAATACAGATTTATTTCCACACTATATGCAGGGGCAGCTACAGCTTTATTTTAAGTGGGTGGCATTACTTCAGCTGCCACATTTTATCCTGAGATAGAAGTATATAATTTTATTCTTCCAATTGCAGTGCCTCACCAGGATTATTCCATCGCTGGATTATTTTTTCCTCTCCTTCACTCAATGTGGAACTACTGAGTACTTGAGAAAACTTTTGCAGAAACAAATGTAGCAACAGTAGTTGTTTGGAGTTTATTAATCTGGATTTTGTCGAAAGAAAAGTTGAAAACTCCTGCCTCATTCCACACATAATAACTTTGTTCAGTGTTGGCTTAGAACAGCTCAGTCTAGTTCAAAGAGATTAGCAACAATGGGTTTTCAGTTTTTACAATGTTAATCCATTATATTAATCTAAACACATTTTAATGCTCCTTGAAGCATGGTATTATTTTCCTAATCCCAAATTTGCTTCATTGATCCCATTCTTGTTTGTTTGTCCCACAACAATTCAATTATTCAAGGTGAAGTTTTCACAGTTAAATCTGCTGGTACAGTATTATTATTGCTATTGTTCATTGTTGCTGCTGTTACTGCACCAAATGTAGCCATAAGAGTTGGTGAGATAAACAGACCTTTTACTCTGCCCTTTCCTTTGAGCATGATCATTACCTAGGAAAAGCAGCAAAAGTATTGATGTGGTAATTTTTCTACCTAATTGGTCTTCCTGAGTATTTAGAGATGCTGTATGTCTGCCCTTTTATATTAGCCAGAAGAAAAACAATTAACAAGGGCAACAAAGCTGGTGAGGGGCCTGGAACACAAACCCTATGAGGAGAGGCTGAGGGAGCTGGGGTTGTTTAGCCTGGAGAAGAGGAGGCTCAGGGGTGACCTCATTGCTGTCTACAACTACCTGAAGGGTGGTTGCAGCCAGGTGGGGGTTGGTCTCTTCTCCCAGACAACNTTCAGTGATTTGCCACACCAAGGCATACAAGGACGGCTCTGTAGTTGCCCATTGCTTATGGGAAGGCACAGTTAGTTGATGAAGGACACCTCTGTGCTTACACATAGCTTATCAGCAAAGTTATGGCCTGTTCTGTAATTTATTGCTCTCTGGCAACATCTGCCCATATCCGGGGAGAGGAAGCTACACTACTTTCCAAAAGGTAGCTGTGACTGTGAGCAGGCTCTCAGGTCTCCATTCCCTGTGGGGCTGGGGAGGGTGGGAATGCAAATGAAACAGCAACAACCCAGGCAGAGCTTGGGCAGAGAGGTCTCCTCTCTGTGTATTCAGAGAGGTCATGCTCACACTGTTATCTTAGCAAAGGCACCAACCTTCCCCCAGTTCAAGAAGGACAGGAAGCTGCTTAACAGAGTCCAGTGCAGAGCCACAGAAATGATTAAGGAGAGGAGAGACTGGGGGGGTTGAGGCTTGGAGCTTGGAGAGGAGGAGACTAAGGGGTGACAATGTTAATGTTTATAAATATGTAAGGAGTGAGTGCCAGGAGGATGGAGCCAGGCTCTGCTGGGTGATGCCCAGTGACAGGACAAGGGGCAATAGGTGGAAGCTGAGGCATAGGAGGTTCTGTGTGAACCTGAGGAAGAATTTTTTCACTGTGAGTGTGACAGAACACTGGAACAGGCTGCCCAGGGAGGCTGTGGAGTCTCTCTCTCTGGAGACATTCAAGAACTGTCTTGATGCATTCCAGTATGATCTGCTCTAGGTGATCCTGCTCTGGCAGGGAGGCTGGACCAAAGGATCTCTCAAGGTCCTTTTCCAGCCCCTGACATTCTATGGTTCTATGATTCTATGATATTCAGAGGAGAAATCCCATCTGAGCCTTGTTAGACCTGATCAAATTGTATTTGAGGGTATAATTGGTTCAGAGGTTTAGAAATAAAATACATTATTTACAAGTAAAATTATTTATTATTCAAACCATTCTATCAATGCTAAAAGAATATTTAATGGCTAATGTATTAAATTCATTTTTTATGTATAGTCAAATAATTTTGACTTTTTCCTTCCATCAACTAGTTTAAAAGCTATGCTGTGAAATACCTTATTAAGTTCACGCCACAAATGAGATTTCTATTTTTTTCTTCACCATAAGAAAATGAAAATGCCAAAATAAAAATGAATAAGTAATGTTTTTCATACCTTAACACTATTATTCTTAAAACTCAAAGCAGTGTCTATGCAAATTAAAGGTAAAAATCTGTTTAATATTTGATCACTACATTCAAAGTTCACATCTTGTACAGCCTTTGAGAATGTAAAAATCCATCTCGCTGTTTTATCAGCTATAAATTAAGCAGAATTGCCAATATTGTGAATTTCAGAAAACATATTAATAAGTATTTGAGTCATCAAATCCTCTACAACTTGAAAAGAGGCAGAAGCACCTGTTTCACATATTAAAAGAAACCCATATGAGATTATAAATCATAGAAGTGCAAAATAGAAATACAATGCAACACTCCTGAATGATACACAGGATATGAAGGAAGGAGGAGAAGTTGACAGGGTCTTCTCCCCTTAAATCTGCTATGCAGAAGTGCACTATAATGAGTCTCTGATGACCAGCATAGTGACTGGCAGAAGAATGATACCAGCATGGTCCATAGTTTGTAGAACAGCAGCATCTAAACAGTAGAAAGCAGTAAGAATGGGCAATATCCTTACAGCCTACCCACAGCATCAAAGAAGTGCCCAAGTTTTGGAGACTGTTCCTACAAATTCATTAAGGAGTCCTTATAGATTTACCTTTCTCATGTAACTTTCTCTATGAATAAGAATGGCAATTAGAAATTAGTTTTCTTTTCTGCAGATGCATTAGATACTGTGTTTCTGCTATTCAACATGAGCATTAGAATATCAACAAAATGCAAATGCATGTGAAAAATACTCACATTAAATCAAAGCAAATGCTTTTAAAACAGTGGCTGCAATATTTCCCCAAATCTACATACTGCAGCATCTCTGTAATTGTTTGTTAGTCTTCGTGTCTTGTTACCACACTTATTTTCTTTTGGTTTAATATGGTTGTTTGTGCTCAGAACTTTCAGTTTTCATCTTGTATCCTCTCTGGTTTCATGTCTGAAATGTTTGCAGCTGCAATCTCTTTGGAATGCTTTTTCTTCTGAAATATATGCAGCATGTCACGTCAAGTAGAACTGCATTGTATTAAATATATATGTTATATATGAAGAGTTTCATTCCTGTTGCAACAAACAGCGCTAAATGTTAGGCTACCCCAGGAATCATTTAATTACAGTTCTCAACCTGACTGAGAGCAATGATGCAAGCAGTTAACAAGTTTGTTTTCTGTTTATTCTGTGGGTATCATTTGTTGTATTTTGTTCAAGAGGGCAGGAGGGCTGGTCAAGAGAAAGGAAAGCAATTTTTGCTGGTTGCTGTACTCTGGGGACCCTCTTGAAGGAGGACTGCATCTTTCCTGACATGGCTGGCACCAAATGCTTCCAGGACACAAGAGAGGAGGCATGACACAGGAGTCCACAGGGAGGGGGAAAGATCCTGCAGGAGGAGGTAACCTGTGTGCAGAAGGGAGCAGAAGTCCCTCTAGCATGCTGGAAGTAAAAAAAAAATAATAAATTTCTAAGCAAGAGATTTTAATAAACTAAAGGTCACCAACTGTTTCTGATTTGAAAGGTAAATGAAGAGGAGGCCTTGCCCTGTAAGGATGAAATAAGCAGGAGAAGAGAATTCAGAGATACACTTTTGAAACTGATCTCCGTGTACAAAGAATTACCTTGTTCTAGCGAACCACTTTTGATCTCTGATAAAATCTGTCTTTAGTCAGAGAGATGCCTAGTGCTTAGTGCCCCTGGACATACTCATCGAGAAAAGACAGAACTTTCCCACTCTAGGGCTACTGTAAGGTTGAGCTCCTGTAATTCTCTCTTTATTCTCAGCAAATTATACAGTTAACCATGGGTATTATTTTGCATGTTATGCTTTTCTTGGTGAAAAAAAAGAAAGCTGGACAGCAGTATACCTGACATGATATACTCAAGTCTGATACATTGTGTTATTTATGTACTTCTGATACTTCTATGCATTTTAGAGCAAAAAGGATGTCTGTTTCTCCCTATCATTTAGATTGTACCACTTCACGTTTTCTAGTCTACCCATCTTCATAAAACCAGCCATACAAATTTACCTGATGTTATTTGCATCAGACCCCAAATTACATCATGTTACCTGCTTCAGACCGAAAATTGCTGACTGAACTAGAGGTTATATTGGATCCTACCCTCTTCCTAAGCCTTCTCTGTGAATGACTAGTCAGAGATATGTCAGAAAATCTTCCCCCATTCATGGGGAGGAGGCAGCCATGGGTAAACACAGTCATATTTGGGGTTCTAGTTTGTTTCTTATTATATTAAAATACAACACATTATTTTATTTATCTAAAGCTAAGCAAGTTCTCAAAGTTCAAACTGAGTAATTCACCCTGATTTACCAAGCCACAAATCTCTGTATCATCCATAACTTTGTAAATGCATCTTACATCCTTTTCTTGACATGTTCGCTTCCAGAATGTTAGTTGAATCACATGGGCCACAGAGTGCCACGGAATCAGTCTGCAGTCAATGATAGTATGTCATACACATACACCAATCTGTGGAAGAATGCATGCTCTCACAGCTTGACTGCATATAGTAACAGGTTCTTACTGAAAATGTTGTGCAACTATTAAGTCCGAAGTCATTTTGCCAATGGCCTGCTCTGCTCATGAGGTTCAACAAGACCAAGTGCAGTGTCCTGCAGCTGGGTCGAGGCAATCCCAAGCACAAATCCAGGCAGGGCAGTGAGTGGCTGGAGAGCAGCCCTGAGGAGAGGGACTTGAGGGTGCTGGTGGACGAGAAGCTCAACATGAGCCAGCAGTGTGCACTTGCAGCCCAGAAAGCCAGCCAGATCCTGGACTGCATCAGGAGAAGTGTGGCCAGCAGGGTGAGGGAGGTGATTCTCCCCCTCTACTCTGCACTGGTGAGACCCCACCTGGAATACTGCTTCCAGTTCTGGAGCCCCTATTACAAGAGGGATATGAATGTGCTGCAGCATGTCCAGAGAAGGTTTACGAGGATGATCAGAGGGCTGGAGCTGCTCTGCTATGAGGAGAGACTGAGGGAGCTGGGGCTGTTCAGTCTGGAGAGGAGAAGGCTCCAAGGTGACCTTATTAGTGGCCCTTCAATATCTGAAGGGGGCTTACAAGAAAGCTGGAGAGGGACTTTTTAGTATGTCAGGTAGTGGCAGGACTGGGAGGAATGGAACAAAGCTAGAAATGCGTAGATTCAGATTGGATGTTATGAAGTTCTTCACCATGAGGGTAGTGAGACCCTGGAATGGGTTGCCCAGGGAGGTGGTGGAAGCCTCATCCCTGAAGGTGTTTATGGCCAGGCTGGATGAGGCTCTAGACAGCCCATGGCAGGGGATTTGGAACTAGATGATGCTTGTGGTCCCTCCCAACTGTGACTGATTCTATGATTCTATGATTAGTGCAGTTGGGGTTTTCATTTGCATTTGTTATCTCTTAAAAAAAAAAAACAACACCAAAACAACCCAACATTTCAAGTATTTTCAGGAAAATTTACTTCCCCAAAGCCAGGATGACTGCTAGCAACTTCTGTTTTGTCCATTGTCTCCATGTACACATGCACAACCAAGAAAATTCTCTGATCCCTGGTCTCAGTGACTCTTTCTCAGAGAAGTGCAGAACTAGACTCACTGTCCTGGTGGCCACCTTAACTTAGCAATCTCTCATATATCTCTCGATCATAGAACTGTGCACCTGGAGAGCAGACTGCCTTGTGTATATGCCAAACAAACACCATGAAGGGTGCATGGTAGATTCTAGTACACACTGTTACACAGTCGCAGCTTTCATTCTGCATCTTCTTAGTGAACTGTCCTGGGGTACCCCAAATTCCTCTCTTTTCTCTCTCACTCCATGGGTTTCAATGGGAGGAGAAAGGCATGAAAGCCTCCTTCCCCCCACCCCCTTCCCCTGGCCCTGCAGGCTTGAAGGGGGGACAGAAAAAGGTGCCTTATTGCATGTGGGTTGACCCATGTAGAAGCCCACGCTGAAATCAGACTGGTGATTGGCTGTGTTTTCATGCCCGGTATAAATGGTAAATGGACACTTTGTCTAGAAAATGGATAAAGAGTAAGGGTTCCTGCCTTGATAGTTCCCGTCTTCAGAGCCCCTTGCCACTGCAAAGGACAAGTTCCTGCCGTGACTGGACTGTCCCCACTTTTGGATCGGTCCTACTTTTTGTACAGCTCTTGGTTTTATCCTGTCCCTGCTTTTGGACCATTCTTCCCACTTTTGCACCCTTTGTGTAAACTGGCAGACTTGACAATCCTCGGGTCCTTTGAGAGAGAGAACTGGCAGCATCTGGACTGCCCCCTCTCAGACCCTGTCCATGGCCAACTTACTGGCTGTCTCCTGGACCGGGGGGCCCTAGCAGTTTTGGCTCTCCCCTGCTGTGGTGAGGGCAGCATCATCCCGCGACCATCCCACTCGGGAAGAAATGCTCAAGACATTTCCAAGTTTGGCGGCTCTGTGACTCATCTCAGACTTCTGCAGTGTGGATCTCTATTATTGGATATTGCTGGCAATGTCAGAAGGCTGCTCCTGCAGAGGAATTCGGTAAGGGATCTTTGCTGACTACCTATCTCACATTTGTGAGTAGCTCTTCCCTTAATCTTCTGCTCAACCTGATTGATAGTGGGGTAAAGCTGTGTTTATAGCTTAGCCTTTTTCATTTCCTGACTTCCTAAATATCTACATTTATCCTTTTTTTGGAAGATATTCCCTATCAAACTGTTAATAAACTGAACTAATTTTGTATATAGTTTTGTGGGGTAGGTTCCAGGAAAATGAAATAATTCTATTTTTGTATATTTCCTGACTCAGCTATGTTAATTCCCTGCCTCCACGGCATGAACTCGCTGCAATACCTTCAGGATAAAAAAGGTTGTGAAGGTGAAGGCACTGGGCAATGGATTAATTGGGAAACTGCTTGGGGGGGGGGTGTGGGTGTGAAAATTTGAGTCTCACTGCTTCACATTCCCTTTTTGTAGACTATCATTTTAGCCATTGTCATATTTTGTCCAGAGTGAGCGTACAATTGATTAGCTAATATTACCTGGTTGCATATTTTTAAGCCACTGTTACTCTTTTTTTAGATCTTTTCATTCTCCCTGTTTTCTTTCCAGCACTTGGCAAAAGAAACTGCAAAGATACCAAGTTTGTGGCTTTTAATTTTCTTATTTATATTCACTATACTGCACATTCACGAGGGTCAACTTGTTTTACATTTTCATTCTCTCTTTCCTTATGCATTGCACTCTGGCTTATAACTTACGCATCTAATCATGTGGCTCTTCAGTATCTTAAGGAGGCCTACAAGAAAGCTGGGGAGGGACTTTTTAGATGTCAGGTAGCAATAGGACTCGGGGGAATGGAACAAAGCTAGAAATGGGTAAATTCAGACTAGATGTTAGGAAGAAGTTCTTCACTGTGAGTGGTGAGACCCTGGAATGGGTTGCCCAGGGAGGCTGACTTATGGAAAATGAGACCTCACAACACACAAAGTGTTATCAGGCAAGGTATGTTTTATCAGCACTGGGTGACAGGGCAGGATCATTTCTCAAAAACCCCAAACACCTTCACCTTGTTCAGGTAAGGTACTTATGTTACAAAATCATTCATATTCAGTACAGAGATAGGGGTCATACAATTAGTTCTGCAAATAGGTGGAGTTATTACAATCAGTTCCTGGAACTCATCCCACTGCTTCACATATGCTCATTGACACCTGATGGTTGTCTTTTGGGATCTTTTTGATGAAGACTCAACATCTTCCTCGGTCTGACCTATCTACTTTTTGTCCACCTGGCATCAGTTGTGGGTCAAATTCTCAGCCAGAGTCTCTGATGTTCTCATCTTTAAATATAGTATTCTTGTCTCCATGAGAGTGTTTCGGGACCCTTTCAAGCTTAACCCATCTCCTTCATGTTTATCTGATTGATGGTGTTTTATATAAGTGCTCATACAGTTAATGATTTAGCAAGGTTCCCACATTCTATGTTTTTTATCCCTTTTCCCATATCAGGCAGTTGAAGCCCCCTCCTCAGAGCTGTTTAAGGCCAGGTTGGATGAGGCTGTAGGCAGCCTGATGTAGTGTGAGGTGTCCCTGCCCATGCCAAGGTGGTTTGAACTAGATGATCCTTGTGGTCCCTTCCAACCCATGATTCTATGATTCTATGAAACATAGTATTTTTTAACAAACTTCATTTTCTGTTTAACCATTTGTAGGCACCTCATTTAAACATCTAGATGTTATGTAGTGATACAAATATTTTACTTTTATTTTGGAGTAAAACTAACTCAGCCATATCTAAATTACTTTTAATATATAAGCAACCATAGTAATGGCTGCTTTAGTTTTATTCATTGCACTTCTGCATCAAGGAATTGCAGAAAACCTTTCTGAAGCCTGTGGAAGGCTGTAGCCAGGTGGGGGTCAGTCTCTTCTCCCAGATAACCAGCAACAGAACAAGAGGACACAGTCTCAAGTTGTGTCAGGGGAGGTATAGGCTGGATGTTAGCAGGAAGTTCTTGACAGAGAGAGTGATTGACATTGGAATGGACTGCCCAGGGAGGTGGTGGAGTCGCTATCCCTGGAGGTGTTCAAGAAAAGACTGGATGAGGCACTTAGTGCCATAATCTAGTTGGTTGGATACGGCTGGGTGATAGGTTGGACTGGATGATCTTGGAGGTCTCTTCCAACCTGGTTGATTCTATGACTCTATGATTGTAAGAAACAACAGGCCAATTTTACTAGTACATGCTGTTTCTACCATAGTCTGCTCAGTGCAGAAAGTGTATGTAATGGAAGGTGGAATGTCATTAGATTCTGCATTTCTGAGAGGTTTTAAGCTGCAAGTGAGTCCTTTGTCCTTTCTGACTGTTGGCACAAAGAAGAAACATACGTACAATTTCCTGTGCTTTTTCATGCAACATGTCAGAACAGGGGATGAGCAGTGTAGTTGCCCAGCCCATTTCAGCACATCTTGGACCAAGTATTTTCCAGGTAGTGCACTGAAGTAACATTTAGAGGTGCTATTGTTTTTTACTCTACATATCTGAATACACAGAATTTTGTTTGTATTTGTGCACATTTGTGCTTATCAGTAGGTATCTGTTATTCTGCTACCACAGCATGCATTGATACTATTTTTTTCATAACCTGGATGAGTCAATGCTATACTAATCAGAGCCAAAAAACATATCCCTTCTTTCTTTTTTCCCCCCTGTGTTTTTCACTTAATTTCATGGGTTTTCCTGATTTTTTTTCTGTTCTTAAGAAGTGTCCTTCCATGAGAGATATGTTTTTATGCTTTGATTTTATGGCACATTCAAAATACTAACAAAAATAATGTTTGTTCTTATCATTCCAGTTGATTCCTTTGTTCAACAGTCATCAGTTTTACTGCTATCATTGTATTTCAAGAAATATGCTCATAATAGTCAGAGATAATTTCTAAATAACCTGACATTTTAAAAACATGATGCTTCTAGCCTTACAAAGAAATCATAATAATATTACCAATACTACTAGAAAATGGTTATTTGTATATTTGTTCTACTTTTTCACCCTTAATCATCCTGTGGACTGTTTTTAGCAATAATTACTGTAACAATCTCTTCTTTTTCCACTGAAATCATGCAGAGTTCTAATTTTAGGAATTACATTAAACTGTTAGATTAGTATTGAGAACAAGTAGTGTATGACTGGCATTCTGAAAGTAGCTATAGTATAATACACGCACCAAGTGATGTCCAAGCATAGAGTCATTCATGCACTGTACGTTTATGATTTGGCTACTGTGTTCAGACTATAGCTGCAAGTCCCACTGGAGCAAGGTAAAGTCTGTAAAGAATGACAGATGTCCTCTTTCTTTGAGCCAGTTTATCAAACAAAAGATGTTTTTATGCTCTACAACTCATTTACTGCATTTTCCACAAGTTCTTCTGAACTCAATGACAATTACACCTGCAAGTCAGGAGACAGATTGTTCCTGTAGCATTATGAATCACAATGGAAACAAATGAGCAGTGTTCACTACAAGTGCCAGCTCTCACACCTACATCAGAGCTAAGGTCTTGTCATCCAGAAATGCAGCTGCTGAGACAATAAAAAGGGTGATGCATAAGACCACAGGACATTGCAGTGCTTTGCAGGCTGCGAGTAATTAATAAGGATGTTGAACAACATCGGCAAGAGATAAATATCTTTAAATCAGAAGGTTCATAAAATTTGCAGCCAAAAATTAGACTAAATGCCCATCTGGGTGATACTCATCTCCAGTACAGCCTGCACTAGCAGAAAAAATTCAGATACCTAAAGAGCATTAATTTTGTGAGATCTCTCAATATAAGGGCAAGCAGATGACCTGCATAACTAAAGACCAGCAATCCTGGTATTAATCCAGGATAGATTAATGAAAAAGTCATGTAGAATTTGCATCACAAAGACTTAAAGGATAAGAATATTAATACTACCACCAGTCATCAGAGTACACTTGAAAGTACATCTTGTCAAAAACCTGACTTGATTCTTTGAGGACAATGGCTTACAGACAGGCTTCAAAAAGTTGGGAATCACATACAGCAGAAGATATTTCTACTGGGGTCTGAATTTAGTCTGAAGCTAGTCAATGTTTTAATCAAATCTGTGCTGCTGGTGATCACAGATGAGTGGCAAATGAGATGATAGACTGCCAAACCCTAAACAGTTGTGCTGCCATCCACTATCAAGTGTGGCTGGGGAATGAATGGATTGAGAGCAGCCCTGCAGAGACAGGCCTGGGGGGTACTGATGGATGAAAAGCTGTATATGACCCAGAAAAGTGTATTCACAGCTCAAAAGACCAACTTTATCATGGGATGCATGAAAAGAAGCATGGCCAGCAGGGCAAGGAAGGTGAATCCCTCCTTTTTCTCTGCTCTCCTCGGACCTCACCTGGAGTACTGTGTACAGTTCTGGAGCCTGCAACACAAGAAGGACATGGAACTCTTAGAGTGAATCCAGAGGAGGCCACAAAGATGCTCAGAGGGCTGGAGCAGCTCTGCTATGAGGACAGGCCATGAGAGTTGGGGCTCTGCAGCCTGGAGAAGAGAAGGCTTCGAGGAGAATTTGGAGTGGCCTTCCAAATTCTGAAGGGGGCTACAGGAGTGCTGGGGAGGAACTATTGACAAGGCCTTGCAATGACAGGACAAGGAGTAATAGGTTTAAACTGGCAGAGGGAAGATTTAAACTAGACGTTAGGATGAAATTCTTTCCAGTGAGGGTGGTGAGACACTGGCACAGGTTGTTCAGGGGAGTTGTGGCTGCTCCCTGCCTGGAGGGGTTCAAGGCCAGGTTGGATAAGGCCTTGAGTGACCTGTTCTAGTGGGAGGTGTCCCTGCCTATGGCGGGGGGGCTGGAACTGGATGATCTTGGAGGTCCCTTCCAACCTAAACCATTCTATGATTCTGCCCCTGTGCTCTGCCCTAGTGAGACCCTACCTGCAGTATTTCATCCAGATCTGGACCCTCCAGCACACAAAATACATGGACCTGTTGGTGCAGGTTCAGGGGAGGGTGCTGAAAGTATTCAGGGGACTGGAACACCTTCCCTGTGAGTGAAGGCTGTGATAGTTGTAGTTGTTCCGCCTGGAGAAGAAGAGGTTCTGGGGACACCTTATTGCAGCCTCACAATACTTAGTGAGAGTTTATAGAAAAGATGAGAACCAACATTTTTGCAGCACCTGTTGTAGTAACTAATGGTTTTAGATTAAAAGAGAGGAGATTTAGACTAGATATAAGGAAGATTTTTTTTACACTGAGGGTAGTGAAACACTCAAACGTATCGACAAGAAAGATACCAGAGGCACCATCACTGGAAAACTTCAAGGTCAGGTTGAATGGGGCTCTGAGCAACCTGGCCTAGTTGGATATGTCTCAACTCATTGCAGGGGGCTTGGACTGGATGACATTTAAAGGCCCCTTCCAACTCAAACAGTTCTATGATTGTAAACAGAATTATAGAACACAGAACCATAGGAAAACAAAACATTACCCATAGGCATAGGCTAAAGAATTGCATCCAGGAATGACAACAACAAAAAAGTAAATTAAGAGCACCTAAGTATACAGATATGGAAGGTTTCATTATGGCAACCCAATAAAAGAGGCCTCTATGATCCTCAGACATACAAAGTCAAACAAATGGGGTAAAGTCAGGGTGATTTTAGCATTGGCAAGACTAATACTGAAATCCTTCCTCCACCTTTGGTGTTCTTATTTCAAGAAAGATGTTGAAGGAACGCAGAAAGTGTCACTCCAGTCACTTCAGAGCATAGACACAACAAGGAATTTGCTCAGCTTTTAAAAAGTTGTAGAGAGAGTCAATTTGATTACAAAATATAAATCGTCTACATGTCAAAATACAATGAGTAGAACAGGAATTTTAAGAAACCAGAAAAGGATATGTGAGTCAAATGCAACATTTACAGCAATTAATAGCAAATTATTAATCTCATTAGAGAAATGCTTATATTATACAAGACATCAGACCACACAACCTCCTGATTCTGGCTGTCCTTCACCACTGCACTTTCCTATAGAGAGCTGTACTCCCCTCTTCCAATCAAATTTCGTATGCTACTGATACCCAGGTGTGTGATGACTCCTTTTCCACAGAAAGCCCACTGCTGGAGCGGCCATGCTTGACTTACATGCATATCCTATGTAAACCATTGCCTTTCTCTGTGCTGCAAGCCATGATGGTGCTGATTAAAAGTAAGATCAAAATATAGTCATTAGGAACTTAACTGAAAATATTTTAATTGCAAATGGCTTACTGCAATGTGTTAGCTCAAATAATCTTTTCTGCAGCTGCCACTACAGTAGCTCAAAAGACTCAGCACAGCATTGTTGTTCTTTTGTATGCAAGAGGGTGGTAATGACCCCAGTACATAACCTGCTGGTGAAATATAATTTTGCAGGGAAATATTGTATAAATTGGTATAGGGAGAAAAGGGTAGGTATGAAGAATCTCTTTAACTCACAGTTAAAACTACTGATGACAGACTGTCAGAAAAGAAATATGGAGGTATATAATTATTGGCTGGCATGCCTCAGGCATCACCCAGGTGTTAACAATACATAAAGGCTGGGCATGTAAGGACTAAACTCCTCCGAAGGTCCTTTGGTATCTATCTGCCAAACGTTTTAATAGTGCCACTTGTTTTACGGTATTGTTGGACTAACAGCAGTTGTAGTGACTAACTACTAGATAGTACTACTGACAAAGGAGTAACAAAAAGCACACATGCACATAGTCTCTGTTTTTTCCCCAACATTCTGAACCCACAACCAAGACAACTCATTATTAATTAAATTGTACAAAATATAACTTCTGAACACCATGTGCTAAACTGATGGCAGGTTGTTCCCAGAAGAGATTCTTTTGATCAGTTATGCAATTCAAATGAGCAAAAGTTTACAGAAGGTATGTAACACTTGCTTAGACAAAGACTCACAACAGGAACTGAAAATCAGATCTTTTCATTGCTGCTAAAATCTGATTTAAGGTTATATTCATTGATCAAACTTCATAAAAGTTTTACTGCTCTAAAAGTGAAGCTGGAAGTTTTTCTCTGTAAAACTGTTAATCAATCACCTTATGTGAACAGCCAGCGGTGACACTGCAACAATCAGTTTATGAATGTTCTGTAGCCTGAAAGTTAATCACTCAGATTATTCAATTTATACTTACAAATAACAAAGCAATAGCAGAAATCTGGAGCTGCCTCTAAGTGATTCATAATCGTGTATGGAAAATCTAATCTCAGTAAGTACATGACGAGCTCTGACACACACAAACGCCCACGGACTGGCATACGATGCAAAACAGTTCTCGTGGTTGCAAGAAACTTTCCATTTATTCCCTGCTTTCCAAACTTAAAACTTTCCAAAACATTCCAGACCAATAGTTCTTGATGCTTTCTCTGTCATCAATGGCTTTGGGATATTTTTTTGTTCTTTGGGTGGGTTCTTTTAAAAAGTTGGAAAAAAGATGCCACCACTTTAAAATAAAAAGAAACTTAAGCATAATTTTTGCATCATTGAAAAATAACATGTAAAAAGAAAGCAGTCCCGTTTCCTTTAAGGCCTGGAGCCAAAAAAATTATTTCATTTTAAAATGTCAACTTAGCAAGAAAATATTTCTCTGTATGCACAGCGGTCTTTCCAGAAATATTTGTTTAAGGGCATGATCCACCTCTCATTCACTTCAGACTGATATTGACTTCAAAGGCTTCAGCTGAAGCCCTACAGGTACCTTTGGACAGTGGTGAGCTTTACCATGCATAGTTAAGTACACAGAGGAAAGCCAAGTTCCATTAATTACTCCAGTGTGGTTAAAGCAACTTTTCAAATGCTTGAGAATCTCAGGAGCCATCTAAAAGCCCTTCTTCTCCTAAGTCCAACAAGACTGCTGTGTGAGCTACAGGGCTAAGGTTTTGAAGAAGCCTTTATTACTTTTTCACAGTTCTAACTGTACATAGTGTTTCTTTGCTTTCTTCAAGCATGCTTGTTTAAGTTAATTAGCTGAAGTACCTGTCTTGATCCCAAAGGGGTACTGGAGCTCTAGCTAAGCTCTACAGGCACTATGCATAAGGAGGTCCAGCTTGTGCATTGATAGCAACATAGCCTTATTGTAGTTCTTACAGACTAAATACTGTTAGCTCCTGGTTAGCAAGGACATACTGCTCCCAGATTTGGGAATATGACCAGATCCCTGGTCAGTGCTGTCTGAGAAAGCTCAGAATTCACATGCAAAAGATCAACATTTCAGTACAGGATGGATGGATGATCTTAACAGATACCCAAAACTATACATTGCCTAGGGATGTATTAGCCATGTCAGCCTACAGCTCACCAGAAGAATGGAAATAGGACTAGCTATTAATCTTTCATGTCTCTATATGGACCAGTTAGAGCTTTACCTCAAGTGCTCTTAGGCCCACGCACCATCCTTAACTCCCGCAGAATATCTAACTTGCCAGATGAAATCTGACATGCAGAAAACAACTTTTCAAGAAACAATGTCCTAAATGTTCTGCTGATAGGAGAGGAGTGACATTCTTCTGATCAGATGTTTTATTAAGATTCACATTTTAAGAAATTGGATTAATTCTACAAATTTATTTGCCTCTTCCATTTCCAGGTAATCATAGAATCATAGAATGGTTTAGGTTGGAAGGGACCTCAAGGATCATCCAGCTCCAACCCCCTGCCATAGGCAGGGACACCTCCCACTACAGCAGGTTGCTCAAGGCCTCATCCAGCCTGGCCTTAAACGCCTCCAGGGAGGAAGCATCCACAACCTCCCTGGGCAACTCGTTCCAGTGTCTCACCACCCTCACTGTAAAGAACTTCCTCCTAACATCCAGTCTAAATCTCCCCTCTTCCAGCTTAAACCCATTCCCCCTCGTCCTGACATTACTAGACCTTGTAAATAGTCCCTCCCCAGCCTTCCTGCAGGCTCCCTTCAGATACTGGAAAGCCACTCTAAGGTCTCCTCAAAGCCTTCTCTTCTCCAGGCTGAAGAGCCCCAACTCTCTCAGCCTGTCCTCATAGCAGAGCTGCTGCAGCCCTCTGATCATCTTCGTGGCTCTCCTCTGGACTCGCTCCAGCAGTTCCACGTCCTTCTTGTGTTGGGGGCTCCAGAACTGCACACAGTACTCCAGGTGGGGTCTGACAAGAGCAGAGTAAAGGAGGAGAATCCCCTCCCTTGCCCTGCTGCCTACACTTCTCTTGATGCAGCCCAGCACACAGTTGGCTGTCTGGGCTGCATGCTTGGTTTGAAAATGCAATTCCTATGTATGTCACCACAAAATACAATTTTAGGAAGAACATGTTAACTTATACAAGGCTTACATAGATCATATATGAGTTAGTTTAAAAGAACTTTCATTGTATTTTAGGGGATTGATGAGTTTGACTTTCTGAAGTAACCTTGCCTCATAGTAAGAGTCACTTCTAAAAGCATATAACACTTACTGTTATAATGGTCCAACTATGAAATCGCCAACATGCTTTTATGCTTTTATTCTCATTTGAACCAAATTCTCTTTAATTCCTTCTTTAGTTGGTCTAGAGGGACCTGAACAGGCTCGAGAGGGTGGCCCATGCCAACTCATAAACTTCAACAAGGTCATGAACCTGGACTGGGGCAATCCTAAGCAAAAGTAAAAGCTTGGCAGAAAATGGCTTGAGAACAGTCTTGAGGAGAAGGGTTTGGGGATGTCAGCTGATGATAAACTCCCCATGACCCAGCAGTGTGTGTTTGCAGCCCACAAGGCCAACTGTATCCTGAGATGCATTTAAAAAAAAAAAAAAACAACCAAAAAAAAAAGTGTGGCCAGCAGGATCAGTGAGGTGAGTCTCCACCTCTGCTCTGCTCTGCAACTGGAGCACCGTGTCCAGTCCTGGTGCCACCAACACAAGAAGGACATTGAACTCTTAGAGTGCATCCAGAAGAGGGCCATGAAGATGATCAGAGGGCTGGAGCACCTCCCCTGCAGACACAGGCTGTGGGAGTTGGGACTGGTCGCTCTGGAGAAGAGAAGGCTCAGGGTATAGTGGCCTTCCAGTACCTTAAAGGGGTCTACAAGAAAGCTGGGGAGGGACTTTTACAAGAACTTGTAGTGATAGTATGAGGAAGAATGGCTTTAAGCTGGAAGAGGGGAGGTTTAGACAGGATATTGGGAAGACATTCTTTACAGTGAGGTTGGTGAGACACTGGAACAGGTTGCCCACATATGTTGTGGATGTCTGCATCACTGGAGGTGTTCAAAGCCAGGTTGGATGGGGCCTTGAACAACCTGGTCTAGTGGAAGGTGTCCATGCCCATGGCACAGGGATTGGAACTAGGTGATTTTTAAGGTCCATTCTATGATTTGCCATTATTTTGTATTCTCTACCAAATGTTTTCCTGATATGCAAGCAAATGATTTCATAATATAATGTTTGAGAAGCACCACACTCTTACTGTTATTTTGTCACTGAATCACGGAATCATTCAGGTTGGAAAACACCCTTGGGATTGTCAACTCCAGCCATTAACCTTACTCTACGACGTTCACCTCTAAACCAAGCACCACATCTACACAAACTTTAAACAGATCCAGGGTTGGTGAGTCAGTCACCTCCCTGGGCAGCCTATTCCAATGTCTGACCATTCTTTCTGTGGAAAAAAAAAAACCCTTAATGTCCAGTCTAAACCTAACCTGTTGCAGTTTGAGGCCATTCCCTCTTGTCCTATCACTAATTATGAGAAGAGACCAGCACCAGTCTCTCTACAACATCCTTTCAGGTAGCTGTAGACAGCAATGAGGCCTCCCCTCAGCCTCCTCTTTTTTAAACTAACCATCCCCATCTCCTTCAGTCTCTCCTCATAGATTTATTCTCCAGGCCCTTTGCCATCTCCATTGACCTCCTCTGGACCTGCTCCAGCATTTCCACATCTCTCTTGTAACAAAGTGCCCAAAACTGAACACAACACTCGAGTCATGGACTCACCAGGGCAGAGTACAAGGGGACAATCACCTCCCTACCCCTGCTGGACACAGCATTTCTAATCCAACCCAGGATGCCACTGGCTTTCTTTGCCACGTGGGCACACTGCTGGCTCCTATTCAGCCACTTGTCAATTAGAACCCTTAGGTCCCTTTCTGCTAGGCAGCTTTCCAGCCATGTTTCCCCAGGCCTGTAGTGCTGCATGGGATTGTTGTGGCCCAAGTGCAGGACCTGCATTGCTCTGTGTTTCTTTCTGTTGTTGAATTTTAATGTACCCAACTGCCTTGGACTAGACTGGTCATTGAGTTTCATTCAACATACTAAATTTTTAGCTGCTAGTTTCAGCTAAGAATCACAGCTCTTAAATGCAGCTTAATGCACATTCTTTAGGTCCCCTTCCTTCCCTGTTCATGCCACCCATGTCCATTAAGACACATGTGTCTGTTGCAACTCTGTATTTTCTGTCACTCTCTCACCTAGTACTTTATTCTCTTTTTTTTCCCCCTATACAACCCAGCCAGCATGTGGCACATTTCTGTAGCAAAGCCTCTTCAGAAGTAGTGCTTCTTAGCACTCTGCAGTGCCAGACTTTATTGCCCTATAACTCACACCAGTTGCCTCACAACACCCCAACCTTTGGCACTCCACCCCATCATCTTAGCAGCCACAAAAGCACAACATAGCCACCACTGAAAATGCATCCTCCAGCAATTATACAGGCAAGAGGAGGCAATTACACTCTCCTAAAGTATGAGCTGTACCAGAAGGAGTCCATGCTGCAGGTGTTCAGTGCTTCTTATTTGGGGAGAGCCTCCGGCTTTTGGTCTGTGCCTCACAATAGGTATGTCGTAACCCAGGACAGCAGAAGCACACATTGGTCAAATTGAGAAGCTCACAGCTTTGCATGCCTTCAAGGGGTGAGACAGTCTATGGTACACCAAATCTCTGCAGGTGCTTCCTCCGAGGGCAAGTTAAATTGAACCATTATATGGCTGCCACAGGCAAATAACACAAAATTGGGCAGTTAACACAGCTCAGCTGACACGTGTTAACTTGCTAGGCTGAATGTGCTAGACCAAACATCTCCTGTACCTTACTGTACACGTCAGAAATTACCACGCATCATCTACATAAACCAGACATTTAAACACCAAACAAAACAAATAAACAATTAACTCAAAGTGCTTTTGGTACAAACAGACTTTTTATTTGCTTATCCAAAAGAGGACAAAGGGAAAATACATTTAGGATAGTGGTCTCTGCCATCTGTGGTGGGGAGTGGACAAACCTGGCTACCTGAGGGGTGGTTGTGGCCAGGGGGAGGTTGCTCTCTTCTCTCAGGTGGCCAGCGCCGGAACGAGAGGACACAGCCTCAGGCTGCGCCAGGGGAGGTTTAGGCTCGAGGTGAGGGGAGAGTTCTTCACTGAGAGAGTCATTGGACACTGGAATGGGCTGCCCAGGGAGGTGGTGGAGTCGCCGTCCCTGGAGCTGTTCAAGGCAGGATCGGACGTGGCACTTGGTGCCATGGTCTAGCCTTGAGCTCTGTGGTGAAGGGTTGGACTTGATGATCTGTGAGGTCTCTTCCAACCCTGATGATACTATGATACTATGATACTATGAAACCAAGTCTTACCAATTTATTGCAGAATGACAAAGAGACAGCAGGGATAGAGTGTGGTGGCATCTGCAGCAGCTTAGCTCTATGCGTGGATGGCACCTGTGTGAACTGAGCTGCACCTTTGTGCTGCTGAAGCCTCTGCAGACCAGAAGAAACATGAAGATTCTGTGAGGTCTCTCCCAGAAAGGAGGACTCTTGACCACTGTCTAAAAATGCAGTATCACTATTTAGCAGTCATCTTTCTCAAGGAATGAAGTGTGTGAAAAATTGCTCCTGTTGTTTCCCTATCACAAAAGTCTCAGGAGTCAACCTACTATTGTCATTTCAAACCTGAGGCCACTTCAGCAACAGCCCACTGAAATTTCCAGTGCCAGGTCAGTAGGGTATAGAGGAGCCAGAAGCACAGTGCTGCTGCCATGATAGAGTGGACCGTCACCCAGGCTAATTTACCCTGCCTCTCAGATGTTTGCTCCTGGATGATCATCTCTTTTGTCCCTGTTTATCAAAGGTTCTTGTAAAGATGCTTGAAGAATGCTATCTGTGGCAGCCCAGTGCAAGCCCTTTGAGGATATATGAAATAAGGGTCACGATTTCAGTGCCTATTAATAACAAAATGAGCAAATAGCGTAAGACAAAAGCTACTGATTCAAAATTATGTTCATTAATCTTTCTGCATTAATCACCCTGCTGCATGCTGCACCTTGTACAGCTTGTATATCTCTTTGTAACTAGCCTCAAATCACTTTGTAGTAGTCCAGACTGGATAAGGAAAGGGCATAAATGGCTATTTAAATGCTTTGTAATCCATTTACTCTATTTGTTACTTTGTCATAGTGCTAAGTACCTGCAAAACAATGTTTGTCAAATGCCACAAGTACAACACATCAATCATGACAGCATGCAGGGTACACAAATATGCTCTAGGATACTGACTTCAGCCCTCTGCTGCTTAGTCCCTAGTTTGGCTGCTTGGGTATTTCTTTGATTTGTAAATGGGTGTTGACTGCAATAACCTTTTTCCTTTTTCTTTAATTCAGGTCATGTTTTGGGTTGATGAGAATGCTCTGGAATGGTTTTAGTAGAGTTTTTGGTCATCTCTAAGTATTCTGTCTCTGTAAAATTTCAGAAAACCAAATCACACATACATACTGTGCTAGTTTGAGCCTAGCTAGAATGTTTTGGTGAGAGGGACTAGATCATAGGCTATGAAATGAAAACAATGGTGAGGTCTACTTTGCTCACAGCCTTGCTGAGATGTGTAAAGAAGAAAAGCAAAACACAGATTAGGTCACTTGCTCTCTTCGCTCTGGGCTTTGCTCTCGGCTCTTCACCTGCTGGGGAGCTGAGGCTGCTGGCTGAACTCCATCTTGCTTTCTAACCTCACCCTCCATTTGCTTTGCTGATTCACCTTTGCTTCTTAATTCCCCTGGCCGAACCTCCATTCTTCCTTGGGACTGGGGTAAGGTTGAGAGGGGTAGGGGGAAGGTGAGGGGGTGGTTGAGAGCCCCTCCTGGGGACTCAGGTTTCTGGGAGGGGAGTTGTGTTTCTGTACTACCTTTTCCTTTGTATATTTCTGTATACATATATCTGTATATACTGTAAATATCTGCTTGTAAATTGTGCTAGCTGTAAATATAAGCTTCATTCAAATTTCCAGAGCTGGCTGAGTCTAGTCTGGGTGATTTCTAAAGTGTGGGGGGGCAGGGGACACCCAAACCACCACACATATGAAAATGATCACACAAACTTTATTTTTTTCTAGCTGTGTGCAATCATTTTAGTACAACAGAATTTAAATGCCCTATGGAAAATAACATTTCCCAAATTTTCTTTGCTATTAAAGCAACTTATGCTTTTGATATGGAATAAAAAGAACCTGTAAATAATCTTCCTACTATCACAATGAATGCAATTTTAATACTATTTTCCCATTATTTTAAATGATTAGGTAGTTTATTTATTCATTATAGTTTAAAAGTTTACTTTATAGTCTTAGGTAAGAAGTATTTGGAAACTTAGGGAAACAAGTTGCAACACAGTCCTACTCAAACCACACAGACCAAGTTTCTTGAAGATACACATTTCATTGTCTAGTCCCTACTCCCATTCAGAATTACCATTAGAATAAAGAGGAATTAAATAAAGCTACTGTGGATTTAAATCTTTGTCCACTAGGAAAAAAGTCCATGAAACCATCCAGACCTAAGAGCTTACATTGTCTAGGTGAGCATTCATTCAATGACTATGAAATGTGCTTTTCCCTTTTTGTATCTCTTTTTGCAGAATAGAGGCTCAGATTAGTCTTGCTATGGCCTCATCAGTGCATTTAATCATTTAATAAGTGTTAATTTATGCACTGCTTTCTCATATTTACACAATTTGGGGGTGGGAGGACAAGGTGTGTGTGAAAAAGGTCCAGCTAAGCTTGACAAGCAAACACTATGGGCAGTGGAGGAGACAATACTACAGTGAGTTACCATACTCCAGTGTGCTTACAGGAGGAGCCATGTACCAAATCCAGTTTTTCTGGTCAGCCAGCCTAGCTAACCAGCTATCTGCCCTTGTATAGACAAGTGCAACTGCAGAACAGTGGAACTACATAAGTGCTGTTTTAATCATAGAATCACTGAATCATAGAATCACAAAATCAGTCAGGGTTGAAAGGCACCACAAGGATCATCTAGTTCCAGCCCCCTGCCATGAGCAGGGACACCTCATGCTAGACCAAGCTGTCTAGAGCCTCATACAGCCTGGCAGTAAACACCTCCAGGGATGGGGCTTCCACCACTTCCCCGGGCAACCCATTCCAGGGTCTCAGCACTCTCATGGTGAAGAACTTCTTTCTAACATCCAGTCTGAATCTACCCATTTCTGTCTTTGTTCCACTCTTCTCAGTCCTGCCACTACCTGACAGTCTAAAAGGTCCCTCCACAGCTTTCTTGTAGGCTCCCTTCAGATACTGAAGGGCCACTAATAAGGTCACCTCAGAGCCTTCTCCTCTCCAGAGTGAACAGCCCCAACTCCCTCAGTCTCTCCTCACAGCAGAGCAGCTCCAGCCCTCTGATCATCCTCGTAGACCTTCTCTGGACACCTTCCAGCATATCCATACCCCTCTTGTAATAATGACTCCAGAACTGGAGGAAGTACTCCAAGTGGGGTCTCCCCATTGCAGAGTAGAGGTTATGTGTAGAGCCTTTGCTAATAATAATACAAAAGGTAATGTGAGGCACAACATCTGTCAACTTAGTATGTGAGGAAAACTGGGGTGACGTGGTGGTATCTAATGTCATTCTGTCCTGTCAGCAAACATTCAGAAAGGGAAACTGGCCCTGATTCCAGGCTGGTCTTTGGACTCTGGAAAGTTACAGTTTGGACTGTTGCAAATTGCTGCTCAGGCACCTTCAAACGTGTTGTGAAAACCCTTGAAAACGCAGTTTGTGAATTCAAACTAAGGTGGTTGTAGCACATGTCACATGGCATCTCTGCAGAAGAGACACATCAACTCAAGCTGCAGACAGAAGCCTTGGGGAAGCAATTGTTCTCCTAAATGATTAAGGACCCAAACCTTTTTTTTTTGCAGCAGCAGCCTCCCAGCAAACGCTACACTTGCCAAGAGCAGCAGCCGACAGCTTGTTCTGAGTAGACGGAAGTCATGGCAGGAATTTGCAAGTCTCGCCAAACCCCTCATAACTGCAAGACTGATAATCGGATATACCCACAGGTGAGAAAGTGTGCTCACAGTGGCTTGTAAGAATCTCTCTGTTCAGTTTTCTCTTGATAGAAAGTAGCTCGATGTTTACAGTTAGGGTGTTTTCCTGGCTTGTAACTAGTGCTCGTAATTTCTCTAGGCATCTCTCTCCTGTTGAGATCTATGTGAACAGCCTCTTTTGAACAGCCTTCAGACAGTTTTGTTCCTGCTTCTCAGGAAATTACTTTTTTACTGCCTGGTTCACCTACCTTCAACACCATGTATTATGAATCATAAAATATTAATTTTTGAGTCTTTAACAACATAAATAAGACTCTTGTTTAAACAAGAACAAACACTCTTTCAACAGGGTTAAGCTACTGTGAATGAAATTCCCATTACCTCAATAGTGCCAGGCTTACAACCTGGAAACTTTCTCGCTAGCTCTTGGGCTTTCAGAAATAAAAATCACAGCAAAAGAGCATAAGAGTATAGCATTGTTTTCATTTTGATTATATGAATTCAGAAGCCAGCCAAATACATGGATTTCAAGATTTATTAACACTAAATAACTGTGAGCTTTTAACTAATAGTTCTATTCATTTAAGTAGTAACTAGAAATAATTTTAATATTACTTCAATTTTAAGAAACATTAACCCAAAATACCAATGGCAAAATAAAAGTGAAGGAACTCTTTTATCCATCAAAATGCCTAACAAAGGGAAATGAATTACATTCAAAAGAGCACCAGACCTTTAACACCTCTGCTAAGCATCAAATTCAGTGAAATAATAAATAATGCACTATAGCTCATGTTAATTCTAACATTATTCATTCATGAATGAACAGGAGTAAGCAGCTAACTCAGTAATGGTACTTTTACATAGTAATGTAAAAACTATGTTGGCATTTTGGGGTGGCTTTTTTCCCATAAGATGTAGGTATCATAAAACAATGTGCAGGGACCTGACAGGATTGGTGACACCTAAAATACTGTGGAGTTTTGGGTTTTTTTGAGTGAAAGCATGAAGGGACAAAAAAAAAACCTCGACAACCCTGCACTTTTCAACAAAATGTGCATTCACACAAGAAGTTGTGAAAGGCCTGGAACACAAACCCTATGAGGAGAGGTTGAGGGAGCTGGGGTTGTTTAGCCTGGAGAAGAGGAGGCTCAGGGCTGACCTCATTGCTGTCTACAACTACCTGAAGGGAGCTTGTAGCCAGGTGGGGGTTGGTCTCTTCTGCCAGACAACCAGCAACAGAACAAGGGGACACAGTCTCAAGTTGTGCCAGGGGAAGCATAGGCTGGATGTTAGGAGGAAGTTCTGAACAGAGAGAGTGATTGGCATTGGAATGGGCTGCCCAGAGAGGTGGTGGAGTCACCATCCCTGGGGGTGTTCAAGAAAAGCCTGAATGAGGCACTTAGTGCCATGGTCTAATTGACTGAATAGGGCTGGGTGCTAGGTTGGACTGGATGATCTTGGAACTCCAACCTGGTTGATTCTATGATTCTATGAACATCTTTATATTGGGTCACATTCAAAAGCAGCACAATTTCAGGAAAGTAATATGGACATGGCCTAAGACGTTTTCAAGCATTTAATAAAGTCCATGCTGGTGTCATAGTTTTTAAAAAGGATATGGTACCTCTGGTTTTGTGTTAGCAGAATTGTTCTCCTCTCTCAGAACCATTTGTGTGTTATGACAAAATCAGAAATCCCCAGGACTCTTAATTGGCTACCTCTTCAGAGCAAGCTGCGTTTGCATGAAAATGAAAAGTCTGTGTACTGAGTGGCTCGAGGCTTATGTTGTACAATCAAAAATGGAATTTCAAGCATTTCAAAATATTTTTCTCTGCAATTGTTTTTTTTTTTTACAGTTTGACCTTTTTTTCATTAAACTAATGACAGCCTTATAAGTTAGACTTCTCTATTTTATCCTTCAGTTAGTGCAACATAATTCTTTGCATAAGCATAGACGTACAAAGCCACCACTCATGTCACATTACACTACCATTCTATTTTCCTTTCGTTCAGGTCCTAGACCTGCTTTTCTTGCCTATTCCAAAGTACCATTACATTTCTAGGCGATTTTAGATGCTCAGCACATGTATTCAATATAAATAAAAATCACAGAATCACAGAATGTCAGGGGCTGGAAGGGACCTCAAAAGTTCATCATCCAACCCCCCTGCCAGATCACACAGGAACACATCCAGGCAAATTCTGAATATCTCCAGAAAGGGAGACTCCACAACCCCCCTAGGCAGCCTGTTCCAGTGTCACTCTTGCAGGGAAAAAATTCCTCCTCACATTTACATGAAACTTCCTATGCTTCAGCTTTCACCCATTGCCCATTGGAGAGTAAAAAGAAAAATCTTTGTGGTATACACTAAAATGGCCTAATTAATTAAGGACTTAATTAATAGGCTTTCCATTAAATGATGTGTGAAACAGACACTCATTATTTTCCAGTGTGAGATTTGTATAGACAGTGGCTGCATCTCTAACACCAAAAAGAAAACCTTGATCTGTAGCTACTCTAAACACTAGTTCAAGACATTCTAATTTATTTTTTTTTATACCCATGTTAGTGTAACACAAATGACAACAACATTTAGCAAAATCTAAGGTAATTATTTTACGAGCAAAATTGAATTCTCACTTTTGTTGTTGAAAATGTGATTGTTGGAATATGTCACACTAAGCACTAAAAATTAAGCCCATTCTATGGTAATTTAGTTTGTATCTAAATTCATTATTGTAGGTTTTAAATTCTGTAAGAGGCTCCATCTTTTCTAGAAGAACCAGATGATTTTATGCCCTAAAATTTGTGAAATGTCTTAGTCAGGTGAAAAGATCAGTCAGATTTTATGGGAAATGTCATTCCACTTCCTGGAGAAGCAGAAATTCAACTTAAGTATATCATAAAGCCAGCTGTTAGTATTTAAAACAAATCCCTTTCTGTAGCTGTGTGCTAGTTTGAAGCAAGCTAGAATGTTTTGGTGAGAAGAATTAGATCATAGGCTGAGAAATGAAAACAATGGTGAGGTCTACTTCGCTCACAGTCTTGCTGAGATGTGTAAAGAAGAAAGGCAAATCCAAAGATGAGGTCGCTTGCTTGCTCTCTTTGCTCGGAGCTTTGCCTGCTGGGGAGCTGAGGCTGCTGGCTGAACTCCATCTTGCTTTCTAACCTCACCCTCCATTNCAAACCATCACAAGCTGTAGTTGACCTTTGCAAATATAAGCAAAATAAAAGCTTTATTCAGGCAACAAAGATCTTATATTTTATGCTCCAGTGCAGTAAACTGCAGGCCCTTCAATCTCTGTTTTGATTCCAAAAAGGTTGTTTATTGTTTTCACTTTTTCACTTAACCTGAGTGCAGTAATGCTACATGCTCTCTATGCAGGGAGGGAGAATGGAACTTTAGTGTGACAGATGAGCCCAGTGAATACTTTTGTGAAATAATAAAAATAAATATGTCAGCTTGTCATTAAAAGAAATAGGTTGTCAGTCTTTGTTTATTAGTCCTGCCTGCAACCCAGGGTTACCTACTGTGTACAAATAGGTTTGCTAGGTAACTTGGTTTCCTATTTCTTTGTTAAAAAAATATCAGAACAATTGGTTCATTTATAACAGCTGCTGGCTTAATTCTCTTTTCTGTTAATAATTTCTCTTAAAATTAGTACATCCTCCGCAATAAAGGAAAAGCTATTCTAATTCTGGTTTATCCTAATATTGGCTGTGAGAAAAGTTAAGAACAGTGCATGGTAATAGCTGAAGTGTCCAACAAACTTCACAGCAGAATCAGAAAGAGCTTAGATGAGCACATACACACACAGAAAGAAGGGTCAGTGGCCACAAGAGCCACAGAATTGCTGGATGCACTGTAGGCTTCTCCTGAAGCCTAATACAAATGTCTCTATTACAACGTACACCTTACAGTGACACTGGTCCCTTTGTTCCTAAACACAGTCTTGTGTAAAGATGGAGCGCTGCAATTAGAGGAAATACCCAAAGTAAATTACTATTTACAGCAAATTGAAGTAGCGCAGTGCTTATTTTTCAAAACGTGCCCAGCTCAGGCAGCCTCATTTATTCATGCCTTCAAATCCTTCTGTCACACACACATAGAGGTTTGATCTGCTAGGAAGAGAGATGTTTTGAGAGCTCGCTCCCTGCTTTCTGCCCATGCCAGCCAGGGAAAGTCAATAAACTCCAGACAATAATTCAAATCATCACTTTCTCCTATACATGGCCAAGGCAGCAAGATACCTCAATGAACTTCCAGAGCCAAGACAAAAGGAAGAAAGACAACAAGCCCCCCATAATGAAAGTACTGAAAGGTGTTTATTTTTGGATACTGTGCCCCAACCTTGGGACTTTCTCCCTGATGAGATCACTGTGTGAAAAGGCACACTGCAGCTTTCAGGCTGCTTCTGTACCTTCTGGTGTGCAAGAAGAAGGTAGATTTTGATGCCTCAGTGACCAGATCTCCTTCCAAGTAGTTTGCTAAATTCCCACTGGCTAGGAACAGCAAAGCTGGAAGTGCACTAGATGGAAACCAGGGGCCACGATAATTGTACAAAGGCCTGCTGAGATTTTCCTAACTGCTTCCAGTAAAAGAAAAGAGTCCCCTAGTAACAGTGGTAAGTCCCACAAGAAGGAACAGTACACTGTGTTCACTCATATATGAATAACACTTATTTTATCACATGAAGTTATAGATCCAGGTGCCCTAATGGAAAGAGAGCTTAAACAAATACATCACTGGGTAAAAAGCCTACTGTTTTTCCTTTAGATATCATTTAACTTGCAGTCCTATGTTGTCTGTAACATAAGGGGTGTTTAGTAAGCAGTTAGAACCAAGAAGATTATTTTTTATTTGGTATTATAACCAACACAAAGAAAGATTCTGTGGATTCTGTGAAGCATCTCTTTGTTTACACAATCTGGAAAGAAAAGGAAATCAGCTTAAAGGGCAGTGTGATCGACCAGTAAAGGTAGATTACATTGCTACCAAAGGACATTGTGAGAGGAAACTCTGAGGGACGAGATTCTCATCTCACTTACACCTTTCTATCATTATTTAATTACCCCAAGCTCAGTTACAGTGCTAAATTATTAATCCCAATAATTGTAGAAAGGTTAAAACTTTCTGGTCTTTTCTGCAGAATACTCTACTGCTAAAAATTCTTCCGCTGACCACTAACTGACTTCATACACATTTCCTCTGCAGGGGGCCACATCTGACAGCCCAGGAGCACAGAAGTAGAAAAGCTGTGCGGACACAGCTGTGGGGATTTAAGGTACAGCACTAGTTAACCTGGAAATGCCACAAGTGTGAATCGCCTTACGGAGTGCCAGAGTTTGAGAACAGTGAGTGTGAGTCAAAGTAGAACTGCAGCTGATAAGTTAGTCTGTACTTAGTACTTACTTACAGTGTTGCTCTGGGATGAAGGCTAAAAGAATATCTTCGGAATGCCTTGTGAGTTGTCAGACTACTGAGCTTACTGTCATACTGGCAATAAGAAAATTAATCTGGAGAAGACAGAAAATGCACCATTCTGTGTTCTGTCAGAATAGTTCAAGTGTCACTGTCTCAGTGGAAGAAAATAAAACTGTGATGATATCTTTTCTGAGCAAGAAACCTGCACCTGGATCAGACCAAAGAATCGTTTATTCCAGCATCGTGTACCTGACAGTATCTGCCTGAGAAAGGTTATGTGAGCAGTGTACAGGGTAGGAACATAAAGAGCAACAGCATTAAGTCAGCCTGGAGGGCTCAGGAATAACTTCGTATCTGGCTGGCCTCTGCTGATGGTCACTTATTGTCAAGTATGCAGCACTGAGATTTCCTCTGAGCACCCTCTGAGCAGCAAGTGATGCCTACCCTGAGCCGTCTTTGCATTCCACATTCCACATTCTCATTTGCAAGGTTAGACAGGACAGTGTCCAGATATGCTTTGAATGACTCCACCACCTCTCTGTGCAGCCCATTCCAGTGGTCCACCATCCTTGATATAAAGAAGTTCCTCTTCACATATACATGGAACTTCCTATGTTCAAGCTTATGCCCATTACCTCTTGTCTGTTGGTGGGCACCACTGAAAAAAGACCAACCCCGTCCTCCTGACACTCATCCTTTGAAGTATTTACCAGCAATGATAAGATCCACCCCTCAGTCTTCTCACTAAAATCCCCAGGTCCCTCAACTTTTTTTTCTAAGAAGTATGTTCTAGTTCACCAATCATTTTGTAGCCTTTCTCTGTACCCTCTCAAGCAGTTTCCTGTCCTTCTTGAACTGGAGAGCCCAGAACTGAACATAGTACTCCAGATGAAGTCTCAGCAGCACAACCTCCCTTGACCTGCTTGCCACACTTTACTCGATTGGACATTTGAGATACCATCCAAATTAGATGAGTGGCTGGAAGATATTATCAGTAATCTTGGATGACTGCAAAGCCACTGTATCATCCCTGAAAAGTTGCAGGTCAAAAGCTACACAGTGGTGCTGGTTAGCAAGCAGGTGGAAGAGATCAGGAGGTGATGGATGTGCACAGAATGAATGTGCTACCTGAAACTGCCTCCTCCCCAGATGTGAAACAGTTAATTTTGACCTCTCTTATTGGTATGTTGTGCTAGTTTGAGCCTAGATAGGATGTTTTGGTGAGAAGAATTAGATCATAGGCTGAGAAATGAAAAAACAATGGTGAGGTCTACTTCGCTCACAGTCTTGCTGAGATGTGTAGAAAGGAAAAGCAAAACATTAGATAAGGTCACTTTTGCTCTGCACTTTGCTGGGGCACTTCACTCATGGCTTTGCTCTCGGCTCTTTGCCTGCTGGGGAGCTGAGGCTGCTGGCTGAACTCCATCTTGCTTTCTAACCTCACCCTCCATTTGCTTTGCTGATTCACCTTTGCTTCTTAATCCTCTTGGCCGAACCTCCATTCTTCCTTGGGACTGGGGTAAGGTTGAGAGGGGTAGGGGGAAGGTGAGGGGGTGGTTGAGAGCCCCTCCTGGGAACTCAGGTTTCTGGGAGGGGAGTTGTGTCTGTATTACCTTTTTACCTTGTATATGTCTGTATCTAACTGTATATACTGTAACTATCTGCTTGTAAATTGTGCTAGCTGTAAATATAAGCTTCATTCACATTTCCAGAGCCGGCTGAGTCTAGTCTGGGTGATTTCCAAAGTGTGTGGGGGGCGGGGGACACCCAAACCATCACATATGTCTTTGAAGGAAGGGTCAATTTAAAA
The DNA here is from genome assembly GCA_013400475.1 of Tricholaema leucomelas. NCBI lineage: Eukaryota > Metazoa > Chordata > Aves > Piciformes > Lybiidae > Tricholaema lacrymosa > Tricholaema leucomelas. The sequence continues at coordinate 118,472 of WAAF01012074.1, forward strand.
ATGAAGAAAAACAATTTTCTCATTCTTTCCCTGTCTGTAGACTTTGGATGAAACTGGAGATGTCAATCAAAACTCTGGCTAAAAAAAAAATGTTGAGGTAACAACATTTCTTTTCAGAACAATGTTCCTGGCATAGGGGGAAGCCATTGCATGTAAGGCCTCCAGGATTTAAGGTCACTAATTACTGGCACAGTTCCCCAGCCAGTTTATCCTTCAGCACTCTCCTATCTGAGTCACTGAAGATACTGGATACAAAACACAATGTTAGAGGAGGGGAAAGAGAAATCTATAATAACTTTAGGTATATTTGATTTTGATTTTGCTTCCTCTTCCTGACCTTTCATTGATCTGGAACCTCCGCTTCTAGACAACTTTACTGCCTGTATCTGTGCAATTCTTTTGTTGTTCAAAGACATATGGACCATGAAAGCAACTTTTTTAAAAATCTCCTTTGCCTATTAAAATAAAAGAAAAATATTTTCATTGATTATCTAGTTTATAAAATGTAAAGAATATTTTGCTGCTTAGATACAAAGTCAGTGAAAAGCTACTTTTAAACTTATGAGATACTGATCATTAAAGTAGCATATTCAGGTTTGTGTAATATGAGGCAGTATCATTAATCAGTCTTTCAGGTAACTTACTCGGAAGCATTTTTATTCAAAATATTTCATACCTCTGTTTAAGAACAGTGGAGTGATTGTAAGTGATAAGCCTGCACTTCACACAAAGCATTAAGCAATTGGAAAGTGCATGAAAATAATTTCCTTTTCAGAGCAAGTCACAGAATCATAGAATCATAGAATGGCTTAGGCTGGAAGGGACCTCAAGGATCATCCAGCTCCAACCCCCTGCCATAGGCAGGGACACCTCCCACTAGAGTAGGCTGCTCAAGGCCTCATCCAGCCTGGCCTTAAACACCTCCAGGGAGGAAGCATCCACAAGCTCCCTGGGCAACCTGTTCCAGTGTCTTACCACCCTCACTGTAAAGAACTTCCTCCTAACATCCAGTCTAAATCTCCCCTCCTCCAGCTTAAACCCATTCCCCCTCGTCCTGACATTACTAGACCCTGTCAATAGTCCCTCCCCAGCCTTCCTGTAGGCTCCCTTCAGATACTGGAAAGCCACTCTAAGGTCTCCTCGAAGCCTTCTCTTCTCCAGGCTGCAGAGCCCCAACTCTCTCAGCCTGTCCTCATAGCAGAGGTGCTNGCTTTTCATCAACCCAGACCCCCAGGTCCTTCTCCTCAGGGCTGCTCTCAGCCATTCACCACCCAGCCTGTATCTGTGCCTGGGATTGTGCCGACCCAGGTGCAGGACCTTACACTTGGCCTTGTTAAATGTCATGAGGTTGGCCTGGGCCCACCTCTTCAGCCTGTCCAGGTCCCTCTGGATGGCATCCCTGCCCTCCAGCAAGTCAACTGTGCCACACAGCTTGGTGTCATCTGCAAACTAAGCATTTAGAAATAGGGTTTGGAATATTCCTAAAAACATCTGAAATTGTGGTGTGATAAAAATCAGTATCTGCTTCTGAATTGTTGTTATTCTTAAGAAAAAGGTAAAACAAAATAAAAGCCAATCAATCTGAAAGTATATATTTATGTTCAGTACTGGAAGCATATAGGCAGTACTGTAAAAAGGAATTTTAAATGTTTTGATCTAAATAAACCACAAACATTAATGTCACATTTTCATTTTCTACAAAGGTGTGCTAGTTTGAAGCTAGCTAGAGTGTTTTGGTGAGAAGAACCAGATTACAGGCTGTGAAAGAGAAACAATGGTGATCTCTACTTCACTCATAGGCTTGCTGAGATATATAAGAACAAGAGTGTAAATATAGATAAGGGCAGACACTCTCTGTGCGGGCTGTGGGCTACATTTCTCTCTCTAACCTAACCTGCCGTCTCTCTGATTAATCCACCTGTGTCCTAACCCTCCTGGCCGACCATCTAATCTTCCTTGGGCACAAGGCAATGTCTGGGGCAAGGTAGAGAAGGTGGGAGGGCAGTTGAGAGCCCCTCCTGGGGACTCAGGTTTCTGGGAGGGGAGTTGTGTTTCTGTATTACCTTTTACCTTGTATATTTCTGTATATATCTGTATATACTGTAAATATCTGCTTGTAAATTGTGCCAGCTGTAAATATAAGCTTCATTCATATTTCCAGAGCCGGCTGAGTCTAGTGATTTTACAAAGTGAGGGGGAGGGGGGCAGGTAACACCCAAACCATCACAAAAGACAGAAGACAGATGAAGAAGGACTGCACCAATGAGCCTCTATGGGAAAAGTCAGTGGAAACAAAGGAGTAACAAGAACTGGCTAGCAAATAGGTTCCTAATGAGGAGTCACCTCCATTTGGACATCTCTGTGGCAACAAAGAAGATTGAAAGAGGGGTCCAAAAGCAGAGAAAGCTAGACTGAGTCAAAGGAGAGGTATAGCTGTACTGGCAATGGGACAAAGAGGGAAACTGGTAAATATGGGGTAGCTCAGGAGATAGTACTGAGCAGAGATGAGGTAACTGAATGGATGGGTGGCAAGAAAGGAAACAAAAAATAGTGGTTACATGTGGGGAAAGGTAAAATTAAAATTAATAAACTGCATTTCAAAAAAATCCAATAGTCCAAAGGCCTGAGGAATGGCAGTGAAGCTTTTAGATGCAAGATATGTTTGAGTGGGGAGAGGAACAACCATTTCAGCGGTGAGCATCAGGAGAAAGGCGGAAAGCAGCACAAACCATTGCACATCCCTACCTCACTCTGCCCGTTGCAAGCCTCACACCAGAGGGGCATTTCACAGAATCACAGAATCACAGAATCTCAGGGGCTGGAAAGGATCTCAAAAGCTCATCCAGTCCAATGCCCCTGCCAGAACCTAGACCAGATCACACAGGAACACATCCAGGCAAATGTTGAATATCTCCAGAGAGGGAGACTCCACAATCCCCCTGGGCATCCTGTTTCATTGTTCTGTCACCCTCACAGGGAAAAAAATCCTCCTCTTGTTTAAATGAAACTTCCTATGCCTCAGCTTCCACCCATTGCCCCTTGTCCTGTCATCAGGCATCACCCACAGAGCCTGGCTCCAGCCTCCTGGCTTTATAAACATTGATGAGGTCAGTCACGTTACCCAGTGGTGGGTGAGCTGACAAGAGTGGACAAGGGAGGGCGCTGGTGGGAAGTGACTCAGCACTGCACCCAGCTGTCAGGAGGAGCGTGCTCCGCCAGCCCTTCTTGCAGGATTCTTTCTGAAAGAAGCTAAGGAGCCCATAAAGGTGGTCAGTGTACAAAGCATTTTGTTTAAGGCTTGAACCTTAGTTGTGACTGAGTCTGTGAGGAGGAAAATGAAAGCAAGCCTAGAACATTAATTATTAATGTTTCTACATGGTTATACTTAGAGAGCAATAGCCAGTGAGCTAGATGGAAGGGAAAGACCTTACAATAGGGAAGCTGGGGACCTAGATGGACCTCAGAAAAGGTGAGGTGTGGAGATGGCATTTTATGATGACTCATAGCTATGAAAAAAAGAACAATAATAGAATAGAATAGAATCAACCAGGTTGGAAGAGACCTCCAAGATCATCCAGTCCAACCTATCGCCCAGCCCTATCCAGTCAACCAGACCATGGCACTAAGTGCCTCATCCAGTCTCTTCCTGAACACCCCCAGGGACGGTGACTCCACCACCTCCCTGGGCAGCCCATTCCAATGCCAATCACTTTCTCTGTCAAGAACTTCCTCCTAACATCCAGCCTATACTTCCCCCAGCACAACTTGAGACTGTGTTCCCTTGTCCTGTTGCTGGTTGTCTGGGAGAAGAGACCAACCCCCACCTGGCTACAACCTCCCTTCAGGTAGTTGTAGACAGCAATGAGGTCAGCCCTGAGCCTCCATTCTCCAGGCTTAAGCACTCCCAACTCCCTTAGCCTTTCCTCATAGGGTTTGTGTTCCAGGCCCCTCACCAGACTTGTTGCCCTTCTCTGGACATGTTCCAGCACCTCAACATCTCTCTTGAATTGAGGAGTCCAGAACTGGACACAGTACTCAAGGTGTGGCCTGACCAGTGTTGAGTACAGGGGAAGAATAACCTCCCTTGTCCTACTGACCACACTGTTCCTGATACAGGCCAGGATGCCATTGGCTCTCTTGGCCACCTGGGTACACTGCTGGCTCATCTTCAGCCTACTATCCACAGGTAGCCCCAGGTCCCTTTCCTGCTGGCTGCTCTCCAGCCACTCTGTCCCCAGCCTGTAGTGCTGCAGTGTAGAATCACTCATCCTGATCAGGAGTATAAATGTAGAAATCAAGCATTATGGAACTGAGAGATGCAAATTAGATTAAGATAGCATTAGAAGGAAGAGAATTCACGTCTGGAGTGTTTTGATCTGTGGCAGTCAATATCAGCAAAGGGTTGATCTGGCCAGCCTCCCCTCATTTCTCCATTTCTGATTGTAGTTTTCTATGTGTATACTTAGTCATAGCTTAAATGCCCACCTACTTACCCTACCTTCTTATCACTTGAGTAGCTAGCAACTTTGAACACCATTCTGAAGCACTTGCAACTTTGTTCCTTATGTGCCTATCATCTGCTGTACTAAAATACTCTAACTGAATAACAGCCTGAGACTTGCAGGCCATGAGTGGGAACTGGGTGCCCATCACATACAAACAAGAAATCTTGACAAAGCAAGACATTTTACAAGTCTGCTTGCCTGCCTGCCTGTAATTTGGCACACTAGATTTAGATCTAGGTTAGCTATAGGAGGAAATGTGTCCTCCAGTCTGTCATGAGAGTTTCTGTGGCTTCCTATGCATCAGCATCCAGCATTATTTTTTTCCACAGAGGGAAAAAATGCAATTTATAATATATGTTTTTCACAATAGCTAACAATATGAACAATAACTAGCAATAGAAATGTCCTGCTAGTGGCAAGGAACATTTTACGGTCTCAGCTCCATCAGCTGACATTACCAAGAAATACATCCCATGGTTTCCTTCACAAGACAATATTGCAGCTACAAATTCTGTTTCTTAACGGCTTGCTGCAATCTTTTTCTTTTACTTTGTTTTTCCCTAGGTTATAAAGATATGCTTTGTCCTATCCTACAGCACATCTAAAAACCTAAACTGAGCATTTGAATTTATATTTCTGATTGATCACTCCAGTCCAAACTTGCTGATGAAGCTGGGGGGGGGGGGGGGGGGGGGGAAGGCTTAAGGATATTTAAATGCATCTCTAATTATGATTCAGTAAATCTAAATCTTCTCTAGCCATTAGGGTCTAACATTAAGACCTTCAAGTAACAGCATTTAGCCCTCTGAACGTTAAAATCAAAGCTCAGATGACTCAACCGCGTTACGGCTGATGCCACGTATTGCTGCACAAAATGGATCAGCCTCAGGCAACCAGCACCCAGACAAGGTAGAATCTTGTATAGATGATCCCAGAACTAGTATAGGAAATAAACAAAGGGAATGTGATCCTGTCCTGGTTTAAGAGAGTCTGTTCTCACAAACAAGCCTCCCTCCCCCCCACCAGACAGTAAGAGAAAATATCATAAAAAGCCCTGGGTTGAGGTAAAGATAGAGGTTAATGGAAATAATAAAATACACAATTACCTCCCTCTGTTTCACAGAAAAAGCACAGCGAAAGCAGAAGCAGAGCAGAAGCCAGTGACAAGACAGCTCCACCCGCAAAGCACACAGCCAGCCCAGCAGAAAATACCAACACCCCAAACCAGAAAGCAGAAGAAGCAACTGGAAAGGGGAGGCAGGAGCCTCTCATGTCGGAACTAGAAGCCCCATGATACTTTGCTCCAGCCAGAACTTGCTTGTCAAAGCTGGTGTGACATCAGCATGTTATTGAATACTCATCAGCAGATCCAGCTGCACCCATGACAGGTTGTGAAACGGGTTTTCTTCAAAATATCCTGCCTGTGGTCTCCACGTCAGTTCAAATACTGCTTATACAGACAGAGGTCCGGAAGGTACTTCAAGAGGTCATCTTGTCCAGCCTCATTCCCTATAAAATCTACTGCATTTATGTTTTCTTGACAGATACTGTCTAGACTTTGTCGCTTCTTTGTCTTTGCATACAGTATCTTCAGCCAACTTATTCCTCTGTCTTTACCCCAAGGAAATATCTCTTAACATCTGCCTTACACATTCCTTTCTGGATTTTAAACCCATTACTTCCTGAAACACTCATCACAAATGAAAAATAACAAATCAGAGTTTCCATTGCAATGGCAGAAGTCTTTTGTTTCCCTTCCCTTTCCTCTTTTCCTCTTATGTGAGACTATCTCTCCAAACTTCTAGGCTAGTACCTGCTACAGACCATGCTTTTGGTCTTCATCCATATTGTGAACCTGGTTGAAACACCAAGGAACCTTTGTCAGCTTGTATACCTGGTTATCTTTCCCAGAAGTCGAGGCCTCTAGACATTGACAGAAGGAGGAAGGGGAGGATGTGAGCTGCCCATAGAACCCACAAATGGCTGAGGTCTGCAGCCAGAGGGAGGGAGGGATCTGAGACTCTCACTCTGTCCAGTCACCACAAGCCAGAGCACATTTCTAAGGCACCATGGCAAAAACTGCTGTGACAAGATCTGAATTTTATGAGATAAATGCTACTGCTAGACATTATTCAGTCAGTCTAATGAAACTGTGGTTTCTCATAGCAGTACTCCTGAGAAAAAAGCTCACTGTCATAATCAGACTGACTTAGCCACCTGTTATTAAATAAATAAATAAATAAAGGCACCAGCAAATTATTAGCTTGTTTTCATGTGGGGGGGTTTGCTTTCATTCTATTACCCAACAAAATTAAGTTGACATAAGCTAAACAACACAGCTACAAGGTTTAGAAAGTATTTTGCTCCTTGCATTGCTACCAGAATCTTGGGGTGACTCCTGGGACAAATTGTATGAAGATCTTAGGTGCCAGATCTATTATCTCCTAACACACAAGTCTACATATCAAACATCCCTTCTCAAACCAGGAATTTGCTGCTGGGTGTCCCAGCCCAGCACCTCAACAAATTGGAGTCCTTTAGTTAGACTGAACCTGAAGTAAAAAAAAAAAAAGTTCATATTTTTTCAGCAGAGCTGATTTTAGATTAGTGGAAACTACACTTCTAAATAGCTTTCTGAATCGTACTCCTCCTGTCCACTTAACCTTCTGTCCATTATGCACTGAGAGATTTTTAGTCTAAGTTTGTAGAAGGAATACCACTGCACCTGGGGAGGAGTAACAAACTGCACCAGTACAGGTTGGGAGGTGGTCTGCTGGATAGCAGCCCTGTGGAGAGGGACCTGGGAGTGCTGGTGGGTAACAATCGTGGAACAGCAATTTGCCCTTGTAGCCAAGAAGGCAAAAAGAAGGCAAATGGGATCTTGGGGGGCATTAAGCAGAGTGTGTCCAGCAGATCAAGGAAGGTTCTCCTCCCTCTCTACTCTGCCCTGGTGAGATCTCATCTTGAGTATTGTGTTCAGTTTTGGGCTCCCCAGTTTAAGAGGGACAGGGATCTGCCAGAGAAGGTCCAGCAGATGGTTACAAGGATGACGAGGGGACTGAAGCAGTGCCTGATGAGGAGAGGCTGAGGGACCTGGGGCTCTTTAGTCTGGAGAAGAGAAGACTGAGAGGGGATTTAATAAATGTTTAGAAATATCTGAGGGCTGGGAGTCAGGATAGGGGGGACAGACTCTGCTCACTTGCTCCCTGTGACAGGACAAGGAGCAATGGATGTAAGCTGCAGCTCAGGAGGTTCCATCTCAACACAAAGGGGAACTTCTTTACTGGAAGGGTCACAGAGCACTGGAACAGGCTGCCCAGAGAGGTTGCAGAGGCTTCTCTGGAGCCTGTCTGTATGTGTTCCTGTGTGACCTGAGCTAGATTGTATGGTCCTGCTCTGGCAGGGGGGTTGGACTCGATGATCTTTTTGGGTCTCTTCCAACCCCTGACATCCTGTGATCCTGTGACTTGGACAGTAGCCATTTGCTGACGCATGAAGATGGAAGCCCAGATAAGGTACACCCTAAAAAAAAAATGTAACTGATCAGCTGCTGGAACTAATGCCAAGCTCATACAGACTCAAGGAACCTGAGCAACATATTATTGTTGAGATCACCTGAGGTAGTTGTAGGCATCTTTTAATGCTGTGAGAGGAACACAGGAAAATATTTCCCAGGAGGATAAGCATGAAGGAAAATGGATGGACTGAAAGGAAATTGGACAGAAAATACTGTCTGTGTTTATTGTTGACTGTATTATTGTTACACACTGTTTTCAATGCCATATGCAAACTGTACAACTTAGATGCAATTACCTTTCTGTCCTTGGGAATTTTCACACTTTTTATTCCACAGATAGGTTAAAAAAAAATAGTTTCCTCAGTAAATTCGGTCCTCTCTAAAAAATTAATTATAATATTAAAAGCAGGCATTAATAGGTACAGTTACCTTTTATGTACTTGGGACTTTTGTTAAAACACTGGTTCCATACACAGAACAAGGCTCTAGAGACAGTCAAATGCGTCAGTGTCATGGGCTGAGCTGAATCTGTCGCTGTTATTCCATGCCATACTGGTGTCACACTAGCTTTAAAATTAAACTGCTGGATGGAGCAAAGTATTATGTGGTTTGAAGTTCAGATTGTAACACGAGAGGCTTCACGTCCTAGTTGCTGATTTTGAGTTCTGGGTTTGGGGGGCTGTCATTTCTTCTGGGAGGGTGGCTGGATGGGAAGGGATGGAGCTGGCTTCCGCTGCTGCTTTCTGCATTTTGCTGTGCTTTTTCTGCAAATAAGCTAAGGAAAATGTGTATTGTATTCTCTCAATATGGTATTTTTCCTCATTAAGGCTCTTTAGCTCAACTACTTTTATCTCAATCTGGGATTTGGGGTTTTTTTGTGTTAGTTCTCCCTTTTGCATCGAAGAGAAACAGGATGTTAACCCATCACGATCAACCATTAATTAATTCAAATATGTTGCTATTATTATAGGACATTGGAAAGCAGTGGCAAAAACATTGCTGAAAACCAGACATCGTAAGCGTAAGATATACACCCAAAGAAATGCCTAAGAAAATCCCACAATGTTGCCTGTACGCAGCATTACAGCTATAAGCAGTTAGTCCCACTAAAAAAATACCAAACTATTTGTGTAGTGTCTAGTTTTACCCACAGCCTTTCTGCAAGTGTGTTCCTCACTCCAGTGTTAAGTCAAGAGCACAGTGCTGACTACTGAGAATCTGTAGAGTTTTTTACTGTCGAACATAGACAGGCTCAACAGCTTCTCTTTCAGGCCTTCTTGATAAATGCTTGTGTCATGCACTGAGCTGAACCTGCTGCTGTTATTCACACCATGCTGTGGTCATGACAGATTCAAAAAATGAAAGTGCTAACTGGAGCAAAAGTATTATGGGGCTTTACGTTCAGGTTGCAGCATGGGAGGCTTCATGTTCTGGTTGCTGCTTCTGGGTTCCAGTTTTTTGAATGCAGTCTCTTCTCTGCAGGCACGGCAGAAGAAAGAGTGAGAGCTGGGCAGCTACTGGTTTGGGTTTTCTGTTTTATGCTCTTGGTTTTGCTTTTGTTTTTCCTGCATTTCGCTGTGCTTCTTCTGCAAACAGGCTAAGCTATGGTAACTGTGTATTGCATTATTTGAGTAATTAGATTATTGGCTAAGGTAATTACACATTGTGCTTATGATATCTTATGTTACATTAAACTCTTATCTCTTTAACTCAGCCCTGAACTGTGTGTTACTCTTCCTCTCACTGTTGTGTTGGGGGAGCAGGCAGTTTAGCCTTTGAACTAAACCATTACAGCTGCCATTCCAAATCTTTTTCTTAGTTTTACATTTCAATAACCTCATTTGGCAAGGAGCACTTGTACATGCTGAACATCTTCATAGCCTTCATCAGTTTTGTTTCAAGAGAAGAGTATGGTCAACTATGGTACCTGTCAATGGAAGAGAAAAATGGAGTATGGTAATAAAAATAAATCTGAGGAACTGATGCAGGTTAATAAGAATAAAACCGTATCTTTCCTAGGTTTCTGTTAAGGACTAACCCCTTGTGGTGGTTTGAGCATTCCCTGCCCCACACACACACACTTTTAGAAATCACCCAGACTAGACTCAGCCAGCTCTGGAAATTTGAATGAAGCTTATATTTACAGCTGGCACAATTTACAAGCAGATATTTACAGTATATACAGTTAGATACAGAAATATACAAGGTAAAAGGTAATACAGAAACACAACTCCCCTCCCAGAAACCTAAGTCCCCAGGAGGGGCTCTCAACCATCCCCTCACCTTCCCCCTACCCCTCGCAACCTTACCCCAGTCCCAAGGAAGAATGGAGGTTCGGCCAGGGGGGTTAAGAAGCAAAGGTGAATCAGCCAAAAAAAAATGGAGGGTGAGGTTAGAGTAAAATGCAGTTCAGCCAGCAGCCCCAGAGCTCCCCAGCAGGCAAAGTGACTTTATCTATGTTTTGACTTCTATTTTTATACATCTCAGCAAGCCAATGAGCAAAGTAGACATCACCCTTGTTTTCTGTTCACAGCCTATGATCTAGTCCATCTCACCAAAACATTCTAGCTAGCTTCAAACTAGCACACCCCTTCTGGAAGGGGGTGGTCTGGAAACCTCACCCCAGGTCTTCCCGACTCCTCCTGGGAGGTGGTCTTGAACCTGATCCCAGGTGCAATGGTTAGCCCACTCCCACTTCCTATTTGGACCCCTACAGAAGCAGAGGAACTGCCTGTTTTTTCTCTCTCTCTGCTCTGTTTCACCTGAGAGCACACCCTGTTCCAGCTGCTCCTGCTTTGCCACATGGCCGACCAACCACCTCCTGAATCTACCTCTGTCTGCTGTCATCCATCTGGTTTTGTATATATTTTGTATCTGTTTTCCCTTCCCTGTATTTTCTTGTAACTCCCCTTACCTTAAATACCCTTTTTTATTAAAGTTTTCCTTTTAACTTCCAAACCAGAGCAAGACTATTCTTTGGGTGTTTTACTCCTTTTCACTCTCTCTACCTAATTATTTTCTTTCCAAAGGGGGAAGAGGGGCAGGCATCCCACATGTATTATTGTTCTGTTAGCCTTTGGGTATCCTGGAAGCTTAAACCAGGACAGCTTCTAAGCCCCTTTCCATTAGCTAAAATGGAGCAGAGAAAGCTGTATCAGCTAAGAGCAAATACTGAAATACTGCTCTCCCTTTCAGACATGGGAATGATTTCAGAAGAAATAAGTAAAACAACAACAAAAATCTTCCTAATTTCCAATAATCACAGAAAAACTTTTTCTCACTAGCAGGTGGATTCTTTGGGTCCTCGGTATCTTCTAAAAAAGGGTTATTTCTTTTCTCTCTTGCTTGCCTTTTTTTCCCCCCCGAGGTCACTTGGAAAGAAACTAGCATTGAATCTGAGGAACATCTAAGAGTTTAATTTCTCTGTACATCACTTTGCAGGATCACTTTTGGCTATCCCAAAACTCTAAGGGTCATGCCTTTTCTTTTTCTAGGAAATTACACTTACTAGGTGGTTTTGTACTTTTTGTTTTGACCCAGCAAGGTCTTAATTTAAAATTATTGCCTAGATCCTATCTATCTCTATACAAACAGATCTGATCCAGAACTTGTACTTACCAACAGCAATACTGCAGAGAACTGGAAGTGCTACTACAGAAAGGGCTTCCCTTTGATGTTGCTGATATATGAAGGTGACCATCAACACACCTGTCTCCCATAATCATGGAATCACAGAATCATTAAAACGATGCCTAATGTATTGAGCCTGAGCCCAGAATGCTCACATGTCCCTCCACAGCCCCGGGAAATAAAAAGTTAAGACTAGCAACAGTGTGATATTCTCAGTTGCATGTTATTTGCTCAGCAGCAATCTTGAACACCAAAAAGGATCACTAACATGAATATTACCTAAAAACCTCTTTGGCAGTTGATGTCCCTTAGGAGAAATTATACTTTTTGATCACTGTTGTGAAGTACTACACTGTTTCTGCAAAGGCTACAGATCTGTCTCTTTCAGCTCAGAGTCAAGCTTTATGATAAATGTCTCTTCTGGACATCTCCACGTGTGACTTGCCGGAGTTCCGTAAGCTAGCTGGCCATGAGTCACCACTAGTCCACGCATAAGATGGCTACATAAATGCTCTGAGAAGTCAGGACTGAATGTTTTGAGACAGATTGATTAGTGACAGTGCAGTGCTGGATGAGTGCATCTAAATGAGTGCTAAGGTGCACCTAAATCTCACCAAGAATCTGCATCAAGTACTGTTGCTTGTGTGTGATGAGGATTGTAAAGACTGAAGCCATCAGTTCAGTCATCTGCACCTTACACTGATGACTCAGACGTGGTACCTATATTCCCTTACATGCCTTTCTCTCCCAAATGTTGACTTAGACATATAACTGGCTGATTCTCCTGCTCTACACACAAGTGTCTTCCCACACTTTGTATTCCAGAACAACAAAAAGAAATCTTCACTTTCCCTGTGAAATTCACCAAGCCTTCCCAGCAATTGATTAATCTTATTCCCCTGGGGTTTTTTAAGGCAGCGATGCCACCACTTCGTAGATTCATAGACTTTGAGGCCATGTGTGCTACTTTGAGCCTAGCTAGCATGTTTTGGTGAGAAGAACTAGATGATAGGCTGTAAAATGAAAACAATGGTGAGGTCTACTTCCCTCACAGTCTTGCTGGGATGTGTAAAGAAGAAAGGCAAAACAAAGATTAGAGCACTTGCTTCTTCTCTTCGCTGGGGAACTTTGCCTGCTGGGGAGCTCGTGGCTGCTGGCTGGACTCCATCTTGCTTTCTAACCTCACCCTCCCTTTGCTTGGCTGCTTCACCTTGCTTTTTAACCCTTTTGGCTGAACCTCCATTCTTCCTTGGGACTGGGGTAAGGTTGAGAGGGGTAGGGGAAGGTGAGGGGTGGTTGAGAGCCCCTCCTGGGGACTCAGGTTTCTGGGAGGGGAATTGTGTTTGTATTACCTTTTACCTTGTATATTTCTGTATATATCTGTATATACTGTAAATATCTGCTTGTACATTGTGCCAGCTGTAAATATAAGCTTCATTCAAATTTCCAGAGCCAACTGAGTCTAGTCTGGGTGATTTCTAAAAGTGTGGGGGGCAGGGAACACCCAAACCATCACACCATATCCTGCAAATATGAATGTTTATCACAGTTCAAACAAATCAAGATGAAGTGGAAGAGACAATCTTGACATAAGACTGTGTTGTCCTCATGATCATGCACCATTCTGTTAATCTATCAGCAATGCTTTTGCATTAACTTCCATCAGCACTGAGGCAAGTGTTGCACTGTGCTGAGCACAGTACCCATCCCCACAAGACACCTGAACTCAGTGATGACTCTCCATTGACAACTACCTGCATTACCTGCCAGTTAGCCAGATATTAATCTATTTAACAGGTGTTTTATTGACACAGTGACAGAGGTCTTTTGAATTGGAACAGAACATTGTACAAAGAAAAATTACCTTTACATGTCCAAGTGCATCACACCTGCTCATTTACCATATCAGCTGTATTTGTTATCACCAAACAATAGAAAGAAGTCTGTTTAAAGATCTATTTTCCATTAAGCCATGCTGGCCAGTATTAATCAATGAGAGGAGAGCAACTGATGTCATTTACCTGGACCTGAGCAAAGCCTTTGACAATGTCCCACGTGATATCCTGATCTCCAAACTGGAGAAACATAGGTCTGATGGACAGACCACTAGATGGATAAAGAACTGGCTGATAGCCATACCCAAAGAGTGGCTGTCAATGGGTCCATGTCCCAGCAGAGGCCAGTGACCAGCAGAGTCCCTCAGGGGACTGGAACTAGTCTTGTTTAACATCTTTGTAGATGACAGTGGCACTGAGTGCACCCTCAGTAAGTTTTCCAACAACATCAAGCTGTGTGGTGCAGCAGACACGCCAGAGGGAAGGGATCCAACCAGAGGGACCTTGACATGCTGGAGAGGTGGGCCCAAGCCAACCTCATAAAGTTCAACAAGACCAAGTGCAAGGCCCTACAGCTGGGTCAGGGCAATCCCAAACATCAATTTAGGCTAGGCAGTGACTGGGTTGAGGGCAGCCCTGAGGAGAGGGACTTGGTGATGAGAAGCTCAATATGAGCCAGCAGTGTGCACTTGCAGCCCAGAGAGCCAACCAGATCCTGATCTGCATCAGGAGAAGTGTGGCCAGGAGGTCAAGGGAGATGATTCTCCCCCTCTGCTCTGCACTGACGAGACCCCACTTGGAGTACTTCATCCAGTTCTGGAGCCGCTATAACAAGAGGGATATGGATGTGTTGGAAGGTGTCCAGAGAAGGGCCACGAGGATGATCAGAGGGCTGGAGCTGCTCTGCTATCAGGAGAGACTGAGGGAGTTGGGGCTGTTCAGTCTGGAGAGGAGAATGCTCCGAGGTGACCTTTCAGTATCTTAAGGAGACCTACAATAAAGCTGAGGAGGGACTTTTTAAGATGTCAGGTAGGGACAGGACTGGAGGGAATGGAACAAAACTAGAAATGGGTAGATTCAGATTCAATGTTAGGAGAAAGTTCTTCACCATGAGGGTGATGAGACCCTGAAAGGGGTTGCCCAGGGAAGTAGTGGAAGCCCCATCCCTGGAGGTGTTTACGGCCAGGCTGGATGAAGCTCTGGACAGTCTGATCTAGTGTAAGGTGTCCCTGCCCATGGCAGGAGGGATGGAACTAGGTGATCCTTGTGGTCCCTTCCAACCATGACTGATTCTATGATTCTATGATTACTCTTTTTCTGATCCTTTTGGTGTATTTGCCACAGCATGAGACTCACCCTACTTTTTTTCCAGGCCTTCTCATGTGAGGTAAGCCTCAGAGTAACATGAGTGGCCTTCTTTTGTCCTGGAATTTCCACTGCTTTTTCTGGAATTTATTTCAAGCAAACATAGCTACAGACAAATAATTCCTTCCCTCACATTTTCAAGTGACCTGCAAGGAGATTTGGAGAATCTGATGAAGGTGTGGTTTGGGTTATTGTTATTTTTTCTCTTCTGAAGCAAAACTTTAACCTCCTTGATTGTAAATCACAGTATGTACCATAGCACATTATTGTATATACTCCAGTCTATCTAAGCAACTAAGCCCATTTTAATAGCAAAATTGATCTAGTCAACCAAGTAACAATCTGGACTATTTCTATATATAAGATCATCTGCTATGAAATCTGGTGAGAAGAGGAAAAGAAGTCCTTTCTGCCAGTAATATGCCTCTTAAATATAACACATAAAGGAACTGA
Source organism: Tricholaema leucomelas (assembly GCA_013400475.1). Classification (NCBI taxonomy): domain Eukaryota; kingdom Metazoa; phylum Chordata; class Aves; order Piciformes; family Lybiidae; genus Tricholaema lacrymosa; species Tricholaema leucomelas. Next base: position 133,777 of record WAAF01012074.1, read on the forward strand.
GAAAAATGGGTGACTAATGGATTTCTTCTCTCCCACTCTAGGAAAAAGGAAACAGTGCAACAATAGTAATTCTGTTACTACCACAACCTAAGCTATGTTTTAAACACAGAAGGGGGAAAAAAGTGACTAAACAATGTTGATTTACTTACAGATTATTCTTCTTTCCTGCATTTTACATCAGACCAGCTGAAACAGAGGAAGCTTCTTGAAAAAGAAGAGTTAAATATGCGCACAGCTGTTTGCAGAATCAGACCCAGTGTTGTCAGTAACAGATTTTATCCTCACTTAAAACCAAAAAATAATTATATATATATTTTTTTGTTTTAGAATATAAGTTAAGAATATCATTTTATAAGGAGTTTATAAACTCTAAATTTAATGTTCTGTGCTACTGCTTGTCTTTAAATTACTTTTTTTCACTCAGTTTTGGCAACTTATAAATTAAAACAGTCTGAACATTAAACATTCTACAAAGATTATCTGAAAACATTGGAATGACACCTTTGATTCTGAAATAAATCATTTTTCTGAATAAAATAGGCTCAAAATCTCTGGTATCTTTGGTTTCTTTAAAAGGACTATACTCTGGAAAACACTGGCTATCTGTTTGTACACTATCAAACTCACTGCAGGAACAACTACCACAAAGCCACTGAAATCCAACTAGGATGTACTTTGGGCATGAGCAACAAATTCCTGCTAATCAGCCATTGTATTTTATACATATATATAAGTATATTTTATACAATATATTATATTTTCCACTTTAAATTCTTGCAATACATCATGGATTATTTATTTTGTTATCGTCTTAAAATTTAATTCATAGCCAGTCTTTTTATTTAACAACAAAAAAAGAACTGACAGAGACTATTTCTGGTAATAGAAACTAGAACAAATCCCTGCCTGATTCATTAAGGTTTTAAAAGAAACCTTATCGAGAGAAAGTAGCTTTCAAAAGGTCTATATTTCAATAAGCGCAATTTTGAAAATAAAATGAGCTTCAGAATGTGAAGGCTCAAGGTGAAAATGAATCCATGATTATTCTCATATTTCATCAATACCAGGAGAAAGGATATTACTGACATAAAAAAACATTAATACTGATGCTTATTTCAAAAACCAGGACAATTACTAGGTTTTATTTTGTGATACTTTTTCCAGTACAGGACATAATTCAAACGGACTTCTAAAGAGAACAATGTTCAGTTCAAAAGCTTTCTTTTCTCCCTGCAAGCAGCATAATTCAAAACAAATGCCATTTACATCAGTCTAGGTGCAACTGTACTCATAATGCTGTCTTTATTATTAAGCAAGCAGAGCTGCCATTTATGAAAAGCTGAGTCCAAAACCAGAGCTGCACACCTTCTGACAAACAAGCACTCTACTGATTTTGCTATTGTCTTTGGGGTTGCAAAATCACCCAGTTTCAAGAATTTCCTGTGAATACAACAAGTACTCTTATTGTCTGTAAAATTACTGATGTTCTGATATTAAATCTTAAATTGTGGATATCTTAAAAGCAAATAAATTGCTTTTCTCTTTCTCTTAGTAAAGAAAAAAGGCATGAAAAAATTGTAGACCTTATTTAGATTCCTTGGATTTAATTTTTTCTGATTTCATGGGGGGAGGGAGGGGAGAATCCCACTAGCACTGGTAATTGCATACATGCTAGAGACTGGGGGAAAAAAAAAAAAGAAAAAAAAAAAGAGTGGATGAATGAAATAATTCAAGCGGTGACGTTTACTACCTGGCCCAGATTAGTTTGCAGCAAATCTAATTTACATGAGATAACATTAAATATAGGCAGACACGTAACTAATAGCCAGAACAGCTTACCAAGAGACAGTTACCAGTTAAAGAATATAAGTGAAAATAAGGAAATTATTGTTTATAGGCTTTATACTTAAAAATAAAAAAAAAAAGAAGAAAAAGAAGAAGCAATTTTGAAGATGTCACTTTTCATTTTAATTCATTTTCCTCCTTTCTTGGATTACTTTTACGATGTGGAAGTTTGACTCCTCCAGTAGATGATCCAAGCAGATTGCAGGCACATATTTTGATCCAGTATAAAGTTCAGTGCACTTTGCTAGAAATTAAAGTGATATTATGAGTAATCTCAATAGCAGTGAAATCTCAACACCTCTAAGAGATCAGCCAAGGTGTACTTCTGAGGCACTTATAAGATTACTTATTCATCATGCCTGCATTGAATACAATAAAAAATAAGATGCATTATGTTAGAAAGCATTTTATTGTCTTCTTCAGTATTTCATTTTATGCCTAAACTAGTAAATGGACTTCTTTCTAATGACATAGCCATGTTATTATCAAAGTGCATATTGTACTGCCTAAGATGAAAGCAGCATGTTTGGAAATCCAATTACAAATTCTTTCAATCAAAAATACTGTGAATGCATTTGAATAATTTTTGACCTAAAAGAATTAAAACTAGAGGTATACTATGTATTTAATGTGTAGCTGCTTTTTTTCAACTTTCCATTTATTCCTGAGTTCATCTGAAAACACAGCTAAGTCAAATTCAAGCAACTTTGGCAGTTCTGAACATAACATGACTTTTTCACAGTAGGAGAAACTACTCACTTTTTGCATATGGTGCCCATGAATAAAACACTTAAGACACTAACTGTTCAACCTAGTGGAATCTGAAATCTATCTGTCCTTGTCAGGGATGGTGATTCTGTATTGCAGAAACCGAAGAAGAAGAAAAGGAGGCAGGCATGAGGGCAGCTTGCTTTTCTTCAGATGCCAACAAAGCTGAAGTGAACAACTCTTGAAGAAGTAAATGTGTAAAAGCAACAATTTGAACACTTCATCTTCATGTCGTGGCCATATCAGCGCGTTCAGTCTTAGAGAAAAACAACCTTCCACCTGCCAGTCCTGTCAAATTAAAAAGGATGGACAGGCAGGCCACACTCTTCTCCTCACCAATAGTAGTGCTCCTGCAAACCAGATTAGTCTTAGTTACATTTCTTCAGCTGCCCATAATGTTTTCTTTTCAATTCTTGGTAACATATTTGCTTCTTTAAGCAATCTGGCCGTAAAAAAGGAAAGAGAATTTTTGCCTTGGTCTTGAAGATAATAACAGACTGGGACACCTCCACCATTCTGCGGTTCTGCTTTTCCTCAGTTTCCTCAAAAAAACTTTGCAGTTATGAGATGGTTGCTTCAGCACAAGTTCAATCATGGAGAATGTGGGAGGGGAGGTGTTCAACCAGGCCCCTGCCTAGAAAGATGGATCCTCTTTTTCTATCTATTTAACACAAACAAAAAACCCCGAACAAACAAGCAAATAAGAAAGAAGAAAGGCATGACAATCAATCATGGATCTCTTTTAAGAACTGGGCATAGTTATTTACATTTATGATAGGCTGCAAATCCTTTGATCCTTTGTGAAATATCTGCCTGTTCTGGTGGCACTGAGTAAGCCACAAAGTCAACAGAAGGCCCTCAGTCCTCTCTATTTTATGCCCTCGTCATAAGCCTCCTTAACCATTTTCTTTTCACTTCAGGGAAACTGTTTTTAACTGCTTGCATTTAGACTGGTGTGAGGACTTCTAGCATGCAGGTCTACATTTCTTTACCCAATCCAATGGGAAGATAATGAAGCAACCAGGATGTAAGACTGCTCTGACTCCTCCAGTGTGGTTACCTCAACTTTCTCAACTGCTACCCACTTCATGACTTACCTAGTTTGTTATAGTCTTTCCTGATGGTACCTAATTCAAATAACTCACTGCTGCACATTTTGTCATCTCACTATTCAGCACTGAAAACGAATTTGTTAAAACAACACTGACTCTTGCATTAAACCCTGGGGCACTTCCCTGTTAACTATGTGCCATCACAGAAACATGCTATTTTTACTAGTCAATTTAGCTGATTTCCAAACCAAGAAATACAGTTTCTATAGCAGAACTGGATTGTTTCTTTATCAGCTTGTAAGGGAGTCCTGAAAACTCTAAGAGGAAAATGTTGTGGTTACAAAAGCCAAACACATCCGAATCTGAAAACTCATTTAAAAACGAAAGGGAAGGATTTTTTGTAAATTAATTTTTGCTCTCTCCAAAAGCACTGTCTTAAATTTTCCCTTCTCCTTACCCACTACCAGTAGATACAAAGTAAACATAAAGTCAACACAATCAATGTTAGATAAATCTAAAAATGAGATATTGTTTTCACACTTCTCTTAAGATTTTTCTCCTGATGTCTGCTTTATTTTAAATATAAAATCCAGCCACATAGCTGAAATAAAAGGCAGTTTGGACAGACCACTCGTCTCTGGAACATCTCTACTTACAACAATGATTACTTGAAAGCTGTTCTACCTTGCACAACAGTGGAGCTTGGGCTGTTCTTTAAGGACTAGGATGAGAAACATAAATGTAATATTAAGTCATGGTTTTCTGATGAACAGACACAACATCAATGCATTCTGCAATTTGTCCAGTTCTAGTCATCATAGCTGAGAAAAAGCAGTGGAAAAAAAAAAGACTTGACAAATGCAATTGGATGTCCAGAAGCAATCTCATGTTCCTCCTGAACAGTCATGGAGGTCTTCAGAAAAATCCAGGTTCTGCTGAGGGTGATGACATCTGAGTGGCAAAGATTTCATTCCAACCTACTTTGTAAATAGTGTTCTTAAAGTATTTCACAGACAGAGCATTCTTTATACTCTGTGTGACATTCTGGCGTGAGCGGTACTTGGCAGACGGCAGGATTAAATATTTCTACTCTTTTTCAGTCTGAGCCACATAACCAGTAAAGCAACATTGGCTCCACTAGAGAGAGCTCTTGTGCTAACATAATTATATTAATAAACATAATTACTTATTTGAAATCAGTGGAATTATCTCTGGAGGAACATGTGTTACACGAGAGGAGTTAGCAGAATCTGATGTTGCATGACTATGACTTACCGACAAATGCTGCAAGATGTTCCCTTTCTACTCATCTTTGGAATGTGCTAGGCTAGAATGTTTCACAATTACATAAAGATCCTTTCAAATTGGCCTGGCTGTGAAAAAGGGGAAAAAAAAAGGCAACCAGAGATCCCAAAACACAGACTGGCCAGAACCAGAATGATGTCCTCCTAATAGGCCTCTGCAGCCTTTTTCACTTGAAGGCCAACGCTCAGCATAAATTCAAATACTTCCAAGTTGTTCTAGAGATTGCAATCCTACTGAAATTCCATTGAGAATAAGCAATTAAATGGGGGCATAAGTGGGTTCAATAAGCTGAAATGGGTGCTACAAAGTCCTAAGTACACATGGAGCTACAGCAGAGAGGATCAAGATCACTGCTCTGGGCTACTTCAAGGAAAAATGCATTAAATAGTATCACCAAAGGAGGAGGAAGAGATTAGGAAAGTTTTCACTTCATCCCAGTAGGTTTTCAATTTCAGCTATAATCACTCATCTGTCCTAATCTTACAAAGTGGCTTAATACAGAAGAATTGAAGGAGAACTACTGAAGCATGCACAAAAGGTACAGAGAGGACTATTGACTGAAGAAACTAAGCTTCCTTTTCTACTCTGTTTTCCACCACGGTAATTGTATCTAGCTTTATGCTTTTGAATCTTAATTTCTTTGTTGAAAACACACAGGTTGGTTTTGCTATTTTATGAATGCTTTTGGAAGAACTGAATTGTAGTCTTACTTACTTGAAATATCCTGACTTCAGTAATACTTCGATAGAGAACTGATCTAAGACACAAGGCTGGACATAAATGTTTTCAGAAAGCAAAAATGTCACATGCCTTCTTACCATACAGTACACCAAAAGTCCATCTCAGCCCTCCCAATAAATCTGTAACTTTTTGATCAGTAAGACAATACCCTTCTATCAAAGGGAGCATTAAATTACCAGTGCAATTTATCACCACACACACCCCCGCTGAACCCTGCCTTCACCAGTGCTTCCCCAGTTCTCACTTGCCACATATCTTTGAGCCGAAAGGCTGCTTTAACCCGTGGCATCCCACTCATTCTCTTATTTATTCAATCCATGATTTCCACTGTGAAGACTTTGGGCAGACAGTGTGTCACAAGCCTCTCTTGAAACTGAAGCACACAAGCACTTTGGGTATCTTATTTCCAGACAAGTCTACTGTGTGCCCCAAATAGGTGCAACTTCTGTAAAACAAGCTCTCTTACTGCTTGATTTTCTTTAACTGTGTCATTAGAGATTTCTTTAGTGCAGTGGCACAAAATACATATTTATTTGGGTAATTGCTTCTGTGCGTATCTCCTCTTTTGAGAAACCCTAGCATCACATATTACCTATATCTGTCCAGTACCTTTAAATGAATTTTCTGCAATCTGTCATGCAAAACCAACATTTTTTCCTGACTCTGTGTATAAACATGAAGGAATATGACAGTAAATTGCACACATCAAATTAGTGAAGAACTGCTAACATTTTTACTTTGCCTTGTGAGGAATTTTCCACGAGTATCCTCTGAGATTCAGGATTTATATTCCTGAAAAATACAGCACGGGGATGAGTTCTTCTGGTGTACAGATCAGAAAGAAAAATGAAAGTCTTCTTTCCAATGTTTCTACTATGCACTAAGCTGCATGAACTTCTTGCTATTGAAATTAGCAGGAAAGATGCCTGTGCAAAACAAACCCTGGCACATACTGTACATGAGTCACAGTAAGATAGCTACCTAATTACAGAAAACCAGGTCATATATCCCCAGCTGCTATGCACAGCTAAGATATATGGCTAATTCCTTCTTCACAGGGTTACTTTGTTGACAGCTATTACACAGATAGAATTTGCAACTTCTTTATTTAATGTAACAGGGTTTTTTTTTTATCTTAACACCTTTAAATGCTAATCACGTTACATTAAATAGTAATATTAAACACAGCTTAAAGGAGAGCTCCAGATAAAAGGTTATCCGCTGGAGAGTCAAATATGAGAAGTGCCAGCTTATTATTCATCTACTAGCTTAGTCCTTCGTTTCCCAGTCTTAACAAACTGTTCTGGGAATCTGCAGAGGTAAAGGATTTCAGCCTACACAGTGATTCATCACTTGGAAATGGGACAGACTGACAAAGGTGGCAAACCAACAATGGAATACACTTAAAGGAAGCTACCTTTTTCTTTATGCATCCCTTATAGGGATTTCCCTGCCTTACAACTGTTTTATTAGTTTCCTCAGTGCTCCCTCAATTTTCATGGCAAGAATTGAAATACTGGTGTAAAGCAAGCAGTCAAGTCACTTCCTATCCAAGGTAGAGCAGTTAACGTTGTTCCGAAAGCACTAAAGAAAGATGCTGATACCACATTTGATAAAAGTGACAGTGCTCGACCTCTTCCCAAAGCTGGTAACAGTGTCATCCTTTATTGAAGATAAAAGCAGGAGCAAAGCACAATGCAGAATATTATCAACATGTCAATTCTTTTAGCTTCAGACAGTAAAACGTCTTGGTTTAAGGTCTGAGCTCTTTGTTTTGTTTTTACATTGTAAATTACAGCTTAACCTGGTTTTGCCATCTTTCCAAAGTGTGGTTTTATGACCAGCTGCTAAGGCTGACATGTGAGCTTGGCTTTTTTCTGATGATATGTTGTTATAGAGAGGCTGCTCATGAGCTAGGGAGACCACAGTTCTAACAGAAAACAGTTCACTGATTTCATTGCATGTCAAGTAGATTGCAAAATATATCAACATATATTTAGTGAAAATATATTTCACTCAAATTTATTAGGATGTTGGAGATAAGAAAATCAGGTATAATTTTACTGTTGCTTTTATGCCAGCAACCCCCAAAATTTTAATAAATCTTTATTTCCCCATGTAAACTAGAGATAGTGAAAGATTACTTGACATAAACATTGCATGTGCTGAACTCTGAGACTTGGACATATTTCGGTTCTTAAAATATCAGAGTATTTTAAAGGTCAAAATTGTGCCCTATCTCTTTATAATCTGGACTAGATAGAAAAAAAAAACCTATTGGGAAGATTTGTTAGATCATTTCTGTATTTAAATGTTCATCAAACTGTTAAAAATAAGTCTTCATTTCTTTTGAGTGTGAGTACTCTGAGCATGCCATGTCATCTCTAATGGAAAAGTCAGGTCATTTACTCAGGTATGATGCACTTGCTACTGAAAAAAACATGATGATTTGTCTCTTTTTATTACATATTATTCAGTTAATGTTAAATAATTAAGTTATTTAGAACCACAGCACTTGTGACATTACCATAGTAAACAGAAATGGTAATAGGAAAGGACTGGGAATGTTTTTGTTTAGATTTTTTACTATCCAAAAACATTTCACAAAGTTACAAAGACAAGCAATTTTCATTAGTCTCAAAATTTCCTTCCATTAAACACAGTGGAAAGACAGTGTCTGATTTAACTATGTATCAAAACTAGTTTCCTGATACTTTGTAGATCAAGTTACTTTATAATCTGTAGATGACTTTATAATTTAACTACAGAAATTACCTGGCTCTAGAGAGATTAAATGAGAAACATGGCTAAGGCAGGATTCAGCTCTGGACTCTGAAACAGCACTTTAAGTACTTAATCAAGCTGGGAGTGGAGGCTCTCAACTCCCTCTAAACTCAAAGGAGATTTGAACAACACAGCAATAGCACCCAGGAGCCCCAGTGCCAGTTCCTGCTCCCTGCACCTGCACAGCCAACAGCTGCTGCTCCACAGGGACGTAAGTCTCCCATACAACTCATGGCACTGTACTAGTTTGAGGCTAACTGGAATATATTAATGAAATAAATTAGATTATTGGTTGTGAAAAGAAAATATAGTGCTGTCTGTATTACCCATTTGTTCTTCTGGGACATATAAAAGCAAGGACACAAAGAAAGATAAGACAGTTTCTGCTTGGCTTTTGCCACATTAACTCTTCTGTCTGACCCTGCGCATTTCCAACTAAACATTCTGCTTCTAACACCCCTTGCAGACCTTTCCAGCTCACCTAGCACGTAAGAGAGATTCTGAGATAAGAGAGTGAAAAGAAGGTGGAAGGGTGGCTGAGAGCCCCTCCTGAGCACTCTGACTGTTGGGAGGGGTCTTGTATTTCTGTGTTACTTTTAACTTGTATATAACTGTATATAGTTGTAAATATTTGTAATATATTATATATGTATGCCTGTAAATTGTGCTAAGATGTGAATATAAATCTTCATTCTTTAACTCCCAGCTGGCTGAGTTTAATCTGGGTGAATCATTGGTGGGGGAAGATGGTTACAGGTGGTGCCCAGAATCACTATACAACCTGTGCTAGATCTGCCATATTCTTTGGATAAAGTGATGCCTACATCATCTTAAATGATGCTAGATTACTACACTTAAGCAAATGAACAAATTCCAGCTCCAGCTCCTGCTTTGACAGGAGCATCGCTCTATCAATTGACACTTTTGCTACTCATCTGAATTTGGAGCTGAATCATGCCCAGAGTCTTGCCCAGTACATGCACCATAGCTCTCCTTAGGAGGTGTAGTGTCTGAACTTAAACATTTAATTACTAAACTGCTTCACAACCCAAAGCCTTGATGTCACAATATTTCATATACCTGATTTTTTCTCATTTTCTTTTTAATTACCCATAACTGCATCTTCTTAAGCCATATGAATTTTCTGAAGTTGAAAAACCTTCAGCCATTTTAACTATTAATATACTGCTCTCCTTGCCACCTGTCCACTGAAATCACTTCTTGACAAAGCTGTGCATGTCTCACTTTTATACTCTGTCCCCATAAACCAATTTTGTCTCCCACTGTTTCCACTGCAATTATTTCTGTTGTTCTTTAAATTTCTCCCAGGGTCTTTTTAATAATGTGAATTCAGGACAGAAACAGTATCAGTGGCTGCTAACAAAGCTGCATAAAGTGCTGTTTGCACCTGGGAGCTCTTCCAGGGCAGAAAACAAACTGCAGGAATTAGAAGTGAAAAAAAGCTGGTAGTAACTGATGTGCCAACAGCATCACAACCATCGATACTCTGAATCTTCATCTTTCCAAATGGGTAGGGTCTATGAGAAAGTAATTTTCATTCCTGGGAAGAATAAATTGCCTTAAAAGTAACTAGAATCTACGCTCTGCTGGAAATCCATTAGTCAATCATTATTCTCTTCAGAGATAATTTTCCCACCTTCCCTCAGTTTTGTTTGCTTTCATCAAAGTAAATAATCTGGCATGGCAAACACACTGTCTTCAGTCTCTTCCCTACAACCTACTAAGTGTGTCCAAGGAAAAATTCTAAGAGCTTGTAAATAATTTAGAAACCCAAACTAAATGTTCAGAAATTAGTGTGACACTATTGGTATTCTGACAGAGCTACCTGCAAACAGATGCTTAGTAGATTTCTGAAAATTGCCTGATTTTTCTTAGAATCATAGAATTGTTTCACTTGGAAAAGACATCAAATCCAACTGCTGACCCGCCACCACCATGGTCATTAAACTATATCCCGAAGCGTCGCGTCTACACATGTTCTGGTGCTTTCCACAGGAATTCAGAAGCTTCAGGGTTTTGAAAACTCCAGCAAGTAGAACAGTCCCATGAGGGAAGCACCACTTTATGTATCAAAAGGCTGCTGCTTCAAAAATAGAGACTATTTGGTCATGTAAAAGAAGCTACCGTGAGCAGATTCCTTTACCTAACTATATCTGGTTAAGATTGAACCATGTTGACTCTGAGCTGGTAAATATGCTGTATTGGTATTTCCAGATCAGAATATTGCAGTAATATATATCTGATGCAGTAGCTTTACATTTGGTTTCGGACAGAAAACTTACACACATACTAGAGATTTAGTTTCAAATGTTCCTCTTGATCTTGTCAAGCACAGGCTGCCTTTCATCTGTGCACTGATTAGTCTTTTCCACCTGAGACACAGTGTGTTCTTCCAGAACACATTCTTGCTTTGGAAACCTATGGATACTTTTCAAGCAGAAGAGATTCAGTCAGTGTTTTCCCTTCAAAAACAACTTTCCTTTGGAATTACTATCTTCAGCTGGCCCAGAATAACCAGAGCCTGTAATTTCTTTCTGTTTAGGGCAGGCCTAGAGTAAGGAATTACCTTTTGACTTTGTTGGCAACCATCTCTAATTTCAAAAATATTAGCTGATGGCTACATTTATAGGAAATGACCCAGGAAATGAGGTACCACTTCATCTTTGTGATTATTCCTCTGCTGTGTTCCTCACATAAACAATAGAGTTAATCTTGGAACTCTTTTTAAAATGAAAGGAAATGATTAATTAATGTGTCTATTAATTATTTGGGAAAAGGTGGATTCCAAGGTGGAATATTCACAGATGTCAAAATAATTTAGGTTACTGGAAATCAGGAAGAACTGTGTGGAATTCCAGAAGCACTTTAAAAGACCGACAACAGTGCAGCCTGACTGCAGTTAAAACTCCCTGTTAACAAAGGCATGTTAATGTACAGTGGGAGGCAAAACATTCAATATGATCTGAGCTGACGATACACCTTCATGAGCTCTAAGTGAACAGTAATCATCTGGGAGGTGAGCACAGGAGACATTGAGTCATTGTTGGCATCTCCATTAATGTAACTATTAATTATTTGTGGGTTTGGGAGGCTACATTTTAAAAATATTTAAAACTGGATTAAAATAATACCTGAAAAATTATGTAATGCCCTCATCAGATTAGTTGGGTTTGCATTAATTACTCATAGTCCATTTTATTCCCTTGCACACTTTTCCTTTCTCATTTCCATAATTTATTCAACTTTTTAACATCTGTTTTAAAATTTTAATGGAAGACCGAGTTGTACCAGAGGAGGTATAGGACAGATATTAGGAGGAAGTGATTTGCCATTGGAATGGGCTGCCCAGGGAGGTGGTGGAGCCACTGTCCCTGGAGGTGTTCAAGAAAGACTGGATGGGGAACTTAGTGCCATGGTTTAGTTGGTTGGATAGGGCTTGGTGATGGGTTGGACTGAATAATCCTGGAGGTCGCTTCCAACTTGGTTGATTCTATGATTCTATCTTCTGGGCAAGAATTCCCTGTGTGCACAGGGTATGGCCTAAAGGAACTTCATGCAGTCTGGAGGCTTTTGGACACCCACACACTACAAATGCATCCTACTAGAGACCAGTTGTACGCTTTGGTTTTAAATGTTGTGCTTAAGTTTAATCACCTCCTTTAAAATAAATAGTAGAGTACAAAACATAAATGCAAATATAATAACACATTTTCATTAAGTGAAAGCTTTAAAGGAATGGCATTCTTTCCAAAAAAAAAAAAACAAACACACACAACTAAAAAATTAAAAGAAGTATTTACCAAGGGGAAATCATGCTTGATGAATCTGATGCCGTTCTATGATGCCATAATTGAATGGGGAGACCAGTGGGTGTAGTCTACCTTAACCTTAGCAAGACTTTTGACACTTTCTCCCATATCATCCTTGTGAGTAAGCTCAGCAAGAGCAGATAGAGAGGTGGATTAGGAACTGGTTACGCAGTAGAGTGCAAAGAGTTGTGATCAATGGTGCCAAGTCCAGCTGGAGAGGTGTAACTAGTGGACTCCCCCTGGGACCAGTGCCAGGTCCAATCCTGTTCAACACCTTTACCAATGACACTGATGAGGGGACAGAGAGTCTGCTCAGCAAGTTTGCTGACAATACCAAACTGGGGGGCTTGGCTGACACACCTGAAGGCTGTGTGGCCATCCAGTGAGACCTGGACATCCTGAAGAGCTGGGCAAAGAGTAACCTAGTGAGGTTCAACAAGGATAAGTGCAGAGTCCTGCATGTGGGAAGGAATAATAAACTGCACCAGTAACAGATTAGGAGGTGATCTGCTGGAAAGCAGCCCCATGGAGAAAGACCTGTGAATCCTGGTGGACAAGAAGATATCCATGTGACAGCAATGTGCCCTTGTGGCCAAGAAGACCAATGAGATTCTGGAGCGCATTAAGAGAAGTGTGGCCAGCAGATTCAGGAAGAGTCTCCTCCCTCTCTACTATGCCCTAGTGAGGCCCCACCTAGAATATTACATCCAGTTCTGGGCTCCTCAGTTCAAGAGGGAGCCTCAGTTCTAGTAGGGACCTACTTGAGAAAGTCCAATGGAGGGCTACAAGGATGATTAAAGAACTGGAGCACTGCCTTATGAGGAAAGGCTGAGAGGCCTTTAGGGGACTTTTTACTCTAGAGAAGACTGAGAGGGGATCTAATAAATGTAAAATCCCTTAAAGATAGAAAACTTATTTTTTCAGTGTATAAGCCAACAAGTGTTTAACTAAAATTAGACTAGACAGTTACCTTTGAATAAGGTTATTCTTGTAGATTACACTGAATTGATAGATAATAGGCAGTGTCATGAACAGGTTGCTCTTTCAGTAGCACAGTACTCTCTTATATCATTTCTTGAGTTTTCCCTGAGATCCCTGTACAGTTTGTTCAAAATTGATCTGTTTTTTACTGCTTATTATACCTCGTCATATGATCACACTTAATTCGTTGACAGAAAATTGGACAGTTAATTTTTCCCAAAAAGGAAATTAAGTTAATATTGTAATCAAGGATTTGAGTGCAGATTTATTTTCAAAGCCTCCTGGGTAGAGTAAAACTGGTTAGACTGCACCATTGCCTGGAAATTAGCTGTAGGTTCTTAATACATCAGAGGCTTAAAAACTGAGTGACAGATTTCAGTGCCAGATAATAAAGTACGTCCCACGGTCTTTTTTGTTATTATCATTTATATATAATTATCAATATGATTTGGTGTCATTCATTGCACATAAAGACATCTGCTTCTTGGAGATTGGCATACCAAATTCTTAGTCCACAGACCTTTGGTGAGTTGAGTAGCAGAAGCAAGGGGAATTTCCCTACAGACCCCAAATGATCAGAAGTCTGGTCAGAATTTATCACGGTTATCAAGTAATTCATAATCGCACAGAAGAGTGCAGGAACATGCCTGTAAATACAGCTTCTTCTCTGGTTGCAAAAAGAGCCAGTAAAACAGAAGTCAGTGCTATGCCTGAGGATTTTCCCCCTCAATTTGCCATTCAGTAACATTGATAACAGGCACTGAATTCTATATTTAATCTGATCTCTACTTGTGCACTTATTTATTTTTTTTTTTTTTAACACCTGAGGTCTATCTTTATCCCAGCTTTGCCAGTGACTTCAAAGAAGATGGAAAGCCCTTTCACAAACAGATCTGTGGGAGGATTTCTGCACTGGAAAGAGGAATGACTTTTTTTGTCCTTTAGAGAGTGTGGCAGCTTTGAGACTTTCAGCCAACTGTGTGCTGGGCTGCATCAAGAGAAGTGTGGCCAGCAGGGCAAGGGAGGGGATTCTCCCCCTTTACTCTGCTCTCCTCAGACCCCACCTGGAGTACTGTGTGCAGTTCTGGAGCCCCCAATACAAGAAGGACATGGAACTGCTGGAGCGGGTCCAGAGGAGAGCCACGAAGATGATCAGAGGGCTGCAGCAGCTCTGCTATGAGGACAGGCTGAGAGAGTTGGGGCTCTGCAGCCTGGAGAAGAGAAGGCTTCGAGGAGACCTTAGAGTGGCTTTCCAGTATCTGAAGGGAGCCTACAGGAAGGCTGGGGAGGGACTATTGACAAGGTCTAGTAATGTCAGGACGAGGGGGAATGGGTTTAAGCTGGAAGAGGGGAGATTTAGACTGGATGTTAGGAGGAAGTTCTTTACAGTGAGGGTGGTAAGACACTGGAACGGGTTGCCCAGGGAGGTTGTGGATGCTTCCTCCCTGGAGGTGTTTAAGGCCAGGCTGGATGAGGCCTTGAGCAGCCTGCTCTAGTGGGAGGTGTCCCTGCCTATGGCAGGCGGTTGGAGCTGGATGATCCTTGAGGTCCCTTCCAACCTAAACCATTCTATGATTCTATGATTCTATGATTTAACATGACCTCAGCCTGGCCTACCTTGTCTTGATGGGAAATGTATTACCATCCAGATTTGTTCTGATACAGTAGCCTCCATTCCTTTGGTATAAGATACAGAGCGTACTTTTCCCAGTAAATGCCAGCAAGCATTTCACAGCATGAAATCAGTGTGTGGCAAACTCAAAACAAGTGAAATACTTCATACAGTGATCACACAAGTGTTGGAACTCCTTGCCATAGAATGCTGCAAATGCTGAAATACAGGGCAAGTCTTAAAGGAATTAGAAAAAATAATGAAAGGAAAATAAGGCCCACTAAACACAGAGATGTTGCCTGCATCACAGATACTGGCCTGTTGGAGCCTGGGAGAACATCACTATATTCTCTCCCTGGTGCCGTATTTTATCATAGATGTCCTCTGTCAGCCTCTCAGAACAAGCAGTGGATGGATCTTTGCTCTCTCTTAGGGGTATTATAATTATTTTTCATAGAATCATAGCATCAACCAGGTTGGAAGAGACCTCCAAGATAATCCAATCCAATCTATCACCCAGCCCTATTCAACCAACTAGACCACGGCACTAAGTGCCTCATCCAGTCTTTTTTTGAACACCTCCAGGGACAGCGACTCCACCACCTCCCTGGGCGGCCCATTCCAATGGCAAATCACTCTCCCTGTGAAGAACTTCCTTCTAATATCCAGCCTATACCTCCCCTGGCACAACTTGAGACTGTGTCCCCTCATTATATTGCTGATTTCGAAAAGCAAGCACAAGTTTCAGGCAAAATAATTCTATGTATATTTTTCAAACAAAAGTGCTTAATAAAACCACTTTACCAGATGTGTTCACTATTCCCTTTGTTTCCCCTTTTGTGATCAACATTTCCCCTTTCCTCTTTTTCCTATCCATATCCTTTTACATTCTGATCTGTAATCTGTCTTTTCCTGAAAGTGCTTATTACTCACACTGTAAATCTTTCATTGTTTGTAGAAGCCCTGTGTGCAGGCAGGCCTTGAACTCTCTGAAGTCCTGTAGGCATCTCCATTTGCATAGCAAATGATTGATGCTGACAAAATGTGATGTCATATTGGTTTTCTTTTTCAAACTATGCTGATGCAAGAGCTTTGAGGAAAAACATTTCAGCTGAAAAGAAATAAGAAAAGAGAGTCTTCTAATAATTGTCTCAAATACTGATTCAGTGCTATTCCCATTGTTTGATTACAGAATCCCAGAATCTAGGAAGAGAGAAGTATTACTTAGGAAGTGCAGTGAATTTTTCCCTATAGTCTTGGAACTATCTCAATATCTATAGGAAGGGCAGATAAGGTCTCACAGATATAAATCCTTACTTTAATGAAGACTTAAAAAAAATGGCAAGTGTGATGTTCTCAGTGGTTGGGAACAGCCTTTCACAGACACAGCTTTATTAAAAATGGCACCGGTTTCTGTAAAGGGGTTGTACATTATTTAGGCCCCAAGGGATGAAAACAATTTTCACCTAGTTTTATGAAAGTGCAAGCTAAAAATCATGATTATGGAAGTGTTTCAAGAAATAGAAAGCTAGCAAAAAAGGAGTAACAAAAATCTTGTTACATCACTCTCTACACCTACAGTGGACCAAAGCATAGATCTGATTCTGTCCTCCATCTCCTCATCCAAAAAGATGGAAAATGTACATAGCAAGGGGAAAGAACTACCAACGTCATTTCACACTACATATGATGAAGAAGGGAGACTTCAGAGCACCTCACTGTTGGATGGTCCAAGGCTGGGCAGGATGCTAGCTGTCATGGTAGGCCTGATAGGCCAAAAATTGGATTATCCATGTCCTGGCTTGGCCAGACATGTTTTTTTCTTCTCTCCCCCATTTCTACTGTGGGGAGAAGCAACCACAGGAAAGAGGACGAAGAACCTGGAGCCACTGAGTCTAAGGACTCTAGCCTATCCAGACTTGTTTACATCCTGTGGTAAACAAGGTACACACACTTAGCTTGTGCCTGCCTTGTGCAAGGCCTATGCTTTCCCCAAATTTGGGTAAAGTAAGCCTATGGCTTCACCTAATACGGTCAAGCTTAGCTAACTGCCATTCTGATTGGCTATTCTGTATCCAAAGGCCCATTAATCTCAGGCTACACTAATAAAAAAGATACAGAGGTAAATGTAACTTGCTCTGCCATTGTATTTGTGCCTGCTGTTGCCTGCTCACATTGCTTACTGCCTCAGTGCATTTTGAATTGCCTGGAAATTGCCTGCCTCAAGTTTACCAGGAAGAGGCTCTAAATGCCTTCATGCAATCAGCCTGCATAGCCAGCGTGACATTGTGCTAAGACTGCATATCACAAGACATCCTGCCTACACACCTGAAAGTCTTCTGCCAAGACAGGAAGTCCTGGATACACAGATTGTGCAGAGGACCAGGTCAGAGATAGTCTGCCTCCTTTCCCAGCACTCTGTGAAGCCTGGGTAGAATCAGAAGCCTCGGTAGCTGACAAGTAACAGAATTCCCTGAAAGCATTTGGGTACTGTTTAAACTGTACCTAGCCCTGCAAGTTGGGAAATAATATTTTGTGAGTAAATATTTAAAGCCTCTTATGAGTCACCATTGCCTTCTGCCATAAGCACAAAGTCGCTCATTGAGTCAATCTAGTGGACAAGCAGAATATTGACCGTGAGCGGTATACTGGCCACAAGAACCTTCTCTTTCAGTTCAACTGATGTTTATATATTTTTGTGAATTATTTCTAGATCTAGTTATTATCTGTATAATGTTCCCTTGACCGTGCAAAGAACCAATTATTATTAAAAATTAGTGTTGGGGGTGGCAAGAGTTCTGAATATCAATATTAATAAACAATATTAATTTGGGGAAAATATCATCTTGCATTAATTAATTACCCCCTTCATCACACTAGCCCAAAGGCTTGGATCAGAATCAGACCTGGCAACAGTAACCCCTCATTTCAACTCAGAAAGCCCTTGAACCACAGATTGCTAGAGGTTGACAGACTATTACAGACAAAAACATATGTAACTCCCTCCTGTTCTTACACACTCAGCAGTGGATATCTGTCACTAACAAAGACAAGGACATCACACAACAGCCATTCTTATCATCAGAAAAAAAACCATATATGGAGAAGGGATGGAAGTTGAGAACACTCCTTTGATTGGAAATGGCATCATCTGGGCTACACATCAGAGTGAAAAGCCAGAATCATTTAAACAAGGGTGTCTTTTCTAGATGGAAAAGGCTGCCTTTATATGGCACAAGTACAGTAAAATGTTAATTTTGCACACTTTTAATGCTGTAGTAGTCAGTTGGTTTAACCAGGAAGAGGTGATTAACTAGAGTGTGAAAAAGTACAAGAAAGGAAAGAAGAGCTTCTTAAGCTGTATAATGAAGTTATCCATCACATTGCCACAGAGGACAGCTCTTCAACACCTCAGTATAAAAATTGGCTGGCTCTAGATATATGATTTTACTGGAAGGTAAACAAATCAGTATCTCACTGAGATGACTCTAAGTCCTTTTCACAGAATCCCAGAGCCACTTTTCTATGGAAATAATTATTTACTGCTATATTGGTCTATCATAATCTCATCCTCCTCCTTTCCAAAGCCCATCTGTAAACAACCACTGCTTATACCTCACATTTGTTAAATGACAGTTCCACGGTCTGCACACAGGGAATGCAAATGACTCTGAGGTACCACAGTCTATCCAGAATGAGTTCACAACCACTTTCTTCAAACCAGAATATCCAAATCCAACTATTTGAGAAAGAAAGGAGGAGGAAAGGGATGTAGAACAAGAAATGGGAGGCAATGACAACAAAAAGATGATTAGCAAGCACCTCCTTTTAAAAAAAAAAAAAATCCAGCCTTTCTTATCTCAATAAAACATGCCATGTCTTTCCTGTACTCTAAAACAGATATCAAAATAAATAACTAAATAGATAGATGCTTCACATTAAGCTAATATGGTAGTAATCAGCAAGGCGGTCATATTGAAATAAAATCCCCCCTTTATGTAATTAGAAAGTTAATTATCCACAATATTTCAAACATTCACTTGAGTGTAAATCTATATTGCTCAAACAGAATGTGTGTATTTACACATACTTTAGCAGCACCTCTTAAAAGACGTCACAGAAGGCCTCCCTGGAAGAGAGAATAAATTGCCTCAAAATATTCCAAAGAATAATTTAGAAATAAATCTTGTTCTCCAGAACTGTTCCCAGAGAAAATTAATCAGGGGTGATTTCTGAATGTATTTCCCTCTGTTGTTTCATAAAGGTCCTCCACCGAAACGAATACAATCTGATCTTGACACCTCCAGGCTAAGAAAATGCATGTTCTGGAAGTGCGTCCTGGGACATCATCCTTTGTTATTGATAGGTCGCTGGACTAGTGCAGTGAAACTTTTGTACATTCTGCATCACCTTTGTGCTTCCAAGTTGATAATTGCAGTGTCTTACTTATTTCAAAATGCTGGTGTGTCAAAGTCTGCCTCTTGATACTTGAAAGGTGAGAAGGAACCACAGCACAAGCTCAACCAGGAAGCCAAAATGCTAGAAAAGTTTCCAGAGTAGTCTTGTCAAATACCA
Organism: Tricholaema leucomelas; assembly: GCA_013400475.1. NCBI lineage: Eukaryota > Metazoa > Chordata > Aves > Piciformes > Lybiidae > Tricholaema lacrymosa > Tricholaema leucomelas. The sequence goes on from WAAF01012074.1 coordinate 153,270, forward strand.
GTAAGAACCTTAGTCTTAGATCAGAGCCTTTCAAAGAAATGACAAATACTGCCTGACCAGGAAGGTGGTAGTAAACAAGAGGTTAGTTCAACGATTCTTCAGGATTATAAAGAATCTACAGACCCTAACAAAAAGACAGTCTTGATTGCAGAGTCTAGTCCAATTGTCAGAGAAGGCAATCTACATTGACAAAATACTCTTTAACTGTGTGAGGTACTGTGTATTGCTCCTATCACAATGGAGAGGACAGGTATGGCAACTGTTCATGTCAGCCAGCGAGCTGAGAATTAGTGCCAAAAATTATGTGGATACTTTATCAAAGTCTTATTGAACAGCTTTCTGCTTTTGGTAATAGCTCTGGGCAAGGTAGTAAAACATATCACAATGGTGCAAGCGAATGTGCTCTTGCCCAAAATAAGGACCATGTATCTAGCCCAATCTTCAGCTAGATTCTTAGATGTCAAATATTCCTCGTGTTGAAGTGTTGTAAATATAGATTCTGTCTGATGTTAGGCACTGTTAATGAGAAGTTTCAAAGAGCAATCATTCACATGTACTTAAAGCTACACAAAGATTTTTCTTTTCTCTTACAATTTTAAAGCAAAGTACCACTGTGATTTTTACAAAACCAGCATAACACAGCTGTTAATAAACTTGAAAAATATCAAATAGCATTGTGAAAACTGCATATGCTGTAAAGTAATACATGCACTTAGAACATACCAGAACATACAAGAGAGAAGTTAAAGAAACAGCCCCAGAAATTAGAATTTCTCTATCTAAACAAACAGAAATCCATACAGCAGATAGTTATAGACCTTGAGAGTTAACATCTATAGCTATAAACATTAATTGGTATATCTATAGACCTTAGAAATTAAGGTCTAGTGGTCATGGACTACATATGCAAATGATCCATAGCAGTGCCTGGGTCACTGGTTAGGAATAAGTCTCTATATAAATCCTGGGCGAAAGAACAAGTGTCAGTGAAAACAGTCGGCAGTATCCTTTGTCTGATCTATCTTCCACATTGGTACCACAGAATCATAGAATGTTGCTATATTACATGCTACTATGACTTACCTCCAAAAAAAAATAACTAAAAACAACCAAAAACAAACAAACACAACAAAAACCTACTCTGCAGTAAGATATTTTCTTCATCTCCCTTCTAGGTGTTCTCTGTTATCTCTGAAATGGGCAAATAGATCTTTGTCTAAAGTATTGGATTCAGGTTAACGACCAAGATTTAGAGGGTTTAACCACAGAAGCATCAAGTGTTAAAAGAGACAAGAATCCAATTTCTATTCTTTGGTCCTCTAGTTAGGTGTATATCATTAACTTAATCTAATTTGCTACCATCCCCAATTGCTACCATTACATTGCCATTAAGCATTTAAAGGTGCAAAAAAAGTCTTGGGGGGGTTGTTGGGATATTGGGGGGCTTTTTAACTTGTTTTTATGGCTACTTATCAGGTTATTACTGAGTTTTGAAGCATTTTCAACTAAACAACGACATGTTTTAGCAGCTGCAACCAGATTTGGGTTTTTTTCCACTTTAGATCAGAATATATTCTGATATTTTCCTGGGAATTTCTATTAGCATTTAATTAATTTAAATTGAATTTTAATCAGTTGCATTCTAAAACTTTCAGATTAGTATTTTCAAAGACAGAAATAACCTTTCCCTAACTTATGTACAGATATGTGTTTGTGTGTATGTATATGTATTTGTTTGAAATCTCTCACTTATGTCTGGATTTCAGAAAAGAGAACCTTTCTGCCCTGCCACACACCTCTCCATCTTTCTTCTCTCCTTATTCAGGCCCTGTAAATGCCTACAGAGTGTTTGTGCTTTCAATGTAACTATTGAAAATCAGGCTGTACATACGTGGATTTAGGTGGAAAGTTCCCTGAAGGCACCAAATCTGTTCTACCTCTACTCTCAAGGGGCTTGATATTAATTTATTTTTTTTAATTAAAAACCTCACTTTTCAGAATTTCTACTTTGGAATTGAAATTTGAGTGTTGTAACTGAAGAACACTATTGGCTTATGCCTGACTTACAAACGAGTTGAATTCAGTTTCCTATCCTGTTCCTTTAGAGCCTAATCTTTCATCATAAATTGCTCCTACTTGAAACTCATCAAGGAATACACTACAGTAGTGATTTGCTTATAGATCTACTTCCTTGGTCACAAGATAAGAGCAGTGCTTACTTTTCTTCTGTAACTGTTACACCTCTGAATTAAATTTCCTTCCTAAGCATGATTTTATGCATTTCCTTCTGCAAACACTGGCCTAAGGAAATCAGTTTCTTCCCTTGATTCATAAGAGAGTTAAGAGCCTTCTCCAAAAAGTGGCCTAATGGTCATCTTTCACTGCTAAGCACTGGCTGTTACTGACCACAGTGAAAGATGACGATGCTCAGAAATTGTGAAAAAATTATTTCGGTTCCTAATTGTGTATTTTGATACCTGGCTTGCTTCAAGAGCTAAAGATGGAAATTAACAGTGACACGTTCCCAAGGAGATACTGATGCTGGAACAACTTCCTCTAAACTGCTTAATGAAGTCCTAATAAATCTGTCTTCAATTAAAAATTTAAAAACACCATGAGAGGTGTGTTGGGGTAAATATCCTGTATCATTTCAACAGACAAGAAAGGAGAAGGAAAATCTGAATCTGGAAGAAATATGGGAACATCTATTCTGGAATAAAACTACAGTCTATCCATCAAGTATTTCATTTTTAATATTGACCAGTACCATCTGCTGCATAGGAAGAGTAAAAAGCCCACTCATAAAGCAGTTCCAGTTCAGCAGTCAGCTTATGCTGTAAAGCATGATGGGGTTTATGTCTTTACAAATCTTGAGAGGCCTGTGAAAAGAAATATTCTGGGCATTTTATTTACCCAGAGAATTATCCTTCTTTTCTAGAGTCCTACTCAATGAAGCTTATAAGTACTTAGGTTTAAAAGCTGAACTGCTATTTATGTGTTTTAAAGTGTTTTAGAACAGCCAGGTTTACCACATCATTTTACTCACTTCATCTGTTGGAAACATTATTTATGAAGTTAAATCCAGTAGAGAGAAAAAAATCAAATTGTCTACATATACAGAATGCCTACCACTTACACAGATCTATACAGTACCAGCATAAAACATTCCTTCCAAAGAAAAGAAAAATGTTAGGCTTACACAGCACCTTTGATGGGATTCAGCTGCACTGGCACATGGATCTGCAAGGCACATGTGAAACTGGAAGAGAAGAGTGCTTGGTGTGAATGTTCCAGGCCTTCATCTGTCTTGCCATTTTTCAACATAACCTTTTTTTTAATCATCTTCTGGGAAACTTCTTCAAAGTTTTATTTCAGCCAAGCTTCTATATTAGGCTCCTTTAAGTTTAGTTGCCCTTAGCCTTTACTCTGTAGTGTGATCGCTACTTGGGAATGCCGTCTTGCTTGAAGGTATGTTCTTTGAACTTGATTTTGAAGATAAATGTTATTCTTCACATTCAGCTTTGCAGAGCATTTCAAAATAGCTTCCAGATCTGAAGTAATGAACAATTACTACCCTTAGTGGAATTCACTAATTGCATGATTCATATGTAACACAAGTTTTATTCTTTATCTGTATTGCTACAACTGACTTTATTTTTAGTTCTATCTATAAAATTTTCAATTGTAAGTTGCACTATTAAACAAATTTACCTTGGCACATGTGCTTCTATACAAATAACAAAACTACAAAAAGCAACAGTGGCATTCAAAATAGATCGTTTTTATCATTGTCCTGTTTCTCAGCAAAATTCATGTGGACTTTTTTAAAGCAACAGAGGCAAGACAAGAGTAAATTCATATGGCTCAGTGAAAGAAAGACATAAAATGAAGAGGGAATTGGGACTGGGCTCCTGAACTGCAGTTTTAATGACTGCATTGTTATAAATTCATAAAGGTTCCCCCTCCGCCTGTCTCTTTTGGTAATTCTGAAATGCCTTCACAATGTTGGTCTGACTGATTTTAGTTTCAACTGCAGGTGAATGATGCTGGAGATTGTTTAGCTAGCAAGCCACAGAACTTTGCAACTCTGGGGGGGGAGGGGAAAGGCCAGGTTAGAGAACTTTTTAAATCTATCAGTGATTAATGACAAACAGGTTAAGCTCTTGGGGGAAAAAAAAAAGTTATCAAATTAAGTAGGAAAAAAAATGTCTTTGATTTATTTCTTCTCTCACACAAAGGTCAACCATTACAGTTACCTAACTCAAAATGTGCTCAAAAAAAAAAATATTTAGGTTTGCATATCTCAAGGGTCAGCATAACATGGGCCAGACCAATGAGCTTCCTTCTCCCAGATCCTCTGTGCTTTCAGGAGTGACTGTGATACCCACAGCAGCCTTTTCCCGGCAATGTAATTCACATAAAGTATTTTAAATGAGAAAAAAATCAGATTTTTAAGTCTTACTTACATTTATGGAGCTTTCTACATGTCCATAACTTTTTCAGACCATCTCAAATTTTACTCCACTGTGCTTACTGTTTCATATTTTTAAGTTTCATCTGGAATCACTGCATCCAGAAAGTTCTTCTCCTAAATGCTCAGCAAGACCAGAAAGTGCTATCTGAAGCCCAGGAGCTGACAGAGTTAGATATTTCTTTACAGGTTAGTGTAAAGCAGATAACTTCCTCTTGGTAAGAAAATCTGATGCAAAACTGCAAGCCAACAACAGTCCCACAGGGAACCACAATGTAGATTTGGCAGCTAAAGGTTTAAATTATTGGTTACAGCTAGAAGTTGCAGGAAAAAGCAAGAGTCCAGCTGAGCTCCTGCTATCAAGTCTGGGCAAACCATTAGGGTTACCTGTATTTTGGTAATCCTGGAAAGGAACACACATCTTTATTTGGCTGGCCATGGGCAGCCAGCACCTCACATGACCACCTTGGCCAAACTTGCATTAGGCATCCTTTGGCAGCTTGGGTGAGAGATGGGAGTATCTGGAAATGGCCATGGTGTCACAGACTGTCACTGACCTTTGACGCCATTATGTCACCTCAGATGAAACTTCCTTTAGGTGCTGCATGCTCACACACAGTAGCAAGATTCACCAATGTCACCACTGGCTCTGCTGCATCCCTGACCATGGCACTAACATTTTCTTGGTACCAGGATAAGCATCTCTTGTCCTACTCTGCTCCGCTTCCACATGAAAAATAGACCGGCATGGGAACAAAGAATGGCTGGCAGCCCTGTGTGAGGCTTGAAATGTCACAGGGGACACACTCCCTATGAACGTGTGTGGCTGCAGGTATCTGCTCTTTATCTTTTACCTCCTGTGGTCCTCTCTGGATACAGGCAAAGACAAAAAACAGAGTCATCCTCCCAGAGAAGGCTCTTCCTTGAACGTTAATGAGAATTTTGCAGATAGCACTCAGCTCCCACTGACAGTGTTCTTCGTGTTCTTTCACAGCTCTACCTGCTATGAAATCAGATGCTTGCAAGAGGAGGAGGAGTGTTAGTTGGAAAACACAACACAGATGAAACAACACCTTGCTGCAAACATAACTACATTTCATATCTTGACTGCACAGACTTTTTAGAAAACTAAATCTTCTTTTCCTTAGTTAACCATATTTAACCTTGCCTGGCATGCATTTTCAATTAAATTATTCTGCTTTCTAGACATTTTATTCTGGATTTAGCCAGCTTTAATCTAAAGCAAATATTATGACCTGTTTTTCACTTCAACTCTTCTATATTAATGCAGTTCAACCACTTCACCACAGGTTAAATCAGAAAGAGGGGGAAATTGAAAGAGAGGGTTTCTTTTTTAAGTTCACAAATGTCCTACAGTTTCTCAGAATGTATTAAGATTTTGTACAAAAGCATCTGTTCCCTTATTAGACACACTGCCCTTCTGAGATAAAGAGGAACTGGGATTTAAGAGGAACAGGGATCTGCTCAAGAGAGTCCAGTGGAGGGCTAAGAGGATGATTAGGCAACTGGATCACTGCTTGATGTGGAGAGGCTGAGGGACCTGGCACTTTATAGTCTGGAGAAGAGAGAGGGGATTTGATAAATGTTTATAAATATCTGAGGGGTGGGGGTCAGGAAGGAAGGGGACAGGCTTTGCTCACTTGCTCCCTGTGATTGGACAAGGAGCAATGGATGTAAGCTGCAGCACAGGAGGCTCCACCTGAGCACAAGGGGGAAATTCTCTACTGTCCCTTCCAACCCCTAACATCCTGTGATCTTGTGATGCTGAGACCCTGTGACCTTGTGATAAACAATCTAACTGTTCTTGGAAAAGATCTTTTGACTGCATAATCCTAAAAAGAGAAAAAGTTTTAAATGCTTGCAAACAGTGGATTGGAGTAATTATTGGAATAAACATTTAATAGAAAGTTCAGACATTTTCACACAGAATTTATTTGAATCTGACTACAGGCCACAGGTGTTAATTTGGTAGATGTGAATCTGCTATCAATATTATGGGTATTTGCCCATAATATTCAAACTGTTTCCTACAGTCCACAGTCCCAGATTAAAAGAGTGTCAGGGTTAGACTACTGCCCTTATTAAACAAAGTTCATTTTTAGGCTCATATTATATTTATTACATGCAGTTTTAAAACTGCATAACCATTATATAACAGAAATATTGACAGCTACTGTATTTTTACAAATGTAATCTCCTGGGGATCTTTCCATTGCTCAGCAACCCACTTCACCTCCGTCCTCGTATCTATGGGGTACAGAATTACTGTATAGGACTATCTAAAAATTATGAATTTTCATGACAGAATATCAATATTAAATACTCAAAGGCTCTCATGGGATTTATGATTTTGAATTTTTAAAAAAATAGAAAGAATAAAGACGTATTTATCTCTGCAGTGTTGCTGTCATTTTTTTTACTGCCTCAGTTTCACATAATTTTAATATAGAGAAAAGGTTAATATGCTACTAAGAAAATCATCAGTGAACACTGAAAATAGGTACCCACTGGAAAATATTGTGATTTTTCTTCCATAGAACATTTTCAGTCTTCTCTTGGAATATAGTCCTTTCATACAGTACAGACACTGCCTCCTTTCCCTCTCTGTGTGTGTGTGCCTGTGTACATACAAGTGCACAGACACAGATGTCCATGATTGCACAGATGTTCATAATTCTGGTTCCACTATTTCTAAAACTTCTACATGAAGAAATAGTATGTATGCAGTTAAAATATTTCTCATCAGTGAATATTTACAACAAGCATCATTGTGCAAAAGCTAGAAGTTAACCCTTATTTGCACGACATGACGACGGAGGGTCTATGATCAGCTTTCACGGCCCAGATACAATCAGAAGCATTGCTACAGGTTAAGGTTACAGAGAAGAAGGAAATGCTGCTCAGAACAGTACATCTCTGCAAAAAAAATCTCAACTAATAGAGAAAGTTCAACTACATATTTCTTAACTCTTTTCTGCTGTTGAGTTACACTGCATTACAAAGTCACCTTACAAATCAGAAAACTGTGATGCTTTAAACACTTCTGTTTAAAAGAAAAAAATATTTAAAACCCCTCTGATGCTCATAAACTACAGGCCAAACATCTGTATTTATACAGTCAGATCATAGTGAGCATTAGCTGGCATACTATCTCAGACTACTGCCTGCAAGACCTGAAAGCATGCTGTGACTAAGATGTTCTGCACCTTGCAATGCCATATGGAGGTTCCAGTTAGCGTGATTAGTCCAAAGAGAGGAGAAAAGAAAAAAAAGGGCGGGGGAAAGGGATTTGATTTGGCCCTTAATTAGATAGACAATAAGGTAAACAGCTGTACTCAACACATATTGCAGGGTGACATTCTGGTTCTATTGAATTCAATAGAAAAATGCTTACTGACTTTAACAACGACAGAGTTAATCCCAGAACCTGAAATATCTCCACAAACCAGTTAAATTTCAATATAAAATGTCTAAATGTATGTTATATCAAGGCACTTTTATGTTTCACTAGACCCTTTATCTTGTGTCAACCAAAAATTCATAATACCAGTTTGACTGAAGGCTGGCTTTAATTACAATTTCTTTTACAGGTCTCAACTGCTTTTTGTATCCTGGGAAATGAGAGCAATTCTTTCTATCATATTCAAAAAGAAAATGAAAAGGTTGGTAAATGTATAAGTAATTTTAACTGATTCATTGATCTGAATACTTTTAAAGTAATACAGTAAGTATTTCTGTCACACTTTGAAGTTCAGCTTGGAGCTCAGTTACATCCCTTAGGGTTATTTTATAGCCATTAAGAATGTGTACCTTTTATCTGGTGCCTTCAATTAATTGAATTTCAAAAATATTCTCAAATGTTTTAGAAAATCATTTAGTTCCTGGAGGACATTCCTGTGTGATTTATTGTTACAGTAATTAAAAGCAGTGAGTATTACACTGGTCACTGTTGGAGCTCCTGTCTGCCTTTGGCGATATTTTGGTTTAAGTTAAAACACACAGTGCACTTGAGAGACTTGTGAAGGAAGGCAAGAAAAAAAATTAATTCTTCTCAGATTGCTTCAGAATTTTGGCACACTTAGAAATAACCTCTTAAAGTGATCACAGTGATATTTACATGATAATTATATGCAAGCACAATTAAACTTCTATATTAAACAACTAAATAATGCTTTTCCTGCTATGGTAAATTATTCCTGACTACCCATATTAGTATTCTGTAGTTCTAATCAGTGCCATAAATAATTTTCAGTTTTACACATTCTGCTCTAAAGCAATTATTAAGAGCTCTCGGGAAGAGTTAAAACAGCTAATGAAAATAATTAGCAAGAAAAAAGTGGTGGTTCATCCTGCATTGAAAGATAACCCCAACTAAAAACTATGAATGTCACTTTAATTGCACCTTTGTTTTCTGAGGTACACACAGTTCTCTCCCATAATCCCTTTTGTGCAATAAGTAATCACAAGTACCATTTTACAGAACTACTCACTCATGGAAAGATCAGTGGGGCTACCCCCCACAGTCCACTTCTCCTTAGTTGTATAACATGTAGAAAGGAGCTTATTGTTGCATGGCCTCCCTGGAGCTCCACTTCAGTAGTGCTGTTCTCCTGAGCAAGGTCTGCAAGGCTCAGACTGCTCAGGCAAACCTAAAGGGCAAGGAGGAGAACTTGGTGCTACTGACGCACTTAGTATCTTCTGCCTTTTAAGGGTGAGTTGAAATGTCTACACTTTTAAGCATTTTAAATTATTTTCTACTCTAAAATAATTCCCTCTGGCCATGTTGAGTAGATTAAGACAGCTTTATCTATTTCTCAGACCATCACATCAACATTTTTTCTACCATGGCATAAACATCTTAAAGTCGCGGCCTCTCAAATGGAGTTGTGGTTAACACTTGCTTAGGAAATTATTTTAAAATAACTATGAGCCTGTATCTTTATGGACCACAAAAGACCACAAATGACTACAGAATATGAAAATAAACATGTTTTGTCAGCTTAGGTACTCATTTATGAATAAAAGTATAGTTACACAGATTCTGACCAATCCGGGTCAGAGCCAGACAAACATTTCACATTTAAATGTACACACTGAAATTATTGCTCAAAGTAACAACTGATCCTTTTAATAAACCATCCCTTTTACTCTAAGATGCCTAAAGGTTTTCTAATGTGTATCAGTCTTTTGAACATTCCATAATGAATTTAATGTGAGAAAAGGAAATGTACCTATATGGATCCCTGCACATTAAGATAAACCTTTCTGCTCTGAGGCTAGCATAAAACTCAGCACTCCGACCAGATGAGGACAAAAATAATTTGAGCGAAATTCTGATTTCTGACCATGCATTTACTACATTCTGAATTGTATTGGCTTTCCTGACAAATAATTTCAGTTATGTAAATTATTTCAGAAGTTTCATGATTAAGCTAATGTGCTTCTAGGGCTTTCATAGTCCACACGGGTTAAGAGGCAAGAATTGTTTCTTAACTGGGTGTGATTTAGTAACACTACTGGAAAATAAAAGCCAAAAAAGTAACAGATCAAGCTGGCGTTTTCTCTTCTCTGATCTCTTACAAAATAGGTCTTTCAAGAATAGCTACAGTGCTGCAGAAACCAGCACTGGCAATTAAATGCTATTCCTTTTCTGACTGGAAATATGTAGTGTTACCATCAGTGTTGTTTGTCTAATGACATGGAAAATTAAGAGGTTTAAGCATTTAATAATGGCCTTTTCACAACACAGAGGGAAGTGATCTACCTACAGAAATGGGAAGGAATGCCAAAGAATGCCAGACAGAGAGGAGCACCACCATTTCTACCATGAAACCAGCACCTTTTAACACTTGGAGCATTGCAAATAGTTAAAACCTTTGCACTATTGGATATTTGGGGTGGGGAAAGTGAGAGAGAGAGAAAAGAATAATCTCTTAACATCATGAGCAACATCAAGTAAAATCTGCAAACACCCTTCTAGCCATGGGCTCTGCCCCATGATTTTTTGGGAGCACTTCTTAAAAGCTTTTGCTCTGGCCATAAGCACCTTAGTGGATCTGTGACCAGTGTTCCCTCAATAGTTGTGTCCCGCATATCACTATGGTTGACCTGCATGCACGTCTACTGGGATGTCAGCTTTGCTCAGTTTGATCACCCTCCTGCCTGGCTAGGCCAGTCGTTGTCAGAAAGCCACCGAGCTTTCTGTTGCTTAGGTCAAAGTGGCAATGAGTGGCAATTTCCGAGGTGTGCGAGTCGACATGAGCAAATTGGAAAAAACAAGACTCGAGTCTGCTTGCTTCCTGTACCATCCCTGAAATTAAATCAAAAATGTGGATGCGGTGGAACTGAGGGTGTTACATTAAGAAAGAGACATATCAATGTGCTGGTACTGGGGGGTGGCTGTTAATTTTTATTTTTTTTCAGTCTTCTGAACAGTTCCTCCTGCCCTTGAACATCGTAGCAAATTTCAAAGGGAGAAGGGGGGGAGGAGGGCAGCTGCACCCAACACCCCCCACAGCTCACCACAGCCGTTTCCAGCTGCTGCTCTTCCGCCGGGAAAGACGCGAGCGGCACCTCCCCAGGCCCCTGGCATCGGGGCAGGTCTCGCTCCCACCTCAGCCCTGGCCTCCGCTCTGAGCCGGGAGAGGGAATACGAGGGCCTGGGCCCGGCATATTTGGCCGAAGAGGAGATGTCATCTCCGAGGGGACTATGGTGTCACCCCATTCTGTAATTGCGCGCTTAGCCGCTCAGGCGAGTGACGGGACGGGGTCGGCAGAGAGAATCGGAGGGAGAGGGCGGGGTCCCCTCGGGGCGGCGGCTCTCCCCCAGGAACAGCGCTCTCCCCCGGAGCCTCGGCCCCGCTCTGCGCCGGGGCCGGCGCATTCGAGCAGCCAGGCTGGGAGGGAGCCCGGGGCAGTAGCCTGAGGGCAGCACCAGCGGGACGGGCCTCGCCGGGGAAAGCAAAGGACAGCCCAGCTCCGCGGGGCCGGGTAGGAGCAGCCCACGCACCTCCTGCGCTCCCGGGTGATTTGGTGAGGGCGTGAGGGTCCCACAAAGTGGCTCGGAAGCTAAGCGATGCCCCTGCCCCTATCCGCGTACCCCTCATCTCCCCGGCACGCAGGCAGCCCTAGCGGGCAGCCAGGCACCCGTCTCGCTGCGGGTTTGTTACTCGGCTTTGAAATGCAAAGGCTCGCTGCGTGATTGGCTTTCGGTTTACAAGTGCGAATGGGAAGAAGACTCACGTTCTCCTTCTTGTGGTTTCCCCGCCTTGGAAGCTGCAAGGACAATCCGAGGAGGGAGAAAGGGAAAAGAGAAGAGGATTTCCCAGTTTCAGCATTCATCAGATTTACCGTGACAGCGCACTACAAGGTGCAGCGTGTGTCTTAACATTACGAGCACGGGTCCATGCAAATGACAGAAGCATGAAAGAGCCCTGGCAAGAATAAATCTGTCGATGTACCGATGTTCCCTATTAACGTTACAGTTCAGCCTTAGTGGTTTCGATGGGAAAACACCGGTTTAAAATTTCCCATTGCCACCCCACCTCTCCTGAACCTGTCTCCCCACACCTCTTTGTCTTCGCTTAATTAAGTGGGATATAGTACTAATTTTCTCTTCCTCTCCTTTATTGAGACGACTGCCCAGGCTTACGCCTTTAAGCAGGAATGATATTGATCCCTCCTCCCCCTTCTGTCAATCCCGATTTGTCCCTTTTCCTGCTGAACAAACAATTAAGAGAAAGTACGGACGGCGCTACAGAACTTGCCGTGCGGCAGGGCCCCTGGGCACCGGGCAGGAACCGGGAGCGGGTCCTGACATCCGAGGGTGGGAGAGGGTGGAGGGGGGCTGCACACAGCGAAAGACTCTCTCAGACCAGGAACTGCTTGTTGCCAGCTCACCCAGCGTCGGGCCCAAGTAACTTCGCTGGAGAGACCAGCAGCAGCGGAGGGACGGACGGGCGCAAGGGTCAGAGAGGATAACAAGGAGCAAGCGCTCCTGCCCCGACCTGCCTGCGGCTGCAGCCGAACTTCACCCCCCTCTCCCTTCCTGGAGGAAGCACCCAGTGCCCGGGTAGCCCCGGTGGGCTGCGCACAAGGCAGGTGGCGACGGCGGGGCCGGCCCCGGGGGCGCTGCCGGGAGCTTGTCCTCGGTGCCCGGGCTCTGCCACGCCGCTCCTCGCCTCGTCCCCTCCCCGCTGCCGAGAGTCTCCGGCCCGCGCAGCCCCCGGCAGCTCCGCCGCACCCGGCTCGCCGCGCAGCCCCAGGACTATGACTAAAGCCAAGGGCGATGGGTGGACAGGTAGAGGTGCCCGTCTTCTGCGCGCAGGGCTAGCACTGGTATCGCAGCCCACCTCCTCAAACGGAAGGGAAACAAAGGGTGAGAGAGGCAGGGAGAGTTGCCTGTAAGTTTAGCGCTTTGCAGTCGTGCCTCGCAGAGATAAATGACAGTTCGGGGGTGCGCGCAGTTAATCAACGCTACGGCTGCCTTACAGCGTGTGCAACCCGCAGATCATTAGGTTAAATGGAGGACATTCGTGTCCTTCCAGAATCAATGCAATTATTGTTGGCAACAAGGACAACAATTGGAGTGGCAGCACTAATTTTACTAACCTGCTATTAATTATGGTGTCCCCCACGCCCCAGACGGCGTTTATAACCCGCGGAAGCAAACGGTGCTGGCTGCTTCTGTTTTAAAACGGGAAAAGTTGGAAGTGGAGTGCCTGGTCGTGTTGGAAAGTGTTAATCAGTAAGAAAGAGTGTGATCAGTGGAGCTATTCACTTGAACGTCACTCTGGTACAGGGGGTTAGTGAAGTGGTTGTGGCGTCTGGGGACCGAAGGCACTGTGCCGCTCCGTTCAGGTATTGCACATTGAGAAATGTCTGCGTTAGTTCACGGTAGCTCCCTGCAAAGTCAGCCAGTGCAGACGGAAGGAGAGAAGCCTTGCCATGGCACAGCCATCGCTACGAGGTTTTAGCCGAAGTCTGGCGTGATCACAGGTAAAAATTTTCTTCTTGTTTTGGTGGTGATGCTTGTGTGTGTCTCTCTTTCTACGGAAGCGGGGGTTGGGGAGGGGAGCGGTGGGGTTTATCCCATCCCCCCTCTCCCCCCTCTTCGGAGCCTGCTTTAGCAGCAAGGCATCTGAAAACATACTGCTGGAGGGAAGAGAAACTATCTGTGATGAATCATTTGGCTTTGTGCAATCTTTACCTAGGACAGAGGGCAAATGTATTTTAACATATATTATTTCTTGGGAAGGGGGTGCGATATGATATTCAGCGAGCACTAAGGTAAGGTACCGAGCCAAACTTTGGATTTTAAGGCAAACTTTAAAAGGCATAGTATTTGACCTTGCAAGTAGGAAAGTTTTCTCTTTGCAGGGAAGTGTGTTCTGCTGTCTGCTGGCAGAAGGCTTAAAGGCGGCGGTTTACCAATGCCTACGAGTCTGCGGCACTGAGGTGTACAGGAGCTGGAAAGAGAAGCCTTGTACAATCTTTGCTTTGCTAGTGAAAGTGTAGTTGCGATGCTCTGCAGGTAAATGTGTCTATGTTAAGGGGTCCAGCAGCTGTCCAAGTCGCAGCGTTTGCTGCCATTGCTGAGAAGTTTTGTGTGTGTGAGTGAGCGCGTGCTGGCTCTAGTCCTTAAGTGTGAAGTTAGTAAATACAAAGAACAGAATGAGCATGTGAGGCCTTTCTGCTTTAATCTAGATTGTTTGTCAAGAGGATTGAAAGCTTACAGAATGAAAGCGTTTAACTGGATAGCTCTGAACAACTGATTTTACGTGTGGTTGTAATCTGAGTAAATTAATTAGCGGTGCCTTCTTATGCAACTGTTACGTTTGCGATCACAGCTCTGCAGATCACAAGCCACTGCCTGGGTTTTCCCAGGTCTGCAGGATCACCTCGCTGTCCCTCGATTCAAGGAGATGCAATTACACTTCAGACAGGCTCAGAGAAAACAATCGTATTTACTGTTGATAGCAACTTTATGGGAGCTAATCTAGTCGAAAATGTTGTAGGCTATCCTCAGTTCCATGTCAGATCCCAAATTGGCAACATGTAGACCTTCACAACGTTTGTCAGGTGGTGTCAAGGCTGCTTTAAATCTGTAACGTGTAAACAGAGCAAAGAGCTGCCTAAAGTCTGTTTAGCCCATAAGCAAATTCCGTCACTGAAATATTTCCAGGAGTGGCAAGAAACCCTCCAAAGAAGGCGATGAAAACTCAGATAGTAAAAGTGTAGTTGCATTAACTGCTTCCAGATCATGTCCCTGAAGACGTCCATCAAAGTATTAGTCCTGAAGAGGTTCTCTGTTCTACCTGCTGTGGCCTGTTCCAACATCGCAGCATTTCCTTCATGTTTCATGGTTTTATTATAAAATGTGCATGAATGTTGGCTCTGGGTTCTCAGAAAAGAAAGACATAACTCTCAGAGACCGAGTTGATTGAGATTTTGTTGTAAAATACCTTCTTGTCTGAGTGTGCAGGCTAACTCCTACAGGAGAGGAACTTCCCAGTGTTTCCTATCGATCCGATTGGTTTACTTTCTCAAACTTTAGAGAAAGCAGTATGTGTTTCTTTTTCTGGAAAGCTGTTAACTGCTTGGTACAGGAAAGGGGCTTTGACAGGGATCAATTTTTATTGCACAGCAAAGACTTGCATTTTCCAAATGCTTAAGGATATAGCCCGCAGCATTAAGCGTCTTTGCTTGGATTTGAACAGTGTTGCGTTGTTTATGTGCGAGAACCACAAAGGTTATTTTAAATCATTGTGGGAGTTACTGCATGTTTGTGTGCTGGCACCAAAAATTCAAGATGAAATATAGTTGTGTTGAATTTCTTATCAACAAAGAGCCATTATTTCTAGACTGTAAGTGAAACAAGACATGAACACAGGAGAAAGATAAAATGTCGGGTTTTAGCATTTAAGATTGTTACAGTTTTTGATGTAATTTTGTTTACTTGTTTATTTTTTTAATTACTGCTTTCTAGGGAATGCAGATTGGAAGTGGTGCAAAGCTGACCAGGGGTAAAGTACTAGATCAGGCAGGCTGCAAAGAAGAATGACAAATAATTATCATGATTAACACAGGAAAGTTCAGTGCAAAGATGGGCACCAGAGTATTTACATGGTTCAGTGAAAGACAACTGTGATATATAAATAGACAAGGACTATAAATATTGAATTTCACCTTGTATTTTAAAGTTTAATAGACTCATCTAAATATCAAAACCTGTAGTGTTCTGTGGGCCACTGTGGAGTTGACATCTGCAGTAGTATCAAAAGAGAGAAGGAGGGCAAGCGGGTGGGGGTGTGAAAAAAAGAAAATAAAAACACCAGCAACACCTTCCACACCACCAGGACATCTCTCAAACTGTAGACTGGAAAACTAGAAAGACTTATCCAGGCAATTCTTTAGCTCTCCCAGCTAATTACAGTGCTTTACGCCGAGCCGCTCTTGAGCAACTGTTTTCTTCCCTAGCACCGGTGAGTTTATACTCCTGGGTTTAAATAAACATCCCCCAGCGTGATCAGCGCAGGAGGCAGAGCGAACAGCCCCAAAGGCAGCGTGCAGACCATTGTGTAAACACCGGGTGTCTTTTCTTCCCAAACAATGCAGTAGTCCGTCAACATGCCGCATAGGAGGAAGCTGCTCGTAAAAGTATCATCATATCTTGGCAGCACCGGAGGTGGTAGGCGGAATAAAGGAGCGCTTCTGTAAAAGAGACCCAATAGCTAAGTTATTAATATTCCCTGGAAGAAGAAGGTATTAGCTTTTCAGGTGAGGAAAGAAAAAGCACTTTCTTCCCCTCGAAAAATCAATACAGAATTCAAACCCGATTATTAATGTCATTTGGTTCCCTTTTATACGTTTTTCCCGGCTACAGATACAGAGCTGTCAGGATAATTTGCATGTACTGTATCTGATATCTTTCATTTGCAAAGTCTCTAAAGCGCCGTAGAAAGTCTCTCGTTGTAGTCTAACTCAATCCAAGAACTAGTATTTTCATCTGTAAATTAAAGCAATTACGCAGCAGATATTATATTATGTGTACTGTGGTCTCCAGATAGTCATCAATCACCCTCAATCGAGCTGTCAGTGTGGGCAGATTCGTTTCTGGGAGGCAGTCTTCCAGCTGGGGAGAAGAAGAGAACATCATCATTAATTAGAGTGTGACCCTGGGGCTATTCACATGTCTGAACCCAGGAATCTCTCTGAGCAAGTCTGCACACCACGGAGCAGCCTTCAACTGCAGCAGCAACCCGAGCTTCAGCCTCGGCGCTGACTCCTCCGCTTCCTCCACCAGACCGGCGGTTACCTGCCCGCCCTCCCCCGGCGGTACTTGGCCATTGAGGGAAGATGTTGGGGCTACCAGCCTGCAGAGATGGCCAAAGCAGCCTCCGCGGGCCGGTAGCCCCAGAATTTCCTGTCCACGGCTGCTGCCTCCGGGCGGCAGCAAGGAGCCTGCCCCTCTCCGAGAGTGAAGTAGAGGGGGATGTTACCTGCTTGGAGGGTGGGGGGGCCCTGCCCCCCCCGAGGGTAAGGAGACTGATAGTAGCAGTGGGGTGGAGAGAAGGAGGTGATCTGATTGAGAGTCCTAGGCCCTCCTTCACTGGAGGCTCCTGCCGCAGCCTCAGAAAAATACCAGGAAAGAAATGTTTGCTCTTGAGTGTGAAACAACACTTGGGCACATTTGAGTTGCACTCATCTCTCGAATCTCGCCCTCTCTGCTTTTCCTCCTCCCGAGCTGCGCGCAGCCTGGAGCACAGGCAGACAGACTGGATGCGGCCCTGCGCCCTGCCACAGGCTGCCTTTTCCCGCAGAGGATCGCGAGGGCATCAAAGTCGGTTTAACGTGAAAAGTCACGTCCTTTCAGTCATACCCCGGAATACGCTTGTAGGGTTTTCTACCTGTAATCACACGTCTGGAATAAAAACTGAAAAGGAAAGCAGGATGGCATGTCATGTGCTTTTATTGTCAGCACTAGCGCTAATTTTAACTGTTGACTAAATCTTAAATGAAGACTCAGTCGTGTGTCCCTTCATATGTCTTGTTTGTAATTGAGACTAATTATTACTGTGGGGTGGGAAGAAGCAGCTGCTCATTAATTAATTTCTAATTAAAAGTGCTTACCAGCCCTTCAGTGACTAAGGAGGATGGGGGGAAATCTTAGCTGATACAACATTGATCCTGCAGATTAAAACCATTCATTCCCTTCCCTGCAGAAAGTGTTGCAAGAAGGCGCAGGTGCTGCCAGAGAGCTTTCCAAACTTTCGTTCCTTTTAGGCAGACTGAGAGGGATGCTGGAAAGTCTTTTCCATGCCACGGGAAAGGGTAACGAAAATGAAGGTTAAACTTAAAGACAGGTTAATTTGGACGGCTTTTGCGTGACGTCAGAGGCTTGGCTTTTTTAAAACTGCGTGCTTCTAAACTCATGTATTTGTATCACTTTTCTCTCCCCTCCAATTTTCTTTAAGTGCAAAGCATGTATTTCTGCATCACGTTTGCCAGCTTAGGAGCCCATACATAACAATTATTCCTATTTCCTATCTGTAGAAGGGAAGGTGCTAACATCACTATACATATTTTTTATTTGGTTTAAAAAAAAAAAAAAAAAGAGTTTAAGACTTCATGTAAATAAATTAAATGTTGTTTTCTGCTTCGTCCTATAAGCATCTAGGAAACTGTGGTTACCAATCAATTGGTACAATAGAGCAGAGCCAGGCTGCAATAGCGTGCAGACCAGACGTCTCGCCTTGTTTCTAGATAACTGGGAGCCTCTGTACCATGTCCTATCCTCAGTTTGGCTACCCTTACTCCTCTGCACCCCAGGTAAGACTTTTTGCCTACCAGCGTTAATTGACTGAATTTCAGACCTTATTGACTACTTCTGTCCAGGGCTACAAGCGGCCGCGGTCCTTTCTCTCTTGCGGGAGTGGAAAAATCGGCTGCTGGTTCCGCATCTTTCCAAGATGCTCAAGTTCTATCTCGAGCATATATTTTAAACGGGAAGGAATACGAGAGATATAGGGTGTTTGGGGGGTGACAGTGACGCGTGGGGGAGGATTGCAAAGATGAGGGAGGTGAGAAGCGGAGATAAGAGATCCCCCAACCCCCACTAGCTTTCTTCGCATCCCTGAGCTTTTTCTTTTTTTCCCCTTCGCCCTCATTTCTCATCAAATTCATTTTACCAGTTAAACATGAAAGTACCGAGGTGCGGACCGTAGAAACATAATGGGATATTCTCAAGCAGCAAGTTAATAACACATGCGTGCGTGGCTGCTAGAAAGCTGCAGTCAAAATAAATATGCATGACTGATTCAGAAAAAAAGGGTTAAAAACGCAGATGGGAAGCATTGTGCCGCAAGAAGAGAAAACCAGTGTAAACTCAGTCTTGTGAGAACACACTAGAAAAGTTAGTTTTTAAATGCCAAGGGCTGAAACGAGGTCTTGCAGAGAATTAAACACCCGCAGTCAAGGCGCGTTTGTTTGTTGTTGTGGGGTTTTAGAAAACTGATCAACTACTTGCACTTCTGCGTTTCTCCGGAGCGCTTGAAATCAACTAGGGAAGAGGAGGGAAGGGGGCGACATCCCAAAGATGGGATCTGATAAAAAAAAACCACACCAAACTTGGTTACTGTTTGGGTAATAGTTCCGTTCCTCCCTACACCCTCCCTCAGCACCGCTCTCTTTTTCTCCAGTTCCTGATGAGTACCAACTCCTTGACAACCTGCTGCGAGTCCAGTGGCCGGACGCTTGCAGAGACGGGGGCGGCCGCCTCCGCCCAGACCCCCGTGTACTGCCCGGTGTACGAGAGCCGCCTGCTCGCTACCGCTCGACACGAGCTCAACTCCGCCGCCGCCCTGGGGGTTTACGGCGGTCCCTACGCTGGCCCCCAGGGCTATGGAAACTACGTGACCTACGGCACCGAGGCTCCCACATTCTACTCCTTGGTAAGCCGCCCCGGTGGCACCGCCGGTCGCCCGCCGCCACATGGGATGCATCCGTTCGCCAGTCATCCACGCCGCAGCCGCACTCTTCCCGGTGGGGCAGTGGCCGGTCGGCAGGACCCTTTTGAGACGGGGACAGCCCCGGACGCTTCCTTCCTCCTCCCAAACCCCCGAACCGCACGGCGCTCCCCCGCGCTCTCCCGCTCATGGCCACAGCGGCGGAAGCACGGCGCGTCCAGCCCCGCGGTCATTAAATATTCAAGCCCGGCATGGTTCTCACGGTAATGCAATTAAAAGTCGCGCTTGACGAGGTGGCGGTCGAGAGTGGAGGGCCCGGCCGGGCGGGTAGTTTGGGGCAACCCAGGCCGTGCGTGTCTCGCAAGAAGACAGTGTGTTCTTCCCAGCCAGATNCCCTTTCCCGTCCGCCCCGCCGCAGGGTCCGACGCACGGACTTGCCTTCTCGTCGCCCAGTGTTTCTCTCTGGGCCCCAGCGGTGCCACCGCCCCTTCCCCACGAAACGTCCTTCACACACAAACACGTAGAGACGAGGTCCCTTGCTCCCGGAACAGATTGTGGAGGGTCCAGTCCTCGTCCACCGGGGCAGTTATTATCTCTTCTTATCTCTGTGGAGTCGGGTTGAGGCGCCTGGGCCTCTGTGGTGTGTTTATTAGTTTTTTTTTTTTAAAGCACAAAACCACTCACTCACTGTTTAAGCTCTGAGGCCTGTTGGGTGCTAGTGACCTTTCCTGGAGGATGTGCATTAAATATTCAGTCGTAGCCCAGTGTCATCTGCGTTAGGTTTCTACAATTTCAGGAACAAAAGGGTAGGAGAGATCACTAATAAAAGCAGCAAGAAGGAATATATTTCTATTAACAGTTACACCCTGGGGTCACCCAGATGTATTATGTTTGGGGAGGCCTGATCAAACAACAAGAAAGTCGAAATTCTGTGTGTTTGCAAGCAGCTAAGATTTCCCTGCTGCTCAAAATGTTGGTATTGACTTTACCATCAGTGAAGTCAGGCACTTTCTTCCCTCTCTGCACTACCACAGCTATGGCATGGCAGGGATTTGGATAGCCCAATGCTGTTGCCAGTTGAACCCTTTCTCCATGTGAGTTCATGAGGCAGGTCTCCCTCTGAAAGAACTGTCCTCACCCATCTTACCCCTTTCTGGTCCAGTCAGCCACCCCCTGGGGGGTAATCAAGGGCAAGTAGGTGGTGACAGGGCCCTGGGATCCTGCATCGGTCTGCGGGGGGAGGGTGAGGGTGCCATGTTACACTGCAGGTGCTCCCCTGTGCCAGCAGGTATGGCACGATGGACGGCGGAACGCGGAGAAAAAATGCCACCCGGGAGACAACCAGCACACTGAAGGCCTGGCTGCAGGAGCATCGCAAAAACCCTTACCCTACCAAGGGTGAGAAGATCATGCTGGCCATCATCACCAAGATGACNATGTAAATAAATTAAATGTTGTTTTCTGCTTCGTCCTATAAGCATCTAGGAAACTGTGGTTACCAATCAATTGGTACAATAGAGCAGAGCCAGGCTGCAATAGCGTGCAGACCAGACGTCTCGCCTTGTTTCTAGATAACTGGGAGCCTCTGTACCATGTCCTATCCTCAGTTTGGCTACCCTTACTCCTCTGCACCCCAGGTAAGACTTTTTGCCTACCAGCGTTAATTGACTGAATTTCAGACCTTATTGACTACTTCTGTCCAGGGCTACAAGCGGCCGCGGTCCTTTCTCTCTTGCGGGAGTGGAAAAATCGGCTGCTGGTTCCGCATCTTTCCAAGATGCTCAAGTTCTATCTCGAACATATATTTTAAACGGGAAGGAATACGAGAGATATAGGGTGTTTGGGGGGTGACAGTGACGCGTGGGGGAGGATTGCAAAGATGAGGGAGGTGAGAAGCGGAGATAAGAGATCCCCCAACCCCCACTAGCTTT
This sequence comes from Tricholaema leucomelas, assembly GCA_013400475.1. Classification (NCBI taxonomy): domain Eukaryota; kingdom Metazoa; phylum Chordata; class Aves; order Piciformes; family Lybiidae; genus Tricholaema lacrymosa; species Tricholaema leucomelas. Next base: position 174,659 of record WAAF01012074.1, read on the forward strand.
CTTCGCATCCCTGAGCTTTTTCTTTTTTTCCCCTTCGCCCTCATTTCTCATCAAATTCATTTTACCAGTTAAACATGAAAGTACCGAGGTGCGGACCGTAGAAACATAATGGGATATTCTCAAGCAGCAAGTTAATAACACATGCGTGCGTGGCTGCTAGAAAGCTGCAGTCAAAATAAATATGCATGACTGATTCAGAAAAAAAGGGTTAAAAACGCAGATGGGAAGCATTGTGCCGCAAGAAGAGAAAACCAGTGTAAACTCAGTCTTGTGAGAACACACTAGAAAAGTTAGTTTTTAAATGCCAAGGGCTGAAACGAGGTCTTGCAGAGAATTAAACACCCGCAGTCAAGGCGCGTTTGTTTGTTGTTGTGGGGTTTTAGAAAACTGATCAACTACTTGCACTTCTGCGTTTCTCCGGAGCGCTTGAAATCAACTAGGGAAGAGGAGGGAAGGGGGCGACATCCCAAAGATGGGATCTGATAAAAAAAAAACACACCAAACTTGGTTACTGTTTGGGTAATAGTTCCGTTCCTCCCTACACCCTCCCTCAGCACCGCTCTCTTTTTCTCCAGTTCCTGATGAGTACCAACTCCTTGACAACCTGCTGCGAGTCCAGTGGCCGGACGCTTGCAGAGACGGGGGCGGCCGCCTCCGCCCAGACCCCCGTGTACTGCCCGGTGTACGAGAGCCGCCTGCTCGCTACCGCTCGACACGAGCTCAACTCCGCCGCCGCCCTGGGGGTTTACGGCGGTCCCTACGCTGGCCCCCAGGGCTATGGAAACTACGTGACCTACGGCACCGAGGCTCCCACATTCTACTCCTTGGTAAGCCGCCCCGGTGGCACCGCCGGTCGCCCGCCGCCACATGGGATGCATCCGTTCGCCAGTCATCCACGCCGCAGCCGCACTCTTCCCGGTGGGGCAGTGGCCGGTCGGCAGGACCCTTTTGAGACGGGGACAGCCCCGGACGCTTCCTTCCTCCTCCCAAACCCCCGAACCGCACGGCGCTCCCCCGCGCTCTCCCGCTCATGGCCACAGCGGCGGAAGCACGGCGCGTCCAGCCCCGCGGTCATTAAATATTCAAGCCCGGCATGGTTCTCACGGTAATGCAATTAAAAGTCGCGCTTGACGAGGTGGCGGTCGAGAGTGGAGGGCCCGGCCGGGCGGGTAGTTTGGGGCAACCCAGGCCGTGCGTGTCTCGCAAGAAGACAGTGTGTTCTTCCCAGCCAGATCGTTTTGCATTCCACCCCCCCCGCAACCCTCCACCCCGGCACCGTAACACGCGCGTTAACGTCTCTATTGATCTGGCTGGCCGCTGCTGCCAAGGGGCCTCCGGGAAGGTCCGTCGTGTAACCCCCGCCCCCCATCCCCGGGGGAGCCGGGCGGCGGGGCCGGGGTGGGGGTCGGAGATGTCCCCGCGGCGGGGGCTGAGGGCGGTGGCGCGGTATCTCTTGCAGAACAGTTTGGAGGCGAAGGACGGGAGCGGGTCTGCGCATGCGGGCATCGCCCCGGCGGCTGCCTACTACCCCTACGATCACACTCTCAGCCAGTACCAGTACGACAGGTAAGCGCACACCCCGCACTGGCCACGCTCGACGCCCCCTCCTCCCCCCCCCTTTCCCGTCCGCCCCGCCGCAGGGTCCGACGCACGGACTTGCCTTCTCGTCGCCCAGTGTTTCTGTCTGGGCCCCAGCGGTGCCACCGCCCCTTCCCCACGAAACGTCCTTCACACACAAACACGTAGAGACGAGGTCCCTTGCTCCCGGAACAGATTGTGGAGGGTCCGGTCCTCGTCCACCGGGGCAGTTATTATCTCTTCTTATCTCTGTGGAGTCGGGTTGAGGCGCCTGGGCCTCTGTGGTGTGTTTATTAGTTTTTTTTTTTAAAGCACAAAACCACTCACTCACTGTTTAAGCTCTGAGGCCTGTTGGGTGCTAGTGACCTTTCCTGGAGGATGTGCATTAAATATTCAGTCGTAGCCCAGTGTCATCTGCGTTAGGTTTCTACAATTTCAGGAACAAAAGGGTAGGAGAGATCACTAATAAAAGCAGCAAGAAGGAATATATTTCTATTAACAGTTACACCCTGGGGTCACCCAGATGTATTCTGTTTGGGGAGGCCTGATCAAACAACAAGAAAGTCGAAATTCTGTGTGTTTGCAAGCAGCTAAGATTTCCCTGCTGCTCAAAATGTTGGTATTGACTTTACCATCAGTGAAGTCAGGCACTTTCTTCCCTCTCTGCACTACCACAGCTATGGCATGGCAGGGATTTGGATAGCCCAATGCTGTTGCCAGTTGAACCCTTTCTCCATGTGAGTTCATGAGGCAGGTCTCCCTCTGAAAGAACTGTCCTCACCCATCTTACCCCTTTCTGGTCCAGTCAGCCACCCCCTGGGGGGTAATCAAGGGCAAGTAGGTGGTGACAGGGCCCTGGGATCCTGCATCGGTCTGCGGGGGGAGGGTGAGGGTGCCATGTTACACTGCAGGTGCTCCCCTGTGCCAGCAGGTATGGCACGATGGACGGCGGAACGCGGAGAAAAAATGCCACCCGGGAGACAACCAGCACACTGAAGGCCTGGCTGCAGGAGCATCGCAAAAACCCTTACCCTACCAAGGGTGAGAAGATCATGCTGGCCATCATCACCAAGATGACCCTCACCCAGGTCTCCACTTGGTTCGCTAATGCCCGCCGACGGCTCAAGAAGGAGAACAAGATGACCTGGCCCCCACGGAACAAGTGCTCAGATGAAAAGCGGCCCTACGAGGAAGAGGAGGAAGAAGAGGAGGACGGTTCGCAGGAAGAGGCGATGAAGAGCGGGAAAGCAGAGGGTATCCTGCTAAAAACAGGCATTTAGCGCTTCGTCCGCGGGGGCTTGGCCGTCAGGTCGCCCCCGGGGTGGTCCCCGCTTGTGGGGGCGGCTGCGGGCCTTGCTCGTGGGGGCGGCTGCGGGGCAGCGCGGTGCTGCCAGTGACCGTGTGTCTTGTTTTTACTGTCCCTTCCCCCGCCCCCACTCCGCAGAGCCCACGGGCAAGGAGGAGAAGGAGCTGGAGCTCAGCGACCTGGAGGACTTGGACGCAGCCGAGTCGGAGAGCTCGGAGTGTGAGCTGAGGCGGCCCTATCCTCACCCGCTCCCTCTCCCGCACCCGGGTGGCAGCCAGCCGTCACGGGCCGCCGAGCCCCCCGCCAAGATGCCGCCTCCGGCAGCCGCCGCTGCCGTGGAGGAGGAGGAACCGGCTGCGGAGCGGGCGCGGAGCTGCCTGAAGACGGTGGCAGAGGAGTGCGGCTCCGACCTACTCGGTACTCGGCAGCAGCGCGGCTGCGAGTCCAAAATGTGCTTCCAGCAGGGGCAGCAGCTACTGGAGGCGAAGCCCAGGATTTGGTCCCTGGCGCACACAGCCACCTCACTCAACCAGGCCGAGTACCCCTCCTGCATGCTGAAACGGCCAGGGAGCTCGGCCTCCTCCGCCGTCTCTGCCCCGGTCAGTGTCATCGACAGACACCAGGATTCGCCGGTCACCAACCTCAGGAACTGGGTGGACGGAGTTTTTCACGATCCGTTGTTCAGACACAGTACTTTGAACCAAGCCCTGAGCAACACGACAGTTTCCTGGGCTACCACCAAAGGAGCCATTCTGGAAACGGGCGCCTTGGGACGCGCGGTGGGGAACGGCGCCAACATGCTCAAGGGGCAGCTCTCAAACTTGGCCCACCATGACTCGGACAAAGAGTTTCTGGCGTTTCCCAAATCAGGAAGCAAAATGTTTTGTTCATAATAAGCCCACCGAAGGGCGAAGGACATTCTAACGCTTGAAAAGTCTGATAAACTGAAAAGAGACTTGCGAGAGTTTAAATTTAAATATAAACCTTTTTTTTTTTTTTTTTCTTTTCAATAAACACAGCAGAAACGAGGATCTAACGTTCAGTTTGCTCAATTCAAGGGACAGACTTTATTAATTGCTATTCTGAAGAATTTCTTCCGGCTGCGACTGTAAGGGATCAACGTTGTGAAAGTTATTTAATTCCCTGTCCAAAAAGCACGTACTATAGCGTAGACCTACTTTTAAAGTTTACATCCAAAAGTTTACAAATGGGAAATTTTAATTCAGATTTAATTTAAGGCATGCCGACTTTAGTTATAAAGACTTTTTGAGAAAATTTCCTCCTGATTTCCTTGTTAGCATATAATTCACAAACAGCACTTCGACTAAGTTTACACCTACTGCACAAATTTATCCTGCCAAAAAAAAAAAAAAAAAAAAAAGGCAAGCAAAGCAAGCAAGCGAATATGTTAAAAGGTATGTTCACTCCAATAAATTGTCTGTTTCAGAGGTAACACAAGTGGTGGCGTTTTGCATCGCGCCAATAAACACCTTTTAGGTTTCACATTTTCCTTTTGGATCCGGTCCCGGTAATTCCAAAGACTATCAACAGGCTGCCGGGAGAGAAGAGAAGGGGCTGAGCAGAGCGCTGCAGCGGGAGAACGGACTGCCGGTGGGATGCTTGACTCCTCTCTTGGCTGTACCGTGCCCCCGCGGCTCGAAGCCGCACGAACTGGTGGGGGTCGGCGGCGGGGCCGCTGGCTGCCCTCTGATGCGGGGAGGGAGCATCCCCCCCTTCTCAATCCCCTGAGGTGCGAGCGGACGAGGGTCGGCCCCAAAGGGCCGGACTCGGCCGCGGCATCCCCTCCGTGCGCGGAGCAATTGATTCACATGGAAAATGTGATCTTCTAAGGAACCGCTGTAGCTTTCCAGCTTCTTTGCTAGTATGGAGAATCGCTGATCCTCCATGAATATTTCAGCACTTCAGGACAGATGCTTTACCATTTTGACATTAAATAGAGCGCAACCAACAAAAAGAGAGAGGGAGAAAGAGCTCTCTCGGCTTCTGATTCAGGAGCACTTGCAGACAATTTACCACTTAGAGAACTGGCATTTAAAAGATTTCATTTTCTTCCCCGGAACGGGAACAAACTTTACTGATCCCTGCAGCGGGAGAGAGGGACAACTGCTGGAAAAGAAACTGCGAGGCAATAACATACTACGGTTTACTCAGACTGGCCTAAACCCTCTGAGCTGCAGTGCCAGGTGCTGAGGGCGAACGTGAAAAGAGCCCAAAGGACCATGTTGACACAGAACAAGCACAAGAGCCTTTCTTGTCTCTCAGTCTCCTCGGTCATCCCACTCCAGTCCCTCTTCCAGGAAATAAATATGTGGAGAAGATATATGTGGGTGTATTTATACACACACACACACACACACACACGCATATTCGGCCAACGATAAATGCAACTGAGACAGCACCCAGCCAAAATATACTGCAGCCCGCAAAGTTTCTAGCGAGACCTGTTAGTGCAAGGACCGAATAAAGGAATCTGGGTGCGGAGATCAGATCAAGCCCTTCCCCTCTCTACGAACAGCCATAATTGGATTGTATCCAGTCATATTCCTGTCATTGTATTGACTTTCGCTCTCTTGGATGATATTATCGAGATCACTGAACCCCTCTGCTGATCTGGCTGTCAAAAGGCTCAGACAGGAGCCCCCGGCCTGGAAAACGTGCATCAGCCAAGATAATTTGAAGTGAAATTTTCATTTTGACAGTAAACCCCTCAATTTCTAAAGGCTCTGCACCCGGAGAGCTCGGTGGCAGGAGGAGGCTTTACAGAAAGCCCACGTCTTAAACTGAAAAGGGCAAAAGAACTCGAATTAGTTGTAATAGATAAAAGGGCAAAAACAAAGAGTCAAGGGTACTTGACAGTAATAGCGAAAGTGGAGTCTCCGGGGAGCCGCGATCTCAGCTAAAGGCTGGACCGGCAGGAATTTTAATGCAGCCAGGGCGGCCGGCGAGCTTTGCCTCTGAAACCCTTTAGACAAAGCAAATTATTTTCAGCCAAACTAAGGAGGTGGGGGTGAAGGAGGCGAGAAAGAGGGAAGGGAGGAAAGGCAAGTGTTTAGGCTGCCCTCAAACCATTGGCGGAGGCAAGCGGGACGGGGGGGAAGAACCCGCTGCCTGCTGCGATGGTAATTGTAAAGCCGGGAGGTTGTGAGTGGAAGCCTCGCTGTATGCGCTGGGAGCCGGTGGGGTGACCTCGGGTCTCCCGATGGGCTTCAGCTGCCGTGCGACAGAGGCTTTGTGGAGTAGGAGGGATTTCATTCAGCGCAGCCACAGCCGGGTGTGTGCGTGCGCAAGAAGAGGGCTTCCCCTCTGACCAGCCAGAAATCTCCCTCAGCCTTAGAGGTGCCTGGACTTCTGCTCCGCGCCGGGCACCTGCGCGCCGCCCCGGGCAGGCGTGAGACAGATTACACCGCACGCGGTTATCAGGCATTGCTGGCCGGCATCGGCTCGGGCAGTGATGTGGTCAGCTCGTCGTTTGGGAGGCAACTCCTCCGCCCTCAGGACTTTAAAACAAGGGGATATCACTGTGAGCAAATCCAGGAGAAGTCAAATGTCAGAAGCCCAAAGAGAAGTGGATCAAAACCTTTATCCCTCCATTTTCGTGTCGCTGTCGTTATAAAACAAGTTTGAATAAGTTTATGTACGTTGTATAACGAGCTCAGATCCCTCCAGACCACGGGCCGGGCCATCCATTAGACGTGGTAGGTGTATGTGTGTCTGTTTGCCCTCACACATCTACACCTTACTGATCCTGACGTGAGAGACTGCATCAATTATGGTGGAGGGAAAATAGCCCCTTGCTTTGGTACCTGCACCTTGTCCCTAGAACAGATGCAGTGATCTTTCAAAAGGGTGAGATTTTGTTGGGTTTTTGTTTGGACAAAAGAGTGTGAGAAAATAATTTTGCCATTTAATCCAGTAACACAGGCCAAAGATCACTTTCAGCTCCTTTACAGGATGCTACGGGACCAAAAAGGGAAGCCGTGCAGCTCATGTGGCTATACAAAAGCAGAAATATAGAGGCAGATTGAGAAGAGGGGAATAAAAAAAAGAGAGAGAGAGAGAGAGAGAGAGGAAGGAAAAAAAAATCATGGAGAAAGGCTTGAAACTGAGAGACTCTAAATCATTCAGCCATGGCAAATTCAAACACACAAAGGAGGGGATGCTAAATTAACAGTGCTTTTTACATAGGGCCCAAATAAAACTGTAATCAGCGACGCGTTACTTTTCATTAAGCGAGTTTGACAGCAGCATATTCAGCCTCGACAAGGGAACAGGAGTGAAGAAATATACTGCTCTCCCAGCCCGAGTCATAAGATAATTCCTTAAGCTCCATTAACAACTCTTAGCCGCAGGAAATGGGCTCCCTGAAAACATCTCCAAATCTAAAAGCTTTATCGACCTCTCAAACCTCTGCTGATGGTTCTATTTTTTAAAAAAAACTTAGAGGCGAGACGTCCAGCAAGGTAATAGACTTTGACACAACACCTTCTTAACTAGAGAGAGAGAGGCAGGGAAAACGAGACCTTAAATGATATTTAAAAGGCAGCCAATTAAGATTTAAAATGATTGTCTCCTGAGATTATGCATGCGATTTATGTCATCTATTTTTTTTTCAGGCATGCATGCAAAATTGCAATGGGGTATACTGCCTGTTCCTTTAACACTAACACCAGTTCTACTACTAATAGTAATAATAATAACAACACAAGAAGAAACAGTAGCAATTAACAATCTGTAAATATCTCACATACTTGTAAATGCTAATTCAGGGAAAGGGCTAGCATTTGGGTAACTTGATTATAGAGCATCTTGCAACAGCTTATTTAGAGATGCCTAATTAAAAGACAGATAGATTAAATGATAGACACATTTTCTACTAATGTTTAGCAGCACATTTCTTTTTATCATTAGTGCATATTTGACTGCTAAAGTCTCATAACCAGTTCATAGTCACAGAACCCAGCAGAGCAGCTACTTCTCTTCAGCCACAAGAAGTGAGGTGTCCAAGGAGACTTTGTCTTGGCAAGACTTTAAGCATTATGTATTTTAAAGATGTAGTGGTTCAGAAGGAAATTCTGATTTATTGCAGTCTTTTTGATATACATTTACCTTTTCCATTTAAATCTGACCTTCAAATAATATGAAGGCTTGAGCGTGCAAAAGAGTGTACACTTAAATGCCAGGGAAAAAGTTAATGCTCATGTTGTAGCACTTCATGCAGAAATCCTGGAAACTGCAAGAAAAGATTATAGCTTTCTGATTTTTGGTGGATCAGGAACTGTTTCAAAGAATGTGATTTGTAGATGAACGGGGAGGAAAAGAATCATTTGAACAACGCTGTGTTTTGGTCAAAGTGTTTGAGCCCCTCCTTAGATGAAGCTAGTACAGGCTACAAAGTGATGAGCTTGAGTCCAAGTCCTGTGTCTCTTGAAGTTTGTGCTTGTAACATGAGGAATGTCTGGACATTAATTGTCAAATTGTACATTTTATTTGCCTAGTTTAACAAAAAATCAACCAACCAAACAAAACCCCAAGGAAAATAAAACAAGAAACAAAACCAAACAAATAGAAAAGGAATGGTAATAATTATGCTTCCTCCTAAAGAGGAAGCTATTTTTACTGGAATAGATAATGGACAAAATGCAGATACTGAAAGTGTGACATGTGGCATGTTTTAACTCACATTTACTGTCAAAGACTATGTGAGGTGCTTAGGACTTGTAGGAAGGGTTCTCATCATATTTCTTGTGAAATGGCATCACTGCAGAAAGTAATTCCAGATTTGTAAGCCCCCCAAAAAGTAGTTTTAATATACACACCAACTGCACAGGTCTGGAGATGGTTTAATACACAAGACATCAGCCTGCTGCACCACATGACTGTACAGCAAAACGTTAATTTGGCTGAGAACTTGAAGATACATTTAACAAGCCAGAGAGCCAAGAGAAGAGGAAAAATGTGTGGGTACAATTCAAATGCAAAAGATTGCAATTGCTTACCACCCCTTTGAGTGGTGTGACTGAGTTCAGGGAGGAAAGAAAGAAGCCTCCATGTGACCTAGAGAGAGTGTGTCTATGCAAGCCCTGCTGGTATCCTGTTTTCCACAGTGGGGAATGTGGTCTGGGCAGAACTGCAACTGACCTACTTACAAGGCTCAAGAACTATTTCTTGTTCATACCACCTTGAGAGCATGAAAATGAAGGAAATCTCTTGAAGGCAAGTGTTCTCTTAATGGTTTTGTTATTTTTTTTTCCCCTGGCACAAATACATCTTTTTTTTTCCTCATTTATTCAGCTAGATAAAAATGAGGGCATAAATACAGTTTTATTCTCGGTTTTACCTGTATTTCTCTTCTCCAAATCAACATACAATTATTTCAAATTTTGAAATAGATGGATTTCAGTTGCAGTTGGTGAGCATTTTCTCAGTGGTTTCCATGGGATCATAATCAGGCCATTTTTCAAAGAGTATCTCAGAAACCCTTTTTGAAATATTGCCAAGGATGACGGTGGTGATGAAATGGAACCAAGGAAACACCTCCCTCCAGCATTATTTCTTTAATGCATATGACTCCTATGAAATGCCAAATATCGAGCAATTAAAAAAAATAGTGTTTGAGATCTCATGAAATACTTCCCTCCTTGTATTCTGTTGTGTAACAGGACTAAAACACTTGCTAGAAAACAGAACAGAACTGAACAACCAAGGTTTCAACTGTGCTCCTATAATGGGAGATGTGCTGTGTCAAAGGCTGATGAATCTTTTAACTCTTTGCCCTCTATCATGGTTTTGTAATAATGTCACAAGTTAATCCAAGTAAGTTCTGTTGTCCTCAAACTGAGGGTGCTTAACTAATTGACAGGTTCACTATATCAGTATTTTTGCTAGGGGAAAAAAAAAACTGTTGGAAAGGTAGGACAGTGCCCAGGGAATGATCTGAAGTGGAACACTTCCACAGTAGAAGTGGCCATGAAATGACTAAAAGGTGGTGTGCTTGGCTATGGAATTCCTCTTCCTTCCCTCCTGGGAACAGGAAAAATGACCAGCCAGGCTCTTATAGAAGGTATATAACACATCTTGTGATGTTTTTCCTTCTGGCCTGGTTAGGATGCAAGCAGCCACGTCGTATGTGACAGTGATGTCACAGCACCACAGAAACATTCCGGTTGGAAAAAACCCTCAGGATCAACAAATGCAACTGATATCTTTACTCTATAAGGTTTATGCTAAACCATATCCCTAAGCATCACATCCAAGCAACTTTTAAGCACATGCAAGGCTGGTGATTCAACCACCTCCCTGGACAGCTCATTCCAATGCCTGACCATTTGTGCTGTGAAAAAATGTTTCCTGGTGTCCAGTCTAAGCCTACCCAATCGCAGCTTGAGGCCATTACCTCTTGTTCTACCACTATTCACCTGTGAGAAGAGCAGCACCAACCTCTCCACAACGTCCTTTCAGGTAGTTGTAGACAGTGATGAGCTCTCCCCTCAGCCTCGTCTTTTTCAAACTAATGATCCCCAGCTCCTTCAGTCACTCCTCATAAGATTTATTCTCCAGGCCCTTCACCAGCTTCATTGCCCTCCTCTGGACCTGCTCCAGCACATCCACATCTCTCTTGTAACGAGATGCCCAAAACTGAACACAATACTTGAGGTGTGGACTCACCAAAGCTGAGTACAAGGGGATGATCACTTCTGCTTCTACTGGACACAACATTTCTAATACAAGCCAGGATGCCATTGGCTTTCTTTGCCACCTGGGCTGACTCATATTCAGTTGATCGTTGATTACAACCCCCAAGTCTCTTTCTGCCAGGCAGCTTTCCAGCCACACTTCCCCAAGCCTGTAACATTGCTTGGGGTTGTGGCAGCCTAAGTGCAGGACCTGGCATTTGCCACCAACTTGGTGTCATCTGCAAACTTACTGATGACACACTCTTTGATCTCCATCAAGGTCATCAATAAAGATGTTAAACAGAAGTGTTCCCAACACTGAGCCCCGGGGGACACCATTTGTTACCACCAGCTGGACTTAACTCCATTGACCACCACCCTTTGGGTCCTTTTGTCCAGCAATGCTTTATCCAGCAGAGCTGTGCTTGTCCAAGCCATGAGCTGTTAGTTTGTCCACAAGAATTCTATGCAGAACGGTGTCAAAGGTAGACAATATCCACAACCTCTCCTTTGTCCAATAGTTAGGTCATTTTGTCGTAGAAGGAGATGAGGTTCTTCAGACAGGACCTACCTGACCTTCATAAACCTGTGCTGACTACTCCTGATCCCCTGCTTGTTCTTGATATGGTGTGTAGTGGTGCTTAAGATGACCTGCTCCCTGATCTTCTCTGGTACCAAGGTTAGACTGTCATGTAAGTCAGCCCTGGTTACACCAGCTCTTGGTAGCCATGTAGAGAGAATGTTTTGGGTTTGAGGATTCATCCCATTAGGTTGCCCTCTTTCCAAACATATCATTATCTTCTCATTGACCTTGTGACACAAATGACTGATGGCATATTAAACAATGAAGGCAGAAGCTGGGAGGTGTTGCTGTCACTGCAAACAAAGATGACAGATATGTTTTAGCCCAGTCTCACATCTGTGATCAAGTACAGACTCTTTTTACTCTATTTTTTTCAACCTGCTCACTTAAAATAGCAATCTCATACACTTAAATGTAAGCATAAACCAGAGTTGAACTACCCTCGAGTTTTGTAGTTCATTTACCACAGTTTTGGCCCAGAGCAGCTGAAAAAAAGGGTACCTAAAAACCGTAAGGTATCCATATTGATTTCACTGGAGAAGTAAGGTGGGAAAGCCCCACCATGAGAGAAGACTCAGTAGAGAAAAGAGACCAGGAGCTTTTTGTGGTAGGAATTGAAACTTCTTATTAAGTCCATGTGTCAACCCAGATCTGATTTCTGCCTTCATGTACACTAGATTTAGTCTATTATAACTCAGATTCACTTTGTAAGAGATTCTCTGTATTTGTGATATCAGACATAATGAAAGATCCTTTTGCATGAAGTTGAATTGGGTTAACTCATGGTTCCTGCATGCAGGCTTGGGGTTGGTGACACTCACAAATTACATAAAAGAACATTCTGCTCTATAAGTGATTTAGACTAAGAAGTTTAGCCACAGAAATGCAATGTTTTGCTGAAGGAGGCCAGTTCAAGTTACGTTACTTCTGTATTAAATTGAAGCAAATTGAAGCATCAAATGTGGAGGCCTAAAGTTAGATTCCCAAGGTTATTTACAGGTATGTCTTCAAACATCTCCACTAAGCCTCTTTTCTATAATAGTAACAAAACAGGAGAGAGAAAAACCAAGCATTTTCTCCTCATCTTCCCATCCAGAGGAATGCAAAGACTTGTTAGCTGACTGATATGTAGAGGGAGGAAGAATCATAGAATCACAGAATCACAGAATGTCAGAGGCTGGAAGGGACCTCAAAAGCTCATCCAGTCCAAATCCTCTGCCAGAGTAGGATCACCTCTCCCACATCACACAGGAACACAGCCAGGCAGGTTTTGAATATCACCATGGGCAGCTTGTTCCAGTGTTCTGTCACTCTCACAGGGAAAAAATCCTCCTCGTGTTTAAATGAAAATTCCTATGCCTCAGATTCCACCCATTGCCCCTTGCCCTGTCATCAGGCATCACCCAGCAGAGCCTGGCTCCATCCTCCTGGCACTCACCTTTACACATTTATAAACATTGATGAGGTCACCTCTCAGTCTCCTCTTCTCTAAGCAGCACAGCCCCAGCTCCCTCAGGCTCTCCTCATAACAAAGATGTTCCACTCCCTTAATCATCTTTGTGGCTCTGTGCTGGACACTGTCATGCAGTTCTATGTTCCTCTTGAACTGGGCAGCCCAGTACTGGACACTTGTGGCCTCACCAGGGCAGGATAGAGGTGCAGGAGAACCTCTCTCAACCTACTAGCCACAGCCCTTCTAATACACCCCAGAGTGGCACTGGTCCTTCTGGCCACAAGAGCACATTTCTGGCTCATGGCCCATCTACAACAACTCCCAGATCCTTTTCTCCTTCACTGCCTTCTATCGGGTCAGTCCCCAACCTATACTACTCCCTGGGGTTGTTCTTTCCCAGGTGCAAGACTCTACACTTGCCCTCGTTGAATTTCATTAAAACATATCCTTTTCTCATGTGGCCTCACCAGGGCAGAGTAGAGGTGCAGGAGAACCTCTCTCAACCTACTAGCCACAGCCCTTCTAATACACCCCGGAGTTAATGCCAAACTATGCATGAAAAGGCTGCACAAACAATGCCTGAATTTTCCACACAATAAACACAATATCTCATCTTTTCTTCACTGTCGTGAACTTCTTTTACAAAACAAACCCAACCCCCACAAAAACAAGTTGAAAAGTGAGCAAGCAAGCAAACAAGACAGAAACTGACTTACACATCAAGAAAAACAATTTCCTAGCTCCTGGAAGTGGCTGGTAGAAGTCTGGGAGAATGGAATTGCAGATGTGTAGTTTGGGTGGAACCAGAGCAAATACAATAAACAAATAATGCTGCTGTCTCTTGAAACATTGCCATCAGTACTTCCTGCAAACTCCAAATTTTTCTTTTGGAAAGGTTTTAATTAGCTGTGCGTAGACGATTTCCATGTCACCCTTCTCCAATTAATAACAAATAGGCGTCACATGGTATGTGCACAGCAGTATCATAGAACTAATTTATAGTTGCCACTAATTCAAAACTGTAGTTCCTTAATCCTGAAGAGTCTGAACAGCTCAACAATACCAATGAAAAAGCCCAGGCAAAGTGTATTATAGTATTAGTCTGGAAATCTGAATCACAACGCATGGAGAAAACAGTTTATTAACTTTCTGCCCTCTTCCTCAGCTTCCCATCAGGATTGTTTGGGCTGAATTTGAGCCTAGTGCTCTGCCTTTCAGGGTTATCTTCCAGATGATTATAAATATCTCAATGTTCCAGACTTTCACAAACAAATAACCAAAGCTATTACATGGCATAACTGCAGCCTAGGAACTCAAAGACTGAAGAGGCTTGGTACTCCTGATTGGGAGGGACCAATGGTGACAGGACAACAGGATGCATCTTGAAATCATCTCAGTGCCACTCCCAGGAGCTCTAAGGAAATTATGCAGCCCATTCTTGACCAGCTGTGAACAACTGACATCCTCCTCTCTCTAACCCCTACAGTAGAGCAGATTGTGACAGAGTGGATCACGGACATTTTATTTTGTGATGCATCGTTTACAGGACAGTAGTGATATGCTCTGTTACTAAGTGCCTGTTCCCAGATTGAATAAAAAGTCAACTGAGCACAGCAAGACATTCTGGAGACCAAGAAATAGCTGCAGCTTATTGTTGCCTGGTATGTGGCTGCTATGTGAGGCTATGTATATGGAAGATCCACTGAGGTACACATTTTTACAATGATAGAGGAGAAGATTCCCAATTTGGGTTTACCTCATTTCAGCTGGGATTCCACCTGGGTTATTGTTTTCAAGCAATTGGGAGCAGCTGGAATTCTAGCTGGTCAGGAGGATGACAGGAAGTACTGTTACAAGACCTTGATAGCTGCTGTCACACAGATAGCTGACTGGTAGACAGATAGCTATACAAATAGAACATTAAGGAATGTGTGTAAGGCAGTGTTTTATTTTCATTCCATTTTGTGCTCGTTTGAAGCTAGCTAGAATGTTTTGGTGAGAAGAACTAGATTACAGGCTGTGAAAGGAAAACAATGGTGATGTCTACTTCCCTCATAGGCTTGCTGAGATGTATAAGAATGAAAAGCAAAATACAGATAATCACTTCTCTCGGGAGTCTCGCTTGGGACTGGGGAACTGGCTGAGCTGCATCTTACTCTCTAACCTCACTCTCCATTTTGGACTAATCCACTTTGCTTCCTNTTTCTTTTAAGTACCATAAATTCTTCAGACACTGAGATGCAAGGAGACAAAATTCTCAGCGGTCTTAATCCTGATGAATGCTCTGCCAGAAGGAAGCAATATATTAATCATTTGTGATCTGGAAAAGTCCCTGACTTTGCATATGTTACCAAAACTCAGCCAGATGATGCTGTCTTAAAGCCAAGCTTTGGCACAGCTCTCACCAGTGAGATTTCCTGAAGTTGAGAATGATGTGTGACCATGATTATTGCAAGCAGCTTCAAATAAAGGAGACTTCCTTCTTCAAAGCTGGAGCAGAGACTGAATCACTCCACATGCAGATTCAAGAGTGGGGGAAATAATGAAGGGTATTCTAGTGTAGTATATCCCATGTCAGCAAACCTTTCTGTGGAAACAGTAAGCCCATTAGAACCATCATTTAAGAAACAGAGACTGAATATGCTCTGTGACTGCACTCTACACAGAGGCGATATATGCTTTTAATCAGTAACATATTTTTCTAACAGTTAAAACAATGACAGGCAATGGGGGTTTGGATTAAAAGCTAGGCAATTCTCTGAGAAATGGAGTTAATAGTTTTTGACCATTTTGCTGCCTTCATTTCAGAGCTATATCTGCAGCACATTTCACTCTCAGCTGCTGCTGCTGCAGTGCAAAGTTAAGCACGTCTTTTATCCCTCTACATCTGGGTCTTGGCACTTGCATAAATAATACTAAGGAAAAACCTTTGTTCAGACTACACCAGGACATCCATCCCCTCCTTTTTAATTCTGCAAGTTCCTGAAGTTTCAGATTCAAGAAACAGATAATTATGTAAACCATTTCTATATGAAATTTGGTTTACAAGCCCAGAAGTTTAATATTCTGTCCCTCTGGAATGCTGATTTCTCCAGTCTTTTGATCCTACCCACCATATCTCAGCCTTGCTGTTTTGAAAATTGTAGGAAGAAGTAAGGATCACAAAAGCTGCCCTCTCCCAAACTATGTCTCATCATACATGTACATTTAAATAGCATGGGAATTAAATTTGCCTAACATGTGCATACGTGAGTGCCAATCATTTGTACCATTTAACACAGTTTGCCAATGTTAAGACTGAAGCCAAGAAGGAGGTATGCAGGGTGGGATTGTTGTGGTGTAGGAAAGATGAATGGTAGATCATGAACAGTACTTTGTATCACCTCATCTAGTTTAAACAATATCAATTTATTGATTACCACAATTATTTGTATTGCTTTATATGAAGAAAAAAAAATTACTTGCATAGTGAGTCCATGCCTCTGTCTAGCAGAAATAGAGGTGCTTCCACTGGACATACTAAAGCTTCTAAAGTGTTTTCTCATTCTTTTAATATAAATATTTGAGCTTGATCTCTAACACATACATGTCAGCAAAAAGTAGAGGGATATCAACTAGTTAAGCCGCACATTTTAGCTGTGATAAAATTCAGTGCATTTCATTTATTTTTAATAAATATAAGTATGGCATAAGATAAAAATTCTGTACACTTTAATACATATGGACAGACACACACATTTACAAAGCTTGCTTAAGTAGTCTTCTCATTTTCATTCAAAGTCCCCAAAGGATTCAAATGACATATGGCAAGAACTCTTTTAAGGTAGTCATATAAGAAAAACTAAGCAGACAGAGATACAAGACTGTTGACTGTAAGATCAGAGGTCCCCAGTGAGTCCTTTGTGAACATCCAGTCCATGCTGAAATAGGTTTCTCTTCTTTCTAGTATTTTTCCCCATTTTGTACAAGACATGGAGTAAAGGTGAAGTATCTGCACACTGAGTGATAAGATTATTGGTTTTGAAAGCAGAGTTAGAGTAAAAAAATCCTACTTCCAAGTTTAGAATCAGGCATATTAAATTTTGTATTTTTTAATCACCTCCCAAAGTTATAACTGGAATCCAGTTTGTATAGAGTCCCACTCAGGGTACTTTGACTGAAAGTTGAGTCTCTCACTTTTCAAAGTTGGCTCATTTAGGATGTGGAACTGCTGGAGCGAGTCCAGAGGAGGCCCATGAAGATGCTCAGAGGGCTGCAGCAGCTCTGCTATGAGGACAGGCTGAGAGAGTTGGGGCTCTTCAGCCTGGAGAAGAGAAGGCTTCGAGGAGACCTTAGAGTGGCTTTCCAGTATCTGAAGGGAGCCTACAGGAAGGCTGGGGAGGGACTATTGACAAGGTCTGGTAATGTCAGGACGAGGGGGAATGGGTTTAAACTGGCAGAGGGGAGATTTAGACTGGATGTTAGGAGGAAGTTCTTTACAGTGAGGGTGGTGAGACACTGGCACAGGTTGCCCAGGGAGGTTGTGGATGCTTCCTCCCTGGAGGTGTTTAAGGCCAGGCTGGATGAGGCCTTGAGCAGCCTGCTCTAGTGGGAGGTGTCCCTGCCTATGGCAGGGGGTTGGAGCTGGATGATCCTTGAGGTCCCTTCCAACCTAAACCATTCTATGATTCTATGATTCATTCTATGATTCATTTGCTTCCTTTTAAAAAGTTCTTAGAGGATATAAAGCAATAAAAAAGCAGATGGGCTTTCATGCTGCCATTTCTAGTAATTTTTCATTCTTCACTGTTCACATTATAACAATTAGCACAATTCAGATGTAGCAATGTTTTAATGCCTCTAGGAAAGAATATTTACACTAACAAGTTTCAAGTTACTTTAGTCAAGAGATCATTAAAAAGTCACATAATTTTCACAGAAAAGAAATTTTACAGTGGACCATCAAGTTCCACTACTACATTTTAAGGGATGGGTAATGCGGCACTGTGACAAACATCCTTAAAGATTATTTAGTCTCCAGACATTTTCCCATGTGTAAGTGATCTGTAGTTAGCCTATTTTTCTCAAGTTTTATTTTCCAAACTTGACACCCAGTAACTGCCTGCAGTTTTACTGGGAGTTCTGCTGAACCCTGCAATACTCCCACCCTCCTCCCCAGCAATGGTGAAGCCATCTGTAGTCAGATTACCATTTCAGTTCTACAGAACAACAATCCTTATTAAAATATTTCTTCAAATCCCCTCTCATCTTTTTACAAGCTTGAACACAGTGGCTTGGGAATCTGGGGAACATCCAGAGTGTGATGGTTTGGGTGTCCCTGCCCCCCCCACTTTAGAAATCACCCAGACTAGACTCATCTGGCTCTGGAAATATGAATGAAGCTTATATTTACAGCTGGCACAATTTACAAGCAGATATTTACAGTATATACAGTTATAGACAGAAATATGCAAGGTAAAAAGGTAATACAGAAACACAACTCTCCTCCCAGAAACCTGAGTCCCCAGGAAGGGCTTTCAACCACCCCTTCACCTTCCCTCTACCCCTCTCAACCTTACCCCAGTCCCAAGGAAGAATGGAGGTTCGGCCTGGGGAGTTAGGAAGCAAAGGTGAATCAGCCAAAGAAAAAAAAATGGAGAGTGAGTTTAGAGAGTAAGATGCAGCTCGGCCAGTTCCTCAGTCCCAAGCGAGACTCCTGAGAGAAGTGATTATCTATGTTTTGATTTTCATTCATATACATCTCAGCAAGCCTATGAGGGAAGTAGACATCACCATTGTTTTCCTTTCACAGCCTGTAATCTAGTTCTTCTCACCAAAACATTCTAGCTAGCTTCAAACTAGCACACAGAGAAATTCAGGCTTTAGAGAAACATCTGCAGCCTTATATATCGTTGATTTCCCATTACATATGTTGCTAGTATTTAACAGTTACACTCTACATAATTAATTTAGTTCTTTCCTCCGTAATGTACATGACCTGGTTGTAATTTTCTCAAATTATTTTCCATAATTGTTCATCATATCATTTATGTGAGCAAGTGTCAGGCTACGGTTTGTCTAAAATGCAGAGCTGCATCTTCCGCTCTGAATGATTGACCATGTAAATCAACACCCCCTGCCCCAATCTGGATACCCTTAGCTTTATAAATGTGAGCATAGCCACAAAAAAAATATTTATAAGGCTTTAAAATTTTAAGTGAAGGCAGAGAGCACTTTAAGAAGAAATAAAAGCCAGCAGGCACAGGAAACTTAGGATAGCTTTATGCTTTTCCTGTGCTGTTGTTATTTGTAATAGTTTCCTTTTTCTAATTGATTATACTCAGAGACACCAGATTAACAGCTGGAGCTGGGCAAGGCCTTTGACACTGTACTGCACCATATCCTGGTCTCCAAGCTGGTGAAATGTGGGTTTGATGGGTTGACCACTAAATGGATAAAGAATTGGCTTGATGGCTGAACCCAAAGAGTGGATGTCAATGGGTCCATGTCCAAGTGGAGGCCAGTGACGAGTGGACCTATTGGTGCAGTAGACACGCTGGAGGGAAGGGAGCCATCCAGAGGGACCTGGACAGGCTGGAGAGGTGGGCACAAGCCAACCTCATGAGGTTCAACAAGACCAAGTGCAAGGTCTTGCTTCTGGGTTGAGGCAATCCCAAGCACAAATATAGGCTGGGCAGTGACTGGCTTGAGAGCAGCCCTGAAGAGAGGAACTTGGGGGGTGCTGATGGACAAGAAGCCCAACATGAGCCAGCAGTGTGCACTTGCAGCCCAGAGAGCCAACCAGACCCTGGGCTGCATCAGGAGAAGTGTGGCCAGCAGGTCCAGGGAGGTGATTATCCCCCTTTACTCCACACTGGTGATACTCCACCTGGAGTACTGCATCCAGTTCTGGAGCCCCTATTACAAGAGGGATGTGGACATGCTGGAGCCTGTCCAGAAAAGGGCCATGAGGATGATCAGAGGGCTGGAGCACCTCTGCTATGAGGACAGGCTGAAAGAGTTGGGGCTGTTCAGTCTGGAGAAGAGGAAACTCCGAGGTGACCTTATTGTGGCCTTTCAGTATCTGAAGGCTACAAAAAAGCTGAGGAAGGACTTTTTAGGCTATCAGGTAGTGACAAGACTAGGGGGAATGGAGCAAAGCTGGAGGTGGGGAGATTCAGACTAGATGTGAGGAGGATGTTCTTCAGCATGACAGTGGTGAGAGCCTAGAATAGGTTGCCCAGGGAGGTTGTTGAGGCCTCATCCCTGGATGTGTTTAAGGCCAGGCTGGATGGGGCTCTGGCCAGGCTGATCTAAGATAGGGTGTCCCTACCCATGGCAAGGCGATTGGAACTACATGATCCGTGTGGTCTCTTCCAACCCTGACTGATTCTGTGATTCTATGATGCTTTTGGACACGTTGAAGTCAAAGTAAGCACATGATTTTAATGAAAAGTGTCTAGCTGCTGTGCAGTAACTACAATAGCAGCATTAAGTGTCTCGTCCTAAGCAAGTATGTGCTTTTTTTCCATTGTGCCCCACAGAGAACAGAACAGAATAATTTCAGTTGGAAAAGACCTCCAGGATCATTGAATCCAACCATTATCTACTTTTGCCAAGCCTGGTGCTAAACCATGTCACGTGGCACCACATTTATGTCTCTTTTAAACACCTTCAGGAAGAAGGATTCAACCACCTCCCTAGAGAGCCTATTCTAGTGTTTGATAATCCTTTCAGTGAATATGTAATCTACACCTCCCCTAGTACAACTTGAGGCTATTTCATCTTATCACTTGTCACTAAGGAGAAGAAACCATCTTGGTACAACTGCATTTAAGGTAGTTGTAGAGAGTGAGAAGGTCTCCCCTCAGCCTTCTTTTCTCTAGACTGAACAGCTCCAGTTCCCTCAGACGCTCCTCAGAAGACTTGCTCTCCAGACCCTTTATCAGCTTCATGTCTTTCTTTGGACACAGTCTAGCACCTCAGTGTCTTTCTTGCTGTGAGATCCCCCAAAAGTGACAGTACTCAAGGTGTAGCCTCACCGGTACTGAGTACAGAGTGACAACCACTTCCCTGGTCTTGCTGACCTCACTGTGTCTGCCACAGGTCAGGATGTTTTTTGCCTTCTTGGCTGCCTGAGCACACGGCTGGTTCATACTCAGGCGGCTGCCAATTAACACCCTAGGGTCTTTCTCTGCTGGGCAGCTTTCCAGCCACTCTGCCACAAGCCTGTAGCATTGCATGGAATCGTTGTGACTGAAGTGCAGCATCCAGCACTTGATCTCATTGAATTTCATACAATTCACCTCAGCCCATTGATTCAGTCTGTCCAGGTCACTCTGCCCTCAAGCAGATCCACACTCCCTCACTTAGTATCATCTGCAAGCTCACTGAGGGAGCACTCAACCATCTTTCATCCATATCATTGATAAAGCTGTTCCTGTACAATAAGAAGAGTAGGAACCTCAAATGCAGATGAGTGAGGAAAATAAGGTGTCCCACCTAATCAACTTGAATCCCTTCTAAAGATAGTGGAAAGAAATTATCTCTATGGCAGGCCCTCTGACCTCCAATATTTATGATGGGTTAGAGGAATACCTCTCTATTGCTGTGAATTTCTACAAGTACTTTTCAGGGCTGTCTTCTTCACTAGATGTTCACTTGGCTGTTACTTTGTTCTAATGTGTTGGTCACAAGTTCAGACCTGAAAGAACGCAGGTCTCTTTATTTGACTCTTTTAAATGACATTCTGAAGGAATTCCAGGAGCTGACACATTCAGGAACTGTAGATCTGACCAGCATCTGTCAAAACTGAAGCTGTGTCTGAATTGAGGAACAGCCTTGTGCTTTCACTTTCACAGTCTCTTGACTACCCAGGGCAGGGAATTGCTTCAACAGATCTTGACTCCCTCCTTGCTTGTTCAGGTTTCCTTCCAGTGCAAAACAGGGTGCACAGAAGAAATGGTGATTACTGGAGATTAGTCTTAGCTTTCAGGCAAGAGCAGCTGGTGTGGTACCCTAACCTGGAGGTCCAGACACATCAATCTTGGGTAACTGAACCTGACTGGACCTTTTCCTCAGCAGTTCCAGCAGCACTGTCAAGCTTCACTTAACCTGAACACAGAACTGTCAACATTGGTTCACACAGAACTGTCAACATTAGTTCAGACAAAATATCTGAGTATGAAATAATCCGGACACATGATGGTCTCCTCTCTCCCTGAACAGAACTCTCTGCTGAATTGGTTTGTGTCTTTTGATCTGAACTTTCCACTGTTCCCACTAGCTCTATTGTTCTCTCTTCCTCTCTCAATCTATCACTAATACTGTTCTACATCTTCTCATATCTAAGGAAACTTCCCTGCCTCAACCTCATTTTCAGTTTGTTGTTTTCTGTGTTTTGTTTGTTTGTTTGACTTAAATTCCATCACTCGCTAATGTAAGTTCCCCTCACTCAGAAACAGCTTCCAAAAGCTCCAAGGCTTTTCTCAGACATGTCTGTTCCCTTAAATGGTCCTAAAATATGGAATTTAAAAAATACTTAATATACATCTATCCTTCTCACCACCTGAGGAAAAGGAGTGCTTTGAACTGGATATGAGGACAGATGAAGGCAAGTAGTCATAAGTGGGAGGATCTGTTACCAATTCCTGTTCAGCCATGTTCCCTTGTGATAACCTCATGCCTTATACTCTGTGCTAGTTTGAGCCTAGCTAGAATGTTTTGGTGAGAAGGACTAGATCATAGGCTGAGAAATGAAAACAATGGTGAGGTCTACTTCCCTCACAGCCTTGCTGAGATGTGTAGAAAGGAAAAGCAAAACAAAAGATAAGGTCACTTTTGCTCTGCACTTCGCTTGG